>JAPVLO010000685.1:0-581916 GCA_027257055.1 Cephalopachus bancanus
TGGCAAGCACAGTTGCATTTTCACCTCTTCCTTAAACTTCTACATATGACTACATACTGCCTTATGCTATTAAACTTCTATGTCTTTATTTTTTCTTCCCACCGAGTCTGTAAGCTATATGACAGCATCCTTTGTGTCTTCCCCCCCAAAAATCTGGCAGTCACCTTGCTCACCAGGGCTCAACATCTATTTCTTGATTAGGAAATCACACAAAAGGTGAAGTTAAAATTACTTGTTGAAGATAAATCAAGTCAGTCCCCAAGTTATTCTTATCTTACCTATATTAATTGTGGCTTGTCTGCTGATAACTTCATGTGAAAGTGGCGTCAACTTGCTAACATCCTGCAATGAAACATATTTTAAAACACGGCACATAAGACAAATCAGAACTTTTCCTCCGACTTTATACTCGCTATCTACAGCTCGCCACCATTTGTACAGCTCTCTTCTACTTCAAATGCACCTCTTCCGTATAAGCAGTCTTGTACTCTTACGGCTGGGACCCTTCGTTGTCATACCTCCACTCAACTATGAAATATCTGGAACCCGGAAGCCTCCCATTTTGGGAACATTAGCACCAAGGACTGTGTCTAGACATCCCCCCTCCCAAACCTTCAGAGGTGAAAACCTTAATGACATTCAACACGAAGACCCTGCCACCGAATCCTTCAGAAGCTTGAGACCTCACTATCGCACACCCCCGAGCCCAGCACGCAGACAGGCCGAGGTACCGGTGGCGGCGCGAGCGCGGGTTAGGGCGCCTGTCTCCGGGACTCCCTCCTAGCCCATACTCCCGACAGCCCGGCACTGACTCGTCCTAATGCCTCCGGGGAGTCTCGGTCATCCCCACTCCCGAGCTCACTCCGTATCCTCCCATAGCAAAATCTCACCAAGGTGGCGAGATCCTGGCGCGAAAGATGCGGCTGCCCCAGAGTCACTCCAGCCTCGCCACCGGCCATCTTGCCCAGAGAGGAAGGAAGTCGCCCTGGCTGCTGCCTGACCGTATGCAGGCCCCCTAGTGCTGGGCGGGGGAAGCGGGGGCGGGAAGGCCGACTACGGCCCAGGCTTGGAAAGGATGATTGGTACAGCGGTGGCCTCCTTGCTTGGACTTCTCTCCGCTTGGATTTTCATAGTGCCTGTCAGCAGGCTTGTTACAAAACACGATGTAAAGCTTCGGGATCTATTCGTCGCAGACCTGTTAGATATTTGTGCAGGCAACGCTGAGGACCGCCCCAAAAGGCCCCATGTGAGGAGGGTGATGCAACCCGACGCGCGCGCTGGCAAGGGAGTAGCTATTTCCGTTTCCTGTGGCGTTTCCCGGAACTTGGGAACCTTATCTGGCGTGTGAGAGCCGAAGGGGGTGCTCCGCCTCTTAAAAAAAAAAAAGATTTCTATAATTTAATAAGGCGAGATAGGTTCGGGGTCTGCGCCCGCCTGTGACAGGGCCTCTTGACTGGGAGGAGACCGCGTGATGAGTCGCGGCAAGGAGAGCGCCCTCGCGCGGCACTTGGTGGAGGGTTCAGCGGCGCCGGGCAGGCAAAAGCGAAGTCCCG
The DNA here is from genome assembly GCA_027257055.1 of Cephalopachus bancanus. Classification (NCBI taxonomy): domain Eukaryota; kingdom Metazoa; phylum Chordata; class Mammalia; order Primates; family Tarsiidae; genus Cephalopachus; species Cephalopachus bancanus. Next base: position 1,554 of record JAPVLO010000685.1, read on the forward strand.
AGCTTGTTCCCAGGGAGCGGTTTCTAGGGTTAAGGAGGTGGTCCTTGATGACGTTAGACAGCGTTCTCTGTGAATATGGCATCGGTTAGAAGCTAGGTGTCGTGAGAGAATCCAAAGTTCGCTTTTTTAAAGAAGCAGATCCAAAAAAACACTTCTTTAGCGGAAGGATTACCGATAAACGAATATTTTAAAATTTATAGATTTTTGAGACTTTCTTAACCCCCTTTTTGCTGGATGTTAAAAAGCAGTTGCGTGATTTCTGTTTTTATACAATGCATCTCTGTACAGTTTTTTGTGTGTGTGTGTGTGCAATAAACAGCTATTCGTTTCAAACCAGAAAAAAACGTAAGGCGAGTTGAACAAGAATTTAGGTTAACTGTTCATAGACAACTCAAATTTTAAATGAATACGTGTTTTATATCACATAAATTTTAGGCACAACAATTTACCCAAAATAGGAAGCTGTGTTTCAATAAGTGCGTTCATTAGTTAAGTGATGGTGGAAATTGGAGATATTTGATTACTTTTTATCTTACATTCTAAATGATTATACCAGGCAATTACGAAAGCCCATTGAGATGATGAAAATGTTCAGAAACTATATAGTGATGTGATGTTTGCACATCTCTGAATATACTAAATTGTACAGTTTATTGTAAATATACTAAATTGTACAGTTTAACGGTGAGTCTTAGAATATGTGAATTTTACCTCAATAAGACATAAAACCCAGCCGGGCTCGGTGGCTCAGCCTGTAATCCCGCGCCTTTGGGAGGCTGAGGTGAGTGGATTGCCTGAGCCCGCGGGTTCGAGACCCGCCTGGGCGGCGAGACCTCATCTCTGCAATAAATCAAAAGATTAGCCGGGCGTGGTAGCGCATGCCTGTAATTCCGGAAGGCTGAGGCGAAAAGATCGCTGGAGCCCAGCAGGTCGAGGCTGCGGTGGCCGGGAGAAGCCACTGCACTCCTGTCTGGGCAGCAGAGTGAGACTCCAACTCAAAAAAAAAAAAAAAAAAAAGAAAGCCCATTCACAGTAGCTGGACCAATAATATGCTTTATTGTCAGAAACTTTTAGTGAAAGTAGAAACGTTAATAAAAATAATAGGCTGGGTGCAGTGGCTTACCCCTATAATCCCAGCACTTTGGAAGGCCGAGGTGAGAGGAGTGCCTGAGCCCATGGGTTCAAGACCAGTCTGGGAAATTTGGCGAGACCTCATCTCTACAATAAATCAAAAAATTAGCTGGACGTGGTGGTGCATGCCTGTAGTCCCAGCTACTTGGAAGGCTGAGGCGAAGGATGGCCTGACCTCAGCAGGTCGAGGCTGGGATGGCTGTGAGCGTGCCGCTGCATTCCAGCCTGGGCAACAGAGTGAGACTCCAACTCACATAATAATAATAATAATATAGCTAAAAATTGTTGAAATCAACTGAACAAGTGTTAACTTTAATTCTCACAACAATCCAACGAAGTAGATACTATTATTTCCATTTTACAGACGAGGAAACAGTCCTAGAAAGATTGAATAACATGCCCAAGATTCCATAACTAGTAAGCAGTAGAGCTATGATTCATAGCCAAGTATGAGTATGTTTTTTTTTTTTTAACAAATCAACCTAATTGAGGTTAAAAACTTTTTTTCGAGTCAGAGCCTCATTTTGTCACTCAGGCTGGAGTGCACTGGTGCTATCAGGGCTCACTGCAGCCTCTCCTGGGCTCAGGTGATCCTTCCACCTCAGCCTCCCAGGTAACTGGGACTACAGGCACGTGCCACCACGCCCAATTTTTTTTTTTTTTTTGTAGAAATGAGATCTTGCTATGTTGCCCAGGCTGATCTTGAACTCCTGGGCTCAAGTCTTTCTCCTGTATAGACCTCCCAAAACGCTGGGATTACAGTCGTGAGCTACCACGCTCTGTAGAGATTAAATTTACATACCATAAAATTCACCCATTTTAAGTATATAATTCAATGATTCTTAGTAAGTTTACAGAGTTGTGTAACCATCACCATGATCCAGATCTGGAACATATCTGTCACCCCAAATAAATCCCTCACATCTATTTTCAGTCAATTCCTGTTCTTAGGCAACTATCAATGGATTTTTCTGTCTCTTAAGATTTGCCTAAAAAAAATTTGCCTATTCTGGACATTTCATCTTTTTTTTTTTTTTTTTTTGAGTTGGAGTCTCACTCGAGCCCAAGTTGAAGTGCAGTGGCACGGTCATGGCCAGCCAACCCAGTGTTGACCCGTTGGGCTCCGACGATCCTTCTGCCTCAGCCTTCCAAAGTAGCTGGAACTACAGGTACACACTACCACACCCGGTTAATTTTTTTGATTTATTATAGAGACGAGGTCTCCCAAAGTTGCCCGGACTGGTGTTGAACCCTTGGGCTCAGGCAATCCACTCGCCTCGGCCTCCCAAAGTGCTGGGATTACAGGTTGAGCCACCACGCCTGGCCTGGACATTTCATCTAAATTGAATCATATGTGTTCTTTTGTGCTTCTTTCACTTAGCATAATAGTTTTGAGATTCATCCGTGTTGTAGCATATATTAGTTCATTCCTTTTTATCATTGAATAAAATTTCGTATCAAATTTTTTTTTTTTTGAGTGGGGATGTCTGTCGCCCAGGTTCAAGTACAGTGATATCATCATGACAATCACGGCTCACAGCAGCCTTGACCTCCTGGGCTTAGGCAATCCTTCCATCTCATCCAAGTAACTGGGACTACAGGTGGATGCTACCTCGTCCAGCTAATTTTAATTTTTTTTGTAGAAGCTAGGTTTTTCACTATATTCCCTATGCTGGTCTCGAGCTCCTGAGCTCAAGCAGTCCTCCCACCTCAGCCTCCTAAAGTGCTGGAATTACAGGCGTGAACCACCACACCTGACCTTGTATCACATTTTGTTGATCCATTCACCAGTTGATAGATGTTTGGAATGTTTCCACTTTTTTTTGTTTTTTTGTTTTGAGTTGGAGTCTCACTCGGTCGCCCAGACTGGAGTGCAGTGGCCGCCGCTCCCGGCCACCGCAGCCTCGCCTCCTGGGCTCCGGCGATCCTTCCGCCTCAGCCTTCCAAGTAGCAGGAATTACAGGCATGCGCTACCACGCCCGGCTGATTTTTTGATTTATTGTAGAGATGAGGTCTCGCTGCCCAGGCGGGTCTTGAACCCGCGGGCTCAGGCAATCCACTCACCTCAGCCTCCCAAAGGCGCGGAATTACAGGCTGAGCCACCGAGCCTGGCTTGTTTCCACTTTTTGACTCTTATGATTAATGCTGCTAATGATCATTTGTGTACAAGTTTTTATGACATTTTCACTTATCTTGGTATACATCTAGTTGTACAATTGCTGAATCCTATGGTAAATCTAGGCTTAACATTTTGAGGAGCATTTAAACTGTTTCCCAAAATGACTGCGCCATTTTACATTCCCAGTAGCAGTGTATGAATGCTCCAGTTTCTCCACATCCTCATCAACACTTGTAATTGTCTTTTTTTACTATAGTCATTCTAGTGGGTGTGGTTTTTATTTGCATTTTCCTAATGACTAATGGATGTTAAGTGTCTTTTTGTGTATTTATTAAGCCACTCATAACTCTTTGATAAACTGTCTATTCAAATTTTTTGCCCTTTTTTTTTTTGAGTTGGAGTCTCACTCTGTTGCCCAGGCTGGAGTGCAGTGGCATGCTCGCGGCCACCGCAGCCTCAACTTGCTGGGCTCAGGTGATCCTTCTGCTTCAGCCTTCCAAGTAGCTAGAACTACAGGCACATGCCACCATACCCTGCTAATTTTTTGATTTGTTGTAGAGATGAGGTCTCGCCAAGTTGCCCAGGCTGTTCTTGAACCTGTGGGCTCAGGCAATCCTCTCACCTCAGCCTCCCAAAATGCTGGGATTATAGGCGTGAGCCACCATGCCTGGCTTTTGCCCATTTTCAAATTGGGTTATTTATCTTATTATCGAGTTGCAGGTTTTATTCTATATTCTGGATACAAGTCCTTTATCAGATGTATGATTTGCAGATGTTTTCTCCCAACCTGTAGTTTGTCTTTTCATTTTCTTATTGGTATCTTTGAAGGGAAAAGTTTTAAATTTTGATACAGTCAATTTATTTATTAATTTTCTCTTTTAGGGGTCATACTTTGGGTGTCATATCTAAGAACACTTTGCCTAACCCAAGGTTACTTTTACTCATACATTTTACATTTACATTTTACTCATACATTTACTTCGATGCTTTCTTCTTGAAAGTTTATAGGTTTAAGCCTGAGCAACTTGGCGAGACCTCGTCCCTACAGTAAATAAAAAAAATTAGCTGGGCATAGTGGTGCATGCCTGTAGTCCCAGCTACTTGGAAGGCTGAGGTAGAAGGTTCGCCTGAGCCCAGCAGGTTGAGGTTGTGTTGGCGGTGAGTGTGCCACTGCACTCTAACCTGGGCAACAGAGTGAGACTCCAACTCAAAAACAAAAAAGTTTATAGGTTTAGCTCTTAAATTTAGGTCTATGATTCATTTTGAGTTAATTTTTATGTATGGCTTGAAGTGAGAGTTTAACACCATCTTTTTGCATGTCGATATCCAGTTGTTCTAGCACTATTTGTTTAAAAAGACCATCCTTTCCCTATTGAATTGCATTGGCACCTTTGTCAAAAATAAGTTGACTGTTGACCAGGCGCGGTGGCTCACGCCTATAATCCCAGCACTTTGGGAGGCCAAGGTGAGAGGATTGCCTGAGCCCACAGGTTCGAGACCAGACTGGGGAACTTGGCGAGACCTCACCTCTACAGTAAATCCAAAAATTAGCCAGGCATTGTAGCACGCACCTGTAGCTGCATACTTGGAAGACTGAGGCTGAAGGATCGCCGGAGCCCAGCAGGTCGACGCTGGGGTGGCCGTGAGCATGCCACTGCACTCCAGCCTGGGCGAGAGTGAGACTCCAACTCAAAATAATAATAATAATAATAATAATAATAATAATAATAATAAATTGACCGTAAATAAAAAAGTTTATTTCTGAACTTTCAGTTCTGTTCCAGTGGTCTATATGTCTAACCTTATACCAGTTCTGCCCAGTTTTCATTTTTGTAGTTTTTTTTTTTTTTTTAGTTGAATTCTCACTCTGTTGCCCAGGCTGGAGTGCGTGGCTCACCATAGCCTTGACCTCCTGGGCTCAGGTGATCCTTCCACCTCAGCCTCCTGAGTAGCTAAGACTGCAGGTGCATGCCACTATGCCCAGCTAATTTGTGTGTGTGTGTTTTGTTTGTTTGTTTTTGTTTTTGTAGAGACACGGTCTCACTGTGTTGCCCATGCTGGTCTCAAACTCCTGGGCTCAAGTGTTTCTCCTGCCTTGGCATCCTAAAGTGCTGGAATTATAGGTGTGAGCCCCTATACCCAGCCTGTTTTTGTAGTTTTATACTACATTTTGAAATTGGGAATTGTACGTCTTTTAACTATTTTTTTTTTCCCAAAATTGCTTTGGCTAGTCTAGGGCCTTTGTATTTCCGTATCAATTTTAGGATCACTTTGTCAATTTCTGTTAAAAAAAAGCCTGTTTTTTTTAAAGTTATGATTTAAGAAATCACATAGCACAAAATTTAACATCTTAATCATTTTAAGTGTACAGTACAGTAGTGTTAACTATATGCACATTGTTGTGCAACAGATCTCTAGAACTTTTTCATCTTGCAAAACTGAATCCCTATACTAATTCCTGCTGTTTTTTTTTGTTTTGTTTTGAAGAGATAGGTTCTTGCTCTGGAGCCCAGGTTGGAACGCAATGGTGCAATCACATCATGCTGGTTTTTTTTTTTTAAAAATAGGGGTTATTTTGAATCTGTGGATCAATTGGGAAGATTGGCCATTTTGACTATACTGAGACTTCCAATCCCAGAGAGCTATTCTGCGTCACCTATGCTTAGCACTCTAACACCCCCCACCAAGACAGTGCTGCCTATTCTCCCCAAGTCCCTAGACAGCATGAAACTCAGCCCTTCTTTTGGCCAGGCCTATGCCCCAATATTCACATGTGAAACTATACCCCTGCTTTCCCTTCAGGTACCCACACCCAAATCTCAAGAAGCCAGAACTGACTTACATACAGTCCCTCTCTGTCCAGTGTCTACAAAGAAATTTTGTCTTGTGATAGTTATGCGATCACTGATGGAGTTTTTTGTTTCTTTTTTGTTTTGACTCAGAGTCTCACTCTGTTGTCCAGGCTAGAGGGCAGTGGCATGATCACGGTAACCACATCCTCGACCCTCTGACTGCAGCCTTGACCTTCTGGGCTCAGGCGATCCTTCCGCTTCAGTCTCCCAAGTAGCTGGGACTACAGATGCACACTACATGCCTGGCTAATTAAAAAAATTTTTTTTTGGAGAGACAAGGTCTCACTATGTTGCCTAGGCTGGTCTCAAACTCCTGGGCTCAAGAAAACCTCCTACCTTGGCCTCTCAAAGCCACCATGCCCTGCCCGCGATCACTGTTTTTTTAAGTACTTAGTTTTAGAACCAGTAAATAACCCCAGAGCCTACATTCAATCTTGTCTCTATCTAACTACAGTTCCTGAACCCTAAAGCTGTGCTGCTGTCAACAGCAATGACTGGAGACTTTTTTCACTTCTTTTGTCATGCAACACCACATAGCAGCTTTTTCTTGCTGTTGCTCACCTCAGCTCTGGCACTGACCCCAGGATGTATGTGTGTTTGAGTTCACATCCACTGAAATGCAGTACTTGAGAATATGAGGCTTGTATCTTGAGGCTTCCAAGATATAGTGTTAGTTTTCACTGATTCATAAACAGTTTAAAAATGATTAATTGAGGGTTTGTTCCTTTTAACATTTTCATTTACAAGGGGGCATTGTCTATATTATGTTTCAAAGTAAATAGATTTAGTTAAAATGGTGACATTCATTTCATCTCTCATTGATAGTGGCTGTTTCCAGTGCTTTTCTATCTGGCTTAGCATAGCGTACTCTTTGTCTTACTCCTATCTCACTGGCTACTCCTGTGTCTCCTTGACAGTTTCCTGTCTTCTCCCAGATGACTCCCTCACATTAATGACCTCTGGAGCCCAGTCCTTGCTCTATTTACAATCAGCCCCTTGGTAATCTTATAACCATCTCTCGAATATGTGGCTCGAATTTTGAGGCTTCTGAAGCATAGTAGTATTTTTTCATTAGTTCATAATGAACATAAAAATGATTGCCTTTAAAAAAAATCTTTTCTTTTTAAAGCTTTCATTTACAAGGGGGTATTGTCTACACCATGTTTCAAGATAAACATGTTCAGTTAAAATGGCGATATTTGTTACATCTTTTATTGATAGTGAATGTTTAGCAACTTCCAGTACCTTTCCCTCCAGCTTGTAGCATTCCACAACCTGTCTGATCTTCTAGACCAGTTCGCTGTGTTCTCCAGGATTGACTCCCTACCCTTGGCATGCCCTGGGTCCAGTCCTTGCGCCTTTTGTTTTGTTTTGGTTTTTTTGAGTTGGAGTCTCACTCTTGTCGCCTAGGCTGGAGTGCAGTGGCATGCTCACAACCACCACTGCCTCGACTTGCTGGGCTCAGGTGATCCTTCCGCCTCAGCCTTCCAAGTAACTGGGACTACAGACACACACCACCATGCCTGGCTCGTTTTTGTAACTTATTGTAGCGATGAGGTCTCACCAAGTTGCCCAGGCTGGTCTCGAACCCCTGGGCTCAGGCAATCCTCTCATCTCGGCCTCCCAAAGTGCTGGGATTACAGGCTGAACCACCATGCTTGGCCCCTTGCACCTTTTACTTCTTCCCCCACTCTCTTCAGAACTGCTTCTCTTGAGGTCTTCCCAATCTCAGGAAATGACAGTTTCATCCTTCCAGTTGCACCTGATGGAAACTTTGGTGTTATCCTTGACTCCTCTCTTTCCTTTACACAGAAAATCCTATTGGTTTTACCTTCAGAATACTTGCAGACAGAGCCTGACCACTTCTCACCATTTCCACTGTACCTCCATTCCATTCTCCCTACCTCGATCTCCTGGGCTCAGGTGATTCTTCTGCCTCAGCCTCTTGAGTAGGTAGGACTACAGGTGCTTACCACCACACCTGGATAATTTTTTTTTGGTAGAGACGAGGTCTTGCTATGTTGCCCAGGCTGGTCTTTAACTACTAGGCTCAAGAAATCCTCCTGCCTCAATTTCCCAAAGTGCTGAGATTACAGGCATGAGCCACCACACTTGGCCAAAATTCCATTATTTTGACACGCGGCCTCCTGTGTGTCAAATCATATTGCTCCACTTCTCAAAACCTTCCAATGGTTCCCAATTTCTCAAAGGTCAAAGACTTTACAGTAGCCTACCCGGCTTTTTACACTCTGGTCCCTCATCTCCTTAGTCAAGGCTCAAATGACATTTCCTACCCCGATCACCCCAGTTAAAATTGGAACACCCCTCCCCCTGCCCTGTTATTTTCCATAGCATTTACCACTTTCTAATAGGCCACACAATTTGCTTATTTATTTTATTATCTGATTTATGTAATCTGTAAAAGGACTAGGATTTTCACATGTTCTATTCACTGGCAGATTCCCAGTGTGTAGAACAGGATTTGCCATGCATTAGGCACTCATGGAATTAATAACGAAATTAATATGGAATTAATAAGGAAATTAGTACAGGAGATTGCAAACTAACAATTTATTGAAGTAGGAATCAAAAATACAATATGAAGATCATTTAATATGTTGATCAGTATAATTACATGGTACAGTGGAAAGAGCATGGAGTGAGAAACCCTGACTCCCACTGTCTACACTTGTGGCCTGCCTGATCTTTTGCTTCTTTCCCCTCTCTCTTCCTTTTGTCCCACACTCCTATTAAATGATCAGCGGTTCTCTGAAGCTACCTTGCTGCCTCTCCCAGGCCTGGAACATACTGCCCTGTGGATGTTTTTTTACCCCATTTCCCCCTCTTCTTCTTCCCTTTGAACAGAACTTACAGATCACCAACTCTGAGAAACCCTTGCTTGGCCCTCCCAAGCCTGAGTTACATCATAGTACCCCATGTTGTTTAAGCCTGTCACAATGTGTTGAGGACTCTGAGACCAAGCCTGAAAGTTTCTGAACCCTTGATGCCTGGCAGCGGGGGCCAAGGAGTTATTCTAACAACTGCCAGCAGATATTTGCTTGCTAGGGCCTTTGAGGGTGGAAGGGTGAAATAGTGAAGAAGCACTTGGTTCCAGGAAAAATCACATTCAGTTCTCTTGGTCATGTACACATAAGTCAAATTATCAATTCATTTTCCTCGGTAGCTCTCCACACTGGTGAAATCATACAAATGTAAATACTTCAGACACCTTCTGTTTCGTGTGTGTGTGTGAGGGGGTGCCCTTTGCAGGTTGTTTTGTTTTGATTTTGTACCCACATCCCTTTTGGGTAGTTTAGGGATTTGATATTCCTCCAGCTGGGCCCAGGAGATGAGTTTGGGGCTTATGGGATTGGAGAAGAGAAGAGATGGGAGAAAGGATTGATATGCTTAAGAGAGGCTTCCCTTTGGGATGAGCAAGGGGACTGGTGGCTGATGGAGGCATTGAGAGTCAACCACCCGGGCTTACTTGGGTGTGAAAAAAATAAACATCGTGTGTGTGTGTGTGTGTGTGTGTGTGTGTGTGTGTGTGTGTGAAAGAGAGGTGTGTGTGAAAGAGAGAGAGAGAGAGAGAGAGAGAGAGAGAGAGAGTGAGGTTTCCCACAAATGACTACAGATCTGACTTAGGGATGGCCAGTGAGGAAATTCCTGTGTAGGGATCTCTAGAAGTCATGACCTCCAAAGAGATTGGAGTTTCCTTATGATAGCTTTAGGTTTTGTATTGCCTAGGGAGGTGGAGGCAGAATCAGGTTCATGAGTTAGGAAAAAGTAGACAGAAAGCTGGAGAAATGTGGAGAGGTTAGCTAGGTGTGGTGGCTCACTTCTGTAATCCCAGCACCTTGGGAGGCAGAGGTGAGAGGATTGCCTGAGCCCGCAGGTTCAAGACCAGCCCGGGCAACTTGGTGAGACCTCATCGCTACAATAAATAAAAAAATAAGCCAGCCTTGGTGGCACATGCCTGTGGTTTTAGCTACTTGGAAGGCTGAGGCAGAAGGATTGCCTGAGCCCAGCAGGTTGAGGCTACGGTGGCCATGAGCATTGCCACTGCACTCCAGCCTGAGCAACAGAGTGAAACTCCAATTCAAAAAAAAAGGAAAAAATTCTGAACAGAAGTCGGGCACAGTGGCTCACGCCTGTAATCCCAACACTTTGGGAGGCTGAGATGAAGGGATTGCCTGAGCCCACGGGTTTGAGAACAGCCTGGGCAACTTGGCTAGACTTCATCCCTACAATAAATAAAAAATTAGCCAGGTGTGGTAGCGTGCGCCTGTAGTTCCGGCTACTTGGAAGGCTGAGGCAAAAGGACTGCCCGAGCCCAGCTGGTGGATGCTGGGCTGGGGTGGCTGTGAATGTGCCACTGCACTCCAGCCTGGGTGACCGAGTGAGACTCCAACTCAAAAAAAACCCAAAAACCAAAAACCAAAAAAAACCTACCGGGAGTGGTAGCGCAGGCCTGTAGCCAGTCCCAACGACTTGGAAGGCTGAGGCGGAAGGATCGCCTGAGCTCAGGAGGTCGAAGCGGCAGTAGCGGTGATCGTGCCATAGCGCTACAGCCTGGGCAACAGAGTGAGACTCTGACTCAAAAAAGAAAAAAAAATTCTGAACAGCTATAGAGTGCTTGGTAAAACAGTTTTCAAGAGGAAAGAGAATGTGTATGTAACTTTATTAGAGTTTGCTGAAGATATTACTCTGATTCTCAAGAATTGGGTGGGGGCTAGTTACATGAAAAGTGATCACTAAGACAGCTACCTGCAGACTCTGGATTTCTGAAAAATCTAAACTTAAAAAAAAAATTTATTTTGAGTTGGATTCTCACTCCTGTCGCCCAGGCTGGAGTGCAGGGCACACTCATAGCCACTGCAGCTTCGATCTGCTGGGCTCAGGTGATCCTTCCACCTCAGCCTTCCAAGTAGCTGAAACCACAGGCATGTGCCACCATGGCCGGCTGATTTTTTGATTTATTGTAGAGATGAGGTCTCTCCAAGTTACCCAGGCTGGTCTCGAATCCACTGGCTCAGGCAATCCTCTCGCCTCTGCCTCCCAAAATGCCGGGATTACAGGCGTGAGCCACTGTGCCCAGTTTAAAATGTATTTTTATTTTTTCTTGGAGTCCAGGGTCTCACTCTTGTCCAGGCTGGCGTGCATTGGCATGATCATAGCTAACTGCAGCCTTCACCTTCTGGGCTCAGGCAGTTGATTCTTCTGCCTCAGCTTCCCGTGAGCACGTGCTGCCATGCGCAGCTAATTTTTTTGAGTGTTTTTTTCTTTTTTTGTGGAAAGGAGGTCTCATTACATTGCTCAGGCTGGTCTCAAATTCCTGGGCTAAAGCAATCCTCCCACCTCAGCCTCCCAAAGTGCTGGGATTCCAGGAGTGAACCATCACGCCGGCCAGAAAAGCCTCGATTTGTTAAAAAAACAAAAGACAAAAAAACAGGAGGTGGGAGGAGGGTATGCAGTATCCTAAATTCTCAAAACAACTGGGTAGGAACCTCCTTCCCTTTCCATCACCCCTCCCAGTACCAAGCCTCTAGCATGTCTCTGACTTGATGGTTGCTAGATAGGTAGCTATAGAAGAATGTGTATTCTGAGATACTTAGGCTAAAGAGCTAGAAAAAGACAGCTTCCATCTGCTCTGTGGGGCTCCAAAAGCGGGAAAGGATACCCTTAAGGTATTAGCAACTCTCAGTACTTTCCAGCAATTGATGGGGAAAACAAATTGAAGAAGGAATTACCTGGAGGCACTCATTTATTGAAATGGAGTGGGGGAGGAGGTTGGGCCAGGCGCCGTGGCTTACGCCTGTAATCTCAGCACTTTGTGAGGCCGAGGCAGGATGATCACTTGAGCCCAGGAGTTTGAGCAGCCTGGGCAGCATAGCTAGACCCCGTCTCTGCAGAAAAACCGGAAAAATTAGTCTGGCATAACGGCAAGCGCCTGTGGTCCCAGCTACTCGGGAGGTTGAGGTGGAAGGACAGCCTGAGACCAGGAGGTCAAGACAGTAGTGAGATGAGATGTGATTGTGTACTCCAGCCTGGGCGACTGAGTGAGACTCTGACTAAAAAAAAAGGGGGTGGGGTTAACTTTCCTTGATATTGGAGGAGCAGAATGTCTTCTTAAGATACCAGACCTTTCCTTCCTTCCTTCCTTCCTTCCTTCCTTCCTTCTCCTTCCTTCTCCTTCCTTCCTTCCTTCCTTCCTTCCTTCCTTCCTTCCTTCCTTCCTTCCTTCCTTCCTTCCTTCCTTCCTTCCTTCCTTCCTTCCTTCCTTCCTTCCTTCCTTCCTTCCTTCCTTTCTTTTTGAGTTGGGGTCTCACTGTGTGGCCCAGGCAATGGCACACTCACTGCCATCGCAGCCTCGACCTGCTGGGCTCAGATGATTCTTTCGTCTCAGCCTTCCGGGTAGCTGGAACTACAGGCATGCGCCCCCATGCCTGGCTCATGTTTCTTGATTTATTGTAGAGACGAGGTCTCGCCAAGTTGCCCAGGCTGGTCTGAACCCTTGGGCTTAGGCAATCCTCTCACCTCGGTCTTCCAAAGTGCTGGGATTACAGATGTGAACCACCACGCCCGGCATAGACCCTTCGATATACAACACATTACTGTTTTTTTTTAAATGAGTGTGAAAGAGGCATTATTGATTTTAAAAAATTGGGGGGCCAGGCGTGGTGGCTCACGCCTGTAATCTCAGCACCCTGTGAGGCCGAGGCGGGAGGATCACTTGAGCCCAGAAATGCAAAACCAGCCTGGATAACATAGCGGGACCGCTTCTCTACAAAAAATTAAAAATTAACAGCTGTGGTGGTGCACCTGTAGTCCCAGCTGAGGTGGAAGGCTCGCCTGAACTCAGGAGGTGGAGGCTGCGGTGTGCGCTGATTACACCACTGCACTCCAGTCTGGGTGAAAGTGTGAGACTCCCGACTTAAAAAAAAAAAGTTAATTTTGTGGTGTACATAGTAAATATATAGGTTGACTGAAAGACACAGTTCAGTTTCAGAAACTACAATGAAGTGTCTCAGAAAAGTACCTGTTGAATGTAATGAAATGCCACCTACAACATCATGTATGTCATAAGGGTGTATAGTGAGCACATAATGACTTTTGACATCACTCACTGTGTGTGTGTGTATACCTGCTACACAGAGCACAGGCACATTTCAGTTCTTGCCTGATTCAAGTACAGGAGTCTCTGGACAGGTCAGTGTCACATAATAATTAATGCATAGCTCAAAATGTACGTCTGTTAATGAACAAAAATAAAAATCCAGGGCTTTTAGATATCCAGGACTAATATATGAAAATTGAAATGTTCACAGATTGAATGCGTGATTTTTAACTTTATTTCATGGTTAAAAAGTTTTAAAATTTTGTTTTAAAGTGATAAATTCTGGTGTAATTTGCCATGCAGTAAGACACAAATACAGCCAGCAAGGATTTTAAAACAATGAACATAAATATGTTAAAGATCTTTTGGAAAAGGTGGAAAGAATGTGTGAACAAGTCGGGACTGTCAGTAGTTTATGATTTTTTAAAGCTTGTTTTATAGTTTAAATCGGAAAAGGAAACGTATTTCCCTATTTCCAAAAGATTGAAGTGGTTCTCTGTTTTTTCCCACGAAGTACTTACTCTACTTCAGCAATTCAGTACACCGTGTGCTATTTTGGCCTCTTGGGAAACATGGCATGTTCAAGTTTGCTAGAAAGAGATAATGATCGCTTTTAGCCACATATCTCACAGAAAGTTCATCGGGATATTGGTTTAGAGAGAAAATGGCGGCGGGGGGTGAGAGTGGGGGTGGGGGAAACAGAAATACCTCAGTTTAGGATCAGAAATGGGCAATGGATGCCCTAATTTAAGGTTAGTTGTAGAACTACTAGCCTCCAACTGTGCATTTGTTACCTACCTTTTCCCACAAAGAGATTTCATAATAACACATTTACAAGATTCCTATAGTGTAGTTTTATATTCTCAAATCAAGAAAAGGCGATATTTAAAAAGCATTCGCTAGAATTCTATCGCTAATTTGTTAAAAGCGAACAACAAAAATCACTGCCCTCTAAATGTTCGTCCTTGCTTATTTTGGCATAAGGAGAAATAAAATAGCTTTTGTAGATCCGGCATTTCTCCGTGTGGTGCAGACATGCCATTTTCTATGAATGATTTTCCACCTCTGGAAAATTGATTTCTGAAATGTGTAATTGTTGTGCAATAAGCCAAGTGGCACTGTGACGCAATCATCCACTGCAAGTTGTCTTGCAAAAATGATGTCATTTGGCTCAGATCTAGTCACTTTTGTAACAGGTAGCTATGGCAAAGCTTCCTCCACGCTGTCCCCAATTCCTCCACCCCCACCTTGTGCCAGAGGCAAAAAGACACTTTCCGGGTTTCCTAATCCTCAACTTGTCGAGGGTGGGCGCACCGCAGTGTCTTCGGGCCCACCGTTCTTGCAGGCTGAGAGGGACCGCTGCGAGGGGACGAGGACAGTCAAGCGTCCCCAGTCCCGACGGCGGCGCCGCGGGGGAAGTCGGGCCGGGCCAGCGGCCGCAGCACCCGGTCGCCTCTTTTCCTTGGCGGGGCCCGCTAGCGTGGTGCACAGGCGGTCGAGACTAGGGGCGCCGCGGGCGCGGGACAGCCCTCCCCCCCACCATGTTCCCACTCCCGCTCCCGCTCCCGTGGCGCCGGAAGTGACGCGCATCGGGCTGAAAGATGGCGGCATTGGCGCTCGACCAGGGGGAAGGTAAACACTCGCCAGGGCGCGCGCTGGCCCCCTCGGGGCGCCAGCAGGGGCCGAGGGGGCCTCTCGGGCCCGCTCTCCACCCCCCTGGCTTCCCACTCTCCGCCCTCCCTCCCAGCGTGGCGGGCTGCTGCGTGGAGACTACAGCGCACGGGGCCCCTGCCGGCCTGCCCCGCCTCCCTGGGCGGGCCCCGGGCGGCTCCCGCGGCCCGCAGGGGGCGCGCGGCCCGGAGCGGCCCCTGGCTCGTGGCCCCGCACGCCCCGCCCCTTGCCCGCCCCTTTCCCGCCTTCCTCCACCCCCGGCGTGGGTGATCCTGAGGCTCGGCGCGCTTCGGGGCAGAAGCCCGGAGACGTCGTCGTCGACGCCGCCACAGCCGGCGCTTCTGCTGCTGCCCGCTGCCCCCAGCCCCTTTCCCTGCCCGCAGCCCCAGTTGGCGCTCCCGCCGAGCCCCGCCGGGCGCTGCAAGGCCCCCGGCGTTGGCAAGGCCGGCCCCGACGCCGCGCCGCCTCGCGCCGAGCCCGACTGTCTGGACTCGCGACTCAACGCTGTCTTCTTTCCCAGGACTGGTTCCGAGGGGGCCGCAGGAGCGAGGACTCATCCCCCGCCGGAGCGCTCTGGCCTGGGCCGGGAGCGGCTCCTTGTAGACGTTCGAGGAGCCTGCCGAGTGCCGTCCCGGCGCCCGACCGCCCACCGATCGGCCCGCCGGCCCCGTTTCTTCCTGATGCAGACTGCCGTCCACTAGAGGCTGGACAGGACCCCCGAGGTGCGTAGCCGCCCCTGGCCGCTGGCCTGCGGAGCCCGGGCTTCGCCCGCGGCCCCGAACTAGGCACAAATTCGATGGCCCTCTCTGCACAGACCTGAGTCAAACATTTGGTAGACGCCGGGACCTAATTTGTCTTTGAGTTTACTTAAATTGTTTGAAATCTAATTTTTTTCAGAGAGAGAGAGAGAGAGCGAGAAAAAAAGGAAGAAGCATAATTCAGCCATTTTTTGCAGCACACAGCTGCAGGTACCATGATTATTTTTTTCCCTAACCCGTTCCTTCCCTTTAAAAATTCTATTTATGCCTGAAATAGAACTATGCGAAATGCGAGGCATAAAACGTGGAATCGGAAGGTCTGGGTTTGACTGGGTGACTCTGAGAAAATCGTGTACCGAGCCTCGATTTCTTATCTATGAAATCGAGTCAGTAATACATACCCACATCACAGGGTTATGAGGAATATATGAGGTCATATATGTGAAAATAATCTATAGCTGTAAAGTGTTGTAAAAATGCAAGGCCATTTTTAAGTAACCTTTGCCAGAGTGGTGAATGTTGTAGTGGCTAACTGTTGCTGCCTCTTTATTTCTATATTATAAGTATAAGCAAATAAGTATGGAATAGCAAAGCAGTGCTGTGAATCGATAGATATGTAATAGTCACGTTGCTTGGCCTTCCTCCCACGAAATGCTAACTGCTTATTTAAATAACGGTATTCCTTAATTCAAATTTAACGTTACTGTAGGGCTTTGCTTTTCATCTTTCTAGGCCTCTTAGGCCCTTGTTCTTACTCAGAATATTTAACACCTTACATTTGCTTAGTCTTTTATATTTGCCGAATTTGTTTTCCTTTGTTATTCTGATTTAAGTTGTAATTTAGAAAATGCTTTTCAGACATATATGCCCGAATTTTAATGCCTGTTTTTCATATCTAGGGAACAGGATGCCTGAATGCCTCTACTAATTTGAAAATTGTTTTTGGAGAGCTTATAAATGCATTTCATGTTTCTGTAATTCTTAATAGATCTAGAAATGTATAGAAGATTTCAACTTTTTGGCACTTAATGTAATATTTATGTAATTTAATTCTCATTTTTACTCTCACACTTAGTAGATGCTTAGAGTCCCAGTTTATCAGTGGTAAGGGATTTTAATTTGCACTCTTTATTGCTGATTAATTTAGGGGAAAGAATAGGATAGTAAACATTTGTGTTTGAAAAATAATTTTTTTTTTTGCCAGAGTTTATATGTGTAACAGATTAGTATGGAATCCTTTTTTCTTGGCACAAAAAAATGTAGTATGGTTTGGCTTAAATGGTCCACAAAAAGTGAAAGAGAAGCATTTTTTTGGTATATTGTTATTTTTAGCTAACAGTTGATTTTCTGAGTAGTTAGATGTTTTATTAAATTTATAATCCTCTAGTCCTAAACCAGTTGTCTCTCAGAGTATGCTTTTGTGTTTTTTAAAAGCCAGAATAATATAAGGGGGGCAGGATTAAAATAGCAAAAGGAAGAGCCTACTTTAAAGTGGTTGCTTTTATAGATTGGATTTATCACTTATCCTGAAGATAAAATTTTGGTAAATCACTGCTTTATTGAGAATTTCAAGGTTTAACCTTCTCTCTGCCTTGATTTGGGTTATCTGGGAAACTCAATCTTGGAACCAGGGCCAGCTTGGCTTCATGGGTGTTCAGAAGGGCCTCACACTTGGTTTAATAATCTGCATGTAAAATTGGCATTGTACAACATAAAAGTGAATGGTGAAATTCATGATAATAATTAAAATTTTTAATTTTTCTTTACTTAGAACGACATTAAACAGCAAATTTAAAAACATCGCGACAATCGAGAGAGACAGAAGAAAGGAAAAAACTATATTTTAGTACCTTTAACGACATTTTTTTCCTGATTTTGAACAAGGATCACCACAAATGATGTAGATGGACTGTTGTCAAGCTTGGACTTTCCCAGTACAAATGTTTTGAGAGTGGATAATGCTAACTATGAGGAGAATGAATCTTTAGCTTGGGGGAGAGTGGATTAATTTATGAGCATGTATTTCTCCTGAATTGGAATGCTGTAGCTCATGGGGTGGTTTTTTTTTTTTTTTTAATTGAGGATAAATGAAAGACAGGGAGTCATTGGTGAGGCATTGTAGAATAGTGGTTAATTGTGCAGGCTCTGAAGTCAGGCAGACCCCAGCTTCACAACTTCTTAGTAATCATAGCCTTGGGCAAGTTACCTAACCTCTGTGAGCTTGGGTTTTTCTCATCTTTAAGTCAGGGATGGTTATAGAACATGGAGGGTTGTGAGGATTAAATTTATCCCTTCGTCCAACAAGTATTTTTAAAGCACTTATTATGTGCTAAGCACTGTTCTAGGTGCTGGAGTTATTAACAGTCAGTGAAACAAAGCAAAAAATTTGAAGCAGAAAGGAAACGAAATAAGAAAAATAGCCTATATCACCCTTTAATATAGGCAGAGCAAAATACAGCAGGGAAGGAGGATGAGGATTGTTAGGTTGATGGGGCAGGTGGGATTTTGCAATTTTAAACAAGTATTGGGGGAAGGCCTCAGTGAGATGACACTAGAGACCCAAAGGGAGCTGTGTGTATCTGGGGATATGTAATCCAGGCAGAAGGAACAGCAAGTAGAGAGGCCTTGAGGTAGGAGTGTGGCTGTTTTTCAAGGAACAGCAGCAACAGGGGGGAGAATAATAGGAGATAATTATGATTGCCATTTTAGGAATCATTGGAGAGGCTCTCAGAGTTCATCTCTGCTGTGGGTATACGTTATATTGCTGCTGGTCCAAAAGTGGAAGATCTTTTCAGAATTAGAAATTTTGACTTTTGGTTAAAGAAACTAGGAAAGGCAAAATATATTCTCAGATTTTTTGTTTTTAATATAAGATCCTGCCGGGCTCGGTGGCTCAGCCTGTAATCCCACGCCTTTGGGAGGCTGAGGTGAGTGGATTGCCTGAGCCCGCGGGTTCGAGACCCGCCTGGGCAGCAAGACCTCATCTCTATAATAAAATCAAAAAATTAGCCGGGCATGGTAGCTGTAATTCCAGCTACTTGGAAAGCTGAGGCAGAAGGATCGCCGGAGCCCAGCAGGCGAGGCTGCGGTGGCCGGGAGCGGCCACTGCACTCCAGTCTGGGTGAGCGAGTAAGACTCTGACTCAAAAAGAAAAAAAAAAAAAAAAAAAAAAAATATATATATATATATATATATATATATATAAGATCCTTAAAGCTCATCTGGCAGAATCACTGAAGCAATTAAGAATGCATAGAAAAATTATCCTTTGTCACTGATTTCTGAATTTAGTTAATGATTCTGCATCATAAGCTTTAAAGATTTGTAAGGAATCAGGAGCATAAGATCAAGACCTTAGTTGCGTAATTCTTGTGGAGAACTAAAATGCTAATATTACAGTATTTGCGATTTCATGTTAGAATCTAACTTAGAAGATTTGGGGTTTATTTTCCAATAGAGACTTTTCCTAGAATTCTCACTGGATCCAATCTCTAAAGGCTAGGGAAGCTGTTTTCCATGACATCACTCTTGGACTACTTATGCTTGTAGTCAGAAATAAGCAGAAGAGCATTAAATTAAAGTCTTCTGATGAAAAATAGCATTGAAGCAGGAGTATTTTTTTTTTCTTATGAGATTTCTTGTATTATAGGATGACTGAATGATAAACATACCTGGAAAGTGAAGTAACTTGGATAATACCCAGAGCTTTCCTAATAGCTTAGTTAAATGGTCATTTGCAATTTGGTACTGTTATAAAAATATTTTGATGACAAGAAAGACTTTCCAGTATTAAGCAAATTAAGGTTAATCTATGCAGCCTTTTCTCACATATTAAACTGAGTTGTTTCTCAATTTGAGTAGTGTATCAGAATAAAATGACTGCTAATGGAGCTAAAAAGTAAGTCTGTTAGCACAATTTTCTTTCCTTTAGATTGGTACATGAAATTGGCTGCTTTAAGGTTGTTGATTTAAATTTTTAGGTTACAGAAGTTGTGAGAAATGTTATGACTCAGAAATTAATTCTGTTTTTATCCGTAGTAAGCCTTGCATTCTCTTTTTAATATGCAAGTATGGCATTTTCTGCACAGGCATCAATTTGGATAGAATAGTTTTTTCATTGAGGATAAGTGTATTATATCAGCCTTTGAGAATCTAGCTTTTGCACAGAATAGCTTAGGGTTTTGTATGAATTTTCAAGCAGCTGTGGAAGAAACATGAAAGCAATAAATTATTGCTTATGGCATAAACATGATGGGGGCTAGTTAATTTTGAAACATCTTTTATTTAATTGCCTAGAATTTTGCCTTCAATCAGATGGAAGCCTACTAACAGAAAAGGAGGCATTTAATTTATTTGCCTTTAATTTTCTGTCCAGTTTTACCCCCACCAGACTTCTTTCTTTACTGGTCACTAGAGAGTTTGAGCTGTTAGAAATTTCTGTGATATAAATAGCAGTAATAGTCTTCCAAGGCAGAGAGGTAAGGAAGAGGTTGAGTGTGTGTGTGTGTGTGTGTGTGTATGTTGTCACTTATCTCTTATGCCTTCAGTGGTACTCAAGCCTTTTGGTCTTTTTCTTAACTCTTTTTTTTTTTTTTTTTTTTTTGAGTAGGAGTCTCACTCCGTGGCCCAGACTGGAATGTAGCGGCACGCTCACGGCCACCGCAGCCTCGACCTGCTGGGCTCCGGGGATCCTTCCGCCTCAGCCTTCCGAGTAGCCGGAACTACAGGCGTGCGCTACCATGCCCGGCTAATTTTTGACTTATTGTAGAGACGAGGTCTTGCCAAGTTGCCTGGGCTGGTCTCGAACCTGCAGGCTCAGGCAATTAACTTGCTTCAGCCTCCCAAAGTGCTGGGATTACAGGCTGAGCCACCGAGCTCAGGGCCTTCTCTTACTGTTAAAAATTAGTGGTATGGGATCGGCTAGGCACGGTGGCTCATGCCTGTAATCCCAGCACTTTGGGAGGCCAAGGCCAGAGGATTACCTGAGCCCGCAGGTTCAAGACCATCCTGGGCAACATGGTGAGACCTCGTCTCTATAATAAATAACTCAAAAAATTAGCCGGGCATGGTAGCGCACGCCTGTAGTTCCGGCCACGTGGAAGGCTGAGGCGGAAGGATCGCCAGAGCTCAGCTGGTCGACGCTGAGGTGGTGAGCGTGCCATTGCACACCAGCCTGGGCGACGGAGTGAGACTCCAACTCAATAAATAAATAAATAAATAAAAATTAGTGGAATCTTAAAGAGCTTTGGTTTATATGGGTTGTATCAGTTTAAATTTACCATAATAGAAACTGGAACTGGAAAACTGAAAAATACTTATTTGTAATTTAATTTAAAAGACTCATTATGTGGTAACCTAAATAGCATTTTTTTAAAAATGAAAAATAGCTTTTCCAAACTAGTGAAGAACTTGGTGAGAAGAATAGCATTGTTTTTCGTTTTTCCAAATCTCCTTAATGTCTGGCTTGATCTCAGCACTTTGGGAGGCGGAGACAAGAGGATTGCCTGAGCCCAGGGGTTCTAGACCAGCCTGGGCAACTTGGCAAGGCCGTGTCTCTACGTTAAAATTAGCCGAGTGTGATGGCGCATGCCTGTAGTTCCAGCTACTTGGAAGGCTGAGGCAGAAGGATGGCCTGAACCCAGCAGGTCGGGGCTACGGTGGCCATGAGCATGCCACTGCACGCCTGGGCGACAGAGTGAGACTCCATCTCAAAAAAAAAAAAAAAAAAAAAAAAAAAGTCTGGCTTGATAGAAGACAGTGTGGGTTTCTGCATTCATGCTGTTGCAATATCACACATCATATGAGAACTTCTGGAAAACAGAATGAAAGTGAAAAAAACTTAAAAAAAAATTTTTTTTTGGTCGGGCTTGGTGACTCAACCTGTAATCCCAGCACTTTGGGAGGGAGGCTGAGGCGAGTGGATTGTCTGAGTCTGCGGGTTCGAGACCCGCCTGGGCAACTTTGCGAGACCTCATCTCTACAATAAATCAAAAATTAGTCGGGCATGATAGTGTGTGACTAGTTCCGGCTACTTGGAAGACTGAGGCGGAAGGATCCCAGGAGCCCAGCAGGTTGAAGGTGTGGTGACCGGAAGCATGCCACTGCACTCCAGTCTGGGCAACAGAGTGAGACTCCAACTAAAAAAAAAAAAAATTTTTTTTTGAAAATAATTTTGACCTTGGGGAAACCCTTTCAGGGGACTGGTACCCCAGTTGTTCCTGGACCATACTTTGAGAATTGCCCTACTAATCATTCTTATGCACAAAAATATGAAGCTTTCTTTTTTTCTTTAGTCAGTTCCAAGTTTATGAAACAAGACACTCTCTTCAGTATTTCTTTTCTAGTCGTGAAGTATGCCTTGTCATTTGGTCTAATTTGGGTTGGTTCCCCTTTTGAAAAAAACCTGAAGGCCAAATGTAGAGTATATACATACGCAGATTTATAAACCTGTGTGTGAAAAGTGAAGATACAGAATTTTTCTGTACATTGAGCATTTTATCATTAAATATTTTTATGAAAGCCCTTTAATAGATTTTTCCTCTAGCACTCATTGACTTATAGAGTTCTTATTTGGGTTTTTGGGTAATTTTACAATGATTAGTTCTCTTTTTAACTTTTTTGCAGGGTAAGACCGTGTGTGCCACGTTGAATATGCTGCCGCTTCTGCTACTAATTAGTTATTAGTGTTGTCTTTAAATTTATATAATTCTGTAGAGGATTCTTATGCATAAAATTTTGTATGCTTTTCTTTCTTTGTTTCTTTTTGTTTTTTATTTTTGAGATGGGTGTTTTGTCCTGTTTCCCAGGCTGGAGTGCAATGGTGCTATCATAGCTTACTGCAACCCCAAGTTCGCTCCTGGGTTCAAATGATCCTCCTACTTCAGCCTACCGAGTATCTGGGATTTCAGTCACACACCACCACGCCCAACTTGTGTGTGTGTGTGTGTGTGTGTGTGTGTGTGTGTGTGTGTGTGTGTGTGTTTTGGTATTTTTTTCTAGTCATTTTGAAAAATTTACTTATGTGGGCAAAGCACAACGGCTTACTCTTATAATATCAGCACTTTGGGAGGTCAAGGCAAGGCGGGAGGATCCTTGAACCCAGGAGTTCAAGACTACCCTGGACAATATAGGGAGACCTATCTCTACAAAAATTTAAAAAATTAGGTAGGCATGGTGGTGCATGCCGGTAGTCCCAGCTATACTTGGGAGACTGAGGCTGGAGTCTCGCTTGAACCCAGGAGTTTGAGGCTGCATTGAGCTGAGGCTGCACCACTGCACTCGAGCCTGGGCCACAGAGCAAGACCCTGACTCAAAAAAATTTACTTACGCGTGTGTTTTGTGTTGTAGTTGTTTTTGTTTTAACTTAAGCCTAACTCTTTTGAGTCAGAGTCTCACTCTGTTACCCAGTCTGGATTGCAGTGGCATGATCACGGCTACTGCAGCCTTGACCTGCTGGGCTCAGGTGATCCTTCTGCCTCAGCCTTCCAAATAGCCAGAGCTACAGGCGCACGTGCCACCATCTTGAACTTATTTTTTGACTTCTTGTAGGCATGAGATCTCCAAGTTGCCCAGGCCAGTCTCAAACCCCTGGGCTCAGGCAATCCTCTTGCCTCTGCCTCCCAAAGTGCTGGGATTACAGGTGTGAGCCACTGTGCTTGGCAAACCTCACTCATTCTAAATCTTTTTTTCTTTTATTCATAGTGTCCAGGTGAACGAATTGATTTTGTTTCACATGTCCATTTGTAAGTTTGGTTGTTTGAGGCTGTACACATTGATGTTATAGATCCATGCTGTCCAAGAGAATCTATGCAAGCCACATATGTAATTTTAAATTTTCTTGTAGCTACAGTTTAAAAAGAGTAAAAATAGATATTATTAGTTTTAATATATCTTAATCTAGTATATCCAAAATATTATTTCAGCATGTAATCAGTATAAAAATTAATACAAGACATTTTGCATTCTTTTTTTGTACTAAGTCTTCAAAATCTGGTGTTCATTTTACACTTAAAGTACATTTCAATTTGAGCTAGTCCCATTTTATGTGCTCAATAGCCCCATGGCTAGTGGCTTCCATATCGAACAGCACAAATATAGAGAGTAGCAATGTATTCTGATTAGGGCAGAAAAGCCTAAGGGGCCCATTAGTAAAGCTCAAAAATTATACTTGCATGATGAGAAAAAATGAAAATGCCATTGCAAAATGAGATTCAGTGTTTTTGACTTATATCTCTCCTGATCTCGTATAAACCTGCATTATGATAAGCCCTAGGGAGGCATGAAGTCAGTAGAGAGGAGATTGAGGGATCTCCAGTTCCTATGGTCTTCTGAATGATAAGGAGCATTAGTCAAGAGTTGGATGGGAGACACCACCATTGACTTCTGGTGAGGTGCCTTGCTCTCTGGGGTAGATACTTATCTTTATTTAATCACCATTTCAACTCCATATGATGACTATGATGATTAATCTTTGTTTTTTGAGTCAGGGTTGTCCAGGCTAGAGGCAGTGGTGTGCTCATGGCTCACTGCAGCCTCGACCTCCTGGGCTCAGGCAATCTTTCCACCTCAGCTTCCTGAGTAACTGGGACTACAGGCATGCACCACCATGCCTGGCTAATTTTTTGATTTTTTTGTAGAGACGGGATCTTGTTATGTTGCCCAGGCTGGTCTCGAGCTCCTGGGCTCAAGCAGTTCTCCCACCTTGGCTTCCCAAAGTGCTGAGATTACAGGCATGAGCCACCATGCCTGGCCTATCCTTAATATATGAATGGAAACCAGGATCAAGTAGTTAGCAAAATTTCTCCAGGTCACAAAGTAGTTAACTACTAACTACTAAGTACTCTCTTGATTTCAAAGGTTTTGTCTTTTCATCCCCACTATTTTGTATTTTTTTTTCAAATCACATTTTTTTCTTTTAATTTAAATAGAGATAAAGTCTCCCTGAGTTGTTCAGACTGGTGTCAAACTTCAAAATCCTGGGCTCAAGCAACCCTCCTGCCTTGGCCTCCCAAAGTGCTGGGATTAAGGTGTAAACCACCATTCCCAGCCTCCAAATCAGATTCTAGTCTTTATTTCTAATGTTGTATGACCTTGAATAAAAAGTCAGTTCACCTGTGGCTCCCACTGTCTTCATCTATGGAGTTAGAGTTGGCCTGGGTCTTGAGAGACTTTACTGACAAGCCACATCGGAGTTAGAAGTGCTGTTACTAGGGAGGATTTTTCCAAAGTTAACTAGGTCAGGTTTATTATTTAACTCCGAAGTTAAAGGGTCAGGTTTATTATTTTGGCTCCAGTAGCACCAAGTGAAGGGGCATAATAATAAGCCTTAATGTTATGGTGTATTTAAGGGCCGTGCTTTACATGTATTAACTCCTTTAATCCTCACAGCAACCTATGAGGTAAGTGTTTTACATGTATGAGCTCATTTGATCCTCACAGCAACCTATGGGGTAGATTCTGTTAATATTAGTACCCTGATTCTACAGTTTGGGATTTTATATTTTAGAGCACGGAGAGGTTAAGTAGCTTCTTCCAAGGTCACAGAGCTAACAAGGGGTAGAACCATTATTAAAACTTAGGTTGAACACCAGACCAGTGTTACTTTCATCTGGAGGCTATATCATGTTGGTTGGTTAATCACTGAGTAGTTCACTGTTTTCTGCTTATGTACACACTTCCCATAAAAGTATAAAACACTGTTGCTGCTCTAAATCTGTTAGTCTTATTGATAGATTTACTAAGCTTTTCAGGTAGAAAAAAATTACTGCATGTGTCTTGGCTATCACAGATTAGTTTTAGAAGTCTATTTAGATCAGGTCGGCTTCCCAAATGCATTGCTGAGGCTTTAAAAGCAGCTCTGGTTTAAGTTACATGTCTATATAAATGCATTTCATATCTGTAAAGCCATATAAAAAGTAGAATAAATGATAATTTTATGACTAAGAGAAATTTTAGAGATATTGTGTCTAATGCTCTCATTTTTACAGATGCAAAGAGAAGGTCAAGAAAGTTGAATACTTAAAGTATAACTGTTTCTGTTCTAAAACTGTTAGTTAGAATCCTTGGTTATAAGTAGATACAAATCAACCTAAGATCATAAAAGGGGGGAATTTATTCTAGGAATGTAAGGATCTCTCTTAGGACCCACGGGCAGACACAGAGCTGGTCCTAGCGACTGGGAAGGTGAAGGTCTTAAGGAGCACTCCCTGACCTCTTGTCTTGGCTTTATTCTTTCTCAGTTGACTACCTTTCTCTGATCCTCAACCCAAATGGCAACCAGAAGTGGCTACCCATAGCTGCTCTTTGACATGTTCCCGTTCCAGTCATACCCAGTGCATGTCTCTCTCTTTTTCCCTTTCTCTCCTTTCCCCTTTTCTAAGTTTCTGTTCATCTTGATTCAGATTTATCACTCTGGTATGACCATATGTGACTGTGGCCAGGATCAGAGTGGGAGCTTGTCTGCTAGGAATCCCCCTCGGCAGGCTCAGTGTCCAGAGGAGAGCACTGGGCACTCAGACAGGTGCTGTCCTTACATATATCTTTGGGGGTCTTTGAACTAATTCTCCTCCTTCTCTTCCCCTCACTTGCCCCCTGCTTCTTTGTCTTATGACATTTCAGCCATAGTATCTGGAACCTGGATTGCTTTTTTTGAGAAAGCATAATATCTCCTTTTTAAAGTTTCCTTTAGATGGAGTGTTTTCAGAAAGGTGAATATTAGCTGTTCAAGACCTTTTCAGATAGTGATAAATGTTGAATAGAGAGGGTTACTTTGACATTAAGTGAAATATATGATATTTTAGGCATTGTCAAAATAGCATATGAATGAAACATAAAGCAGTCTACTCTCAAGTATATGAATACTATCCTGCCTTCTTTTATTAACTATTCGTTAAATGTGACCAGTATATCTTCACAAGTCAGAGTGATCATTGGTGACCATAATGACACTGAAAAAAATATTGAAATATCAAATTTTTTATCTAGTTTAATTTGTTGTCTCTTTTATTCTAATTATTTTGAAAATTGATAGTGTGATGTTGATAGCCCTCTACTAGCCAGAAAGCTTGATTATTCAAACACCATACTGTATGCAGTTCCTTTTGTTTCCAGTATGCACTTGTGTATATATGCCTTATATCACTTGGAAAATTCTAAGTTCATTAATTTTACCTTTAAAAATAATTCAAGCAGGGTGCAGTGGCACACACCTGTAGTTCCAGCTACTAGGAGAAGCTGAGGTAGGAGAATAATTTGAGCCCAGGAGTTCAAGACTGTAGTGCACTGTGATTGTACCCATGAACTGCACTACAACCTGGGCTCCATAGTGAAGTCTTGTCATTAAAAACAAAATAAATGATTCAGATAAACAAGACCAAACTGATAGCTTACTTTAAATTTTTTTTTTTTTCAGAGACAGGATCTCGCTCTTTTGCCCAGGCTGGAGGGCGTGACCATAACCCACTACAGCCTTGAATTCCTGGGCTCAAGCAATCCTCCTGCCTCAGCCTTTCGAGTAGCTGGGACTACAGGCATGCATTACCATGCTCAGCTATTCTTTTTTAAAGTTTTTTGTAGAGACTAAGTCTTGCTATGTTGCCCAGGTTGGTCTTGAATTCCTGGGCTCAAGCTATCCTCCTCCCTCAAGCCTCCATAGGATTACAGGCATGAGCCACTGCTCCTGGCATCACCTTAATCTTGAATGTGTTAGTAAAGTAGTTCTGCTAAGCACTGACTGCAGTGTCTAAAATATATTTCTTTCTTTTTTTTTTTTGAGTCAGAGTCTCACTCTGTTGCCCAGGCTAGAGTGCAGTGGCACACTCATGGCAACTGCAGCCTCTACCTGCTGGGCTCAGGCAATCCTTCCATCTCAGCCTTCCAAGTAGCTGGAGCTATAGGCATGCACCACCATGCCCAGCTAATTTTTTGGTTTAATGTGGAGACCAGGTCTTGCCATGTTGCTCAGGCTGGTCTGGAACCTGTGGGCTCAGGCAGTCCTCTCACCTCTGCCTCCCAAAGTGCTGGGATTACAGGTGTGAGCTAATACACCCAGCTTATTTGTTTTTCTAAATTCTAGACAGCCCTCTTATGTTCTGCCTTTCCAAAATGAAATTATATAGCTTTTGATTTATGGAGTACCAATAATTATTAATTTCATCTTGTACATACTTTGCTGTCTTAGGTAAGTGAGCATTTAATATGGTAGAATCACTAGGAATTAAAGATAGGTTAAGGGACAGATAGAATGAAAGAGACATCTAGAATGCCTCTTGATAAGATGGAGAATACTGAAAGATCTGATGGTGGAGAGAGTAGAATTATGATTCTGTTTGGATATGTTGATTTTCAAGAGCCCAAAATTGGGTTATCCTGAAATGGGGCACCTTTAAGTATCTACTAGGCAATTAGTTCAGCATACATAGGACTGGAGTAGGGATAGAGATTTGGACAGAAATGATCAGGTATTGCTGAAAGTACATCTAAGTAGAAACCATGAGTTTAGGTGAGATCACTTAGGGAGACAGTATTTAGATAACAAGAGAAAGGGGGCAAGAACAGAATCCTGGAGAATACCAGTGTTTAAGGGGTAGCTCAAGAAAAGCAAGCCCATGCAGTAGACTAGGAAACAAGCAGCCCAAGAATGAGAAGAGCATCAGGAAAACAATGTCCTGAAGCCGAGGAAAGAGAGATGAGCTGAGGGCATAAGTCAAGCTACAGAGGGATCCAAGGCAATAGGAACTAGGATGTAACTATTGAATTTGATCAATTAAGGGCTTTTATTTTATTTTTGAGTTGGGGTCTCACTCTGTCACCCAGGCTGAAGTGCAGTGACATGATGATGGCTCACTGCAGCCTTGACCTCCTGGGCTTAGGTGATCTATCAGCCTCAGCCTCCTGAGTAGCTGGGACTACAGGTGCATGCCACCACACCTGGATGATTTTTTTATTTTTTGCAGAGATCAGGTCTTACTATATTGCCAGACTGGTCTGCAACTCCTGGGTCCAAGCAATCCTCCTGCCTTGGCCTTCCAAAGTGCTGGGATTACAGGCTTGAGCCACTGCACCCAGTCAATTAAGGACTTTTGAATATATTTTAATAGACTTTTAAAAAGTAATACACTTTTATTGCAGATATATTAGAAGCACAAGTTAGCAAATATGAAGGAAAAAAGTAAAACTGCTTGATAGTCTACCATCCCAAGATAATCATTTTTAATATTTTTGATATATTATCCTTTCAGACTTTTTCTTATTTTTAAAAAATATTTTATTTTTTGAGTCAGAGTCTCACTCTGTCACCCAGGCTGGGGTGCAGTGGCATGCTTACGGCCACTGCAGCCTTGACCTGCTGGGCTCAGGTGATCCTTCCGCCTCAGCCTTCCAAGTAGCTGGAACCACAGGCGTACACCACCATGCCCGGCTGATTTTTTTGGATTTATTATAGAGACAAGGTCTTGCATGTAGCCTAGGCTGGTCTCGAACCTGTGGGCTCAGACAATCCTCTTGCCTCCGCCTCCCAAAGTTCTGGGATTGCAGGTGTGAGCCACTGCACCCGGCTTTTTTCTCCCCTCACCTTCCCTCCCCTCCCCTCCATTTTTGAGTTGGAATCTCACTCTGGCACCCAGGATAGAGTCCTACTGGGCTCAGGCAATCCTTCCGCCTCAATCTTCCAAGTAGTTGGAATTACAAGCACATGTTGTCACGCCCAGCTAATTTTTAATTTATTGTAGAGACGAGGTCCACCATGGTGCCCAGGCTGGTCTCAAGCCCACGGGCTAGGCAATCCACTCACCTCGGCCTCCCAAAGTGCCGGGATTACAGGCCTGAGCCACCATGCCCAGCCTTTTTTCTATTTATTAATAGATGTTTTTTTTTGAGATGACCTCTGGCTGGTATAGCTATTGAATAAAGGGGTTCATATGCCAAGAAGATAAATATAGGGTGTCATGGGCTGGGCATGGTGGCTCACATCTGTAATCCCAGCACTTTGGAGGCCAAGGCAAGAGGATTGCTTGAGCCCAGGAGTTCAAGACCTGCCTGGATGACATAGTGAGACCTCGTCTCTACAAAAAATCAAAAAAGCTTAGCTGGGCATGGTGGCATGCACCTTTAGTCCCAGCTACTCAGGAGGCTGAGGCAGGAGGATTGCTTAAGCCCAGGAAGTTGAGGCTGCAGTAAACCAGGATCATGCCACTGTATTCCAACCTGGGCAACAGAGTGAGACCTCAACTCAAAAAAAAAAAAAAAGGGTGTCATGGACAGCATATTGATGAAGCAAAGTAGTAAATCTAACAGACTACTCATGAGAACGGAGAAGTGGTACCTTTAACACGTCCATGGAAGGCACCTTTTCCCTCTCAGCACCGGAGGGCTCAGCCAAATCCGGAGTACAGAGGGGATTCCCAAATGGCATGTACCTCCATACCTAATATAATGCCTAGCACATAGAGGGGTTCTTCCTTTTAGCAAATAAAACAGGAGGCGTTTAGAGCAGATGACAGCAGTCAACTGTATTGCAGTTGCTTCACTGGAGGATTCACCGTCCATCTAAATATAAATACCCAATTGGAGAAGAACTTGGGAGTAGGGGTCCCAGCATTGTCACTGGTGGGAATTCAGAGCCATAGATGTTGGCTGCCACATCCTTTGATTGTGCTTTTCTAGGCTGACATGATCTGTGAATAGTGTTTCAGCAAATAGCTCCAACATATAATTCCAAGTCATGAGGTGTTCTAGACAGCACTTTTTTTTTTTTTTTGAGTTGGAGTCTCACTCTGTTGCCCAGATTGGAGTGCAGTGGCTGCTCCCGGCCACCGCAGCCTCGACCTGCTGGCCTCCGGCGATCCTTCCGCCTCAGCGTTCCGAGTAGCCGGAATTACAGGCGTGCGCTACCACGCCCAGCTAATTTTTTATTTATTGTAGAGATGAGGTCTCACCAAGTTGCCCAAGCGGGTCTGGAACCCGCGGGCTCAGGCAATCCACACATCTCGGCCTCCCAAGATGCGCGATTACAGGCTGAGCCACCAAGCCCGGCTCTAGACAGCACTTTAAAAATGGCTGTAGTGTCCCAGAGATTTGTCCATATTGGTTGTCCTTAGTTTGGGAACATCTTTCATGGTGCATCAGTGTACACCAGCAGAGAATGCCCTCACAGCTGTCCAAAGGCCAAAACTGCCCAGAGGCGCTGACATTGAAGCAAGGTTTTACATGGCACAGTGGAAAGGGTTGGGAGGGAATTCAGGAATGGAGGGTGGACCATTGGGGAGAAAGGTGGAAACTATGTGAGGATAAGAGTTTAGAAGAGGATAGATGACCTGGGCAGGGGTGTTGTGTGAAAAGGAGAAATTGCTTTGCTTCATAAATAGTCTCATCGACTGAATTAGTTTATTTTGCTTTATTTAAGAGATCTCATTTATAATTCCACTGTCTTAGCTCCATTTCTCTGGTATGCAAAGATGTTTAATTTCCTTTAAAATTATATATTTATACTTTAAAAACATAAGCAATACATTATTATTTAAAAATAAAGTTAATGAGGTAAGTAAAAAGGAAAAGACAAACCTCTCTTGAAATCCCATTACCCACAGACATCATTTTGGTATATATTCCTCCAGACTGTTTCTCATCTAACAAATACTTGTGTATTTAAATTTTAATTTTAATAATGATTATACTGTTATCACCTTTTAAAAAACATAACACTGTTTAATAAATACTCTTTGTCAGAATAGGTAGATTGCTGCCATAATTTTTATTTTATTTTATTTATTTATTTTGAGAAAGCAGGATTTATTGAGAGGACAGTGGGAGGGGACCCACAGGGGTTGCCCATTTTTTTTTTTTTTTTTTTGAGTCTTGAGTCTCACTGCAGCCTCGAACTCCTAGACTAAATACATCCACCCTCCTCAGCCTCCCAAGCAGCTGGGACTACAGGCGTGTGCCACCACACTTGGCTAATTAAAAAAAAAATTTTTTTTTTGGTAGAGACGAATTCTTGCTATGTTGCCCAGGCTGGTCTCAAACTCCTTGACTCAAGTGATTCTCCTGCCTTGGCCTCCTAAAGTGCTAGGATTATAGGCTTGAGCCACCACATTCGGTTTGCTATCATTTTTTGTTGTTACAGTAATACATTATAGGATGTATAGGTACCATATTTATTTAATAATCTACTGTTGGACTTTTGAATACTTTCTAATTTTTATAAATAAGATAGAAAAACCTTGTTTGTACAACTTGGTATATTTGAATATTTCCTTTGGGTAAATTTCTAGGAGTTTTCAGATGTGCTTTTTGGTTTAATTTCTTTTTTGTCTCTTTTCTCATAATTTAGTATTTGGCTCTGAAATCCTTTCTATGTTGGTAATTTTGGAGCATGTTGAAAAATATTTGATGAACAGTATACAATCAATGGGCTAGGCATAATTGTTTGTAAGATAACAATTTACCATTGTTTCATATATCTTTAAAAGATTTTTTCCCTCAGGTAGGGAGGCCAAAAACATTAGTCTGCAAAACTTTAGGTTTTCTTCTCCCAAAGGGCTTGTACATTTAGTACTTAGGCAGTGGAATTATGATAATTATAAAAATTGTTAAAACTCTATGTTAATAATGTCTTCTGAATGTGTAGAAATGATTAACACTGTTTTCTTTGATTACTTTTTTTCCAGGTGATTCATGGCAGGGGACGTGGAAGGATTCTGTTCCTCCATTCATGATACCAGTGTCTCTGCTGGATTCAGAGCACTGTATGAGGAGGGATTACTTCTTGATGTCACTCTGGTTATCGAAGATCATCAGTTCCAGGCCCACAAAGCACTCTTGGCCACCCAGAGTGATTACTTCAGAATTATGTTTACTGCAGACATGAGGGAACGAGATCAGGACAAAATTCATTTGAAAGGTCTAACTGCTACTGGTTTTAGCCACGTCCTTCAATTTATGTACTATGGAACTATAGAACTAAGTATGAATACTGTTCATGAGATTCTTCAGGCTGCCATGTATGTTCAACTTATAGAAGTGGTCAAGTTCTGCTGTTCCTTTCTTTTAGCAAAAATCTGCCTAGAGAACTGTGCAGAAATTATGAGACTCTTAGATGATTTCGGTGTCAACATCGAGGGAGTCAGGGAGAAGTTGGACGCCTTTTTGCTAGACAACTTTGTGCCACTCATGTCCAGGCCTGACTTTCTGTCCTATCTTAGCTTTGAGAAGCTCATGTCTTATTTGGATAATGATCATCTGAGCAGGTTCCCAGAGATAGAGCTGTACGAGGCTGTGCAGTCTTGGCTGCGGCATGATAGAAGACGCTGGAGACATACCGATACCATCATTCAGAACATCAGGTTTTGTTTGATGACCCCATCCAGTGTTTTTGAGAAGGTTAGTGCATTTGAAAGCAATGGGTAGGACTCATCATTTAGTTAAAACAGTATGTCTTTAGAGATAAGATTCCCAGACTTAGGAGCTAAAAACATAATTGATAGTTTATAAAAGTAGTTTATGTATAATAAGCCTGATTTGTTGTGCATTTAGATTTTTTAAAATACATTTTGTGGGTGAAAAATGAACCAGGTAGGTAGTAGAATAGTTTTATTTTTAAAGTACTTTTAAAGTTGAAACATAATTATTTGATGTAAAATACTGTGTTTGCTTTAGCTTTTCATTCTTTTCACAAATTAAATCTGAACTGGGTCAGGTTAGCTCTCTTTCTAAAAATTAATTTATGTAATACATGATGAAATTGGTATTGAGAAGAGTTCTGCATCATATACATTAATATAGTTTCTTATTTCTCTAAAATGTAGTAAGGACACAAAAGAGCTTTTGAAACCAGTAGGCCCTAATGGTGATTTTCTTTCCTACTCCCACCTGCTTTTTTCCCTGTTTCACTGTGAATACTAACTAAATTTGACCATGTATGTTCTATGTCTGAAAACATCATTTTGGCATATTTAAACATTAGGTTATAAATCCTTTATCTACATTGATCAAACATCCTTGTGCACATTTTATCATGTTAATAGTTCTCCCTTAAAAATAGTCTTTCTCTAAAATAGCCTTGGCCTTTTTGCATGTAAGCATTTTCATTTTTATATCAGAGTCTCACTTGTGATCTTTTCTTGCCCAAAGGAGAGAGAGCAGTTTTAGTAATTGCTTAACTTAATTGGTTTCTAATCACATGGTTGCCTCTGGGGCTCTGTTTACTTCTTGCATCTTTTCTTCTTTCTAGATAGCACACTGAAATCTTGGTCGACACCTTTCATGTTAAATAGTTCCTCTGATTTAGTTACCAGACCTGGTGATAACAATATAATATCTGGAAAGGAGGGTTGTTTATGCCATTTGAAAAATAAACACATTTGCGCCTTGGAAGAACACTCAGCAGCCTGGCATGGTTTTTTCCTTCGAAATGCTATGAATTGTCATTAACGTATTTTTAGTAGATAACTCAATTTTATGGGATTCTATCTTTATTCTCAGAATGTATTTGGTATGGCTGAAATAATTGCAAATAAGGAATATGTCTTAATTATTTTTGTTAAGTGATAATCAGCCCCACATCAACTGTGCAAATCATGTCTCTGATATTTTGACTTTTCCCCCTTACTATTGTTTTTATTGCTCTCTTTCCCTGGGGAATTCTGTTTTGTCTTTATACATTAATGCAGATGCTTTACCACTAGTAGAACAAAACTCCTGCAACTTCAGTCTAGATGGAAGTACTAGTGAAATACAAAATAAAAATCTTCCTTTTGTGGGACAATGTGATAGATAATTAATAGCAGTAAATGATTAAAACAATTTTTTTGAGACAGTGATCTACTCTGTCACCCAGTCTAGAGTTCAGTGGCATGATCATGGCTCACTGCAACCTCGAACTCCTGGTTCAAGTGATCCTTCTGATAGCAGTAAATGATTTTTAAGTACTGAGCTACAGAGCCTTTTTATATTGCGATTACCAACTCGAGGTAGAGAATAGTGACAATAGTTGCAAGTTAATATTATCAAGTACTTTTGTAAATTGTGGAAAACATCAGTTGTACTGCTGATGGATTCCTTTGGCATCTGCAGTATAGGAGGTAGTAATTATCTGTTACCAGAATAAATATGTTGTAAAGGCTTCCTTCTGGAATTAATTTCTTAGGAAAAATTAATTTTTTTGTAATATATAAATCTCAGTTTTATTTTAGTAATACTGGTAAGATAAATGGAAGGTAGTCAGTGATTCATGCCTTAGTAGTGTGTGAGATTTAATGTTTATCAAAGGAATCTATGACTTTCTAAATGTTGAGAAACACTAAATTAGGCAGATTTGAGACATCTGTAGAAATGAAACTCCAAACTCCAAGCAAAAATGGAAAATTTGGTTGGGAAATAAAAATTTGGACCATTTTACATCATACTGTTTTGAGCACCTTGAAAATGGGGCCCATCTATTTTTTCTGTACTCAGCACACTGCAGGTCTCAAACAAGGCCATTTTAACATCCGTTATATATGTATGGCCCCAGAGAGGGCACAGAAATAAAGACATTTTACATCCATGCTGGTCCTTTTTTAGTACTAGAATCTACATGGAGAAAAGTGTAGGCAGTTTTGATTTGTGGTTTTTTCCTATTTGCTGAAATTTAGAAAAATTAATGTGGATATACACTTATTTTTAGCTTTAAGATTTTTTAAATTTTCTGTTATGAGACTTCTAAACATACAAAAAAGCTGAAAGAAGAATGAACACTTATAAACATATCACGTAGGTTAATAGTTGTTAACATTTTGCTGTTTGCCTTAGCTAGGTAGAGGGTGTATAGCCTTTGTATAATTTTTGTTTTTTGCTAAACCATTTCAAAGAAAGTTGTAGCATCACAACACTTCTAACTATTTCAGCAAGCATCTCCCAAGGGTAAGAATGATACCCTACATAACCATAATACCATTGTCACACCTAAGGAAATTAACAGTTGCTCCTTGATACCCAGTTCACTTTGTGATTTTCTCAGTTGTTCCAAAAATATATTTTTTAAGCTGTTTTTCATGAACCAGGATTTAATCAAGTTTCACACAGCACATGTGGTTATTGTGTCTGTCTTCATCTAGAATTGTCTCTTCCCCATTTTTGTGAGGATGTTCAAGCATACAACTAGTTGAATGAATAGCCTATGTAGTTATCACTTAGATTCAAGAACTGTTAACATTTACCATATTTGCTGTTATATAGTTGTGGGTTTCTTTTGTTTTTTTTTTTTGTTTTTTTTTGTTTTTTTTTATTCAGAGTCTCACTCTGTTGCCCAGGCTAGTGTGCAGTGGCATGTTCACAGCCACTGCAGTCTTGACCTGCTGGCCTCAGGCGATCCTGCCTTAACCTTCCAAGTAGCTGGAACTACAGGCATGTACCACCAAGCCCAGCTAATTTTTTGATTTATTGTAGAGACAAGGTCTCACCAAGTTGCCCAAGCTGGTCTCGAACCCCTTGGTTCAGGCAATCCTCTCGCCTCTTCTGCCTCTGAAAGTGCTGGGATTACAGGTGTGAGCCACTACAGCCAGCCTTACAGATTTTTTTTTTCTTTGTTGAACCTTTGGAAATAAGTTGTAAACATCAAGACACTTCACTCCTAAATACTTGACATGCTTCTCCTAAGAATAAGGACTTTTTCCTACCTAAGTACAATATACTATTCTACCTAGGAAAATTAATAAGACCCTAATATCATCTAATAGTTAACCCATATTCAGATTTGCCCAATTGTCTCAAGTATCCACTAGAATCCAGTTTATGCATTGCTTTTGGCATTGCTTTTGGCTGTCTTGTCTATACAATCTTTCTTAATCTAGACCAGTCCCCCACTTTTTTTCTTTTCTTTTTTTTTTTTTTTTTTGAGAAAGACCAGACCACCAGTTGTCTCAGTGTGTCCTACATTCTGGATTTATTTGATTATTTCCTTGTGTTGGTGTTAACTTAGTTCCTCTATTCCCTTTATTTCCTGTTAACACATCTTTTTAGCATCATGATTTTTAGGAACAATTACAGGAAAATGTTGAAATGCCAAGGAAAAACGTAGAAAGCCACTTAGCAACTATAATCAAACTTACAATTCTTTTTTATATTATGAAGTTAAGTAGCCCAATGCTATGACTGAAGTTATCAAGAATTCATACTACTCTGTTATGTTTCTTTTGGATTCACAAAATCTCTCCCTTTTAATTTAGAACACTTCCATGCAATTTATTGGGATTAAAACTAGCTAAAGTGTCAGTGACTCTAGAACTGCGCTGTCTAATATGGTTGCCACTTGCGGTTATTGAACACTTGAAATGTGGCTAGTCTGAATTGAGATTTTTTTAAAGACTGAGATGACAAAACAAGTGTAAATTACCTCAGTAATTTTTATATTGATTGCATGTTGACATTTTGGATTTATTAAGTTAAATAAAATGTAATTATTTTTCATCTCTAGTTTTGAACAGAAATAAAATTTTAAAATCAATTTCCCCTTTTAAAATCTGTCTACTAGAAAATGTAAGATTATAATACATCTTTGGATCACATTTGTGGCTCAGATTATATTTCTCTTGCACAGCGCTGCTCTAGAAGTCAGGGAAGTGACTAGTTCATTAGAAATTCTCTGAATGTGCATACAGCAAATAGCCTTTTGCACATATTTAACCACTCTCAGATTCCCTGCCTTTAGAAACATGTACAGTTAGTATTCAGTGAACGTATCACCTAATTATTCTGCAGAGTGGCTGATGAAAATAACTGTAGACTGAGTATAGCATCTTTTTGTCAGGATTCTTTCCCTGGCCTCAGGAAAATAAAAGGTGACTATCCAATGCTTGGGAAAGAAACCCGTGGAAATTTTAATTCTTCCTTTGGTAGTTACAGATCTGAGCAGTGGCTTCATAGTGAGCAGAAGGGGGCATTCTGTCTCCAGAAAGAACCCCTTCCAGGGACCTGAATCATGCCCTCTAGCTGTGCTGAAATTTTGGGTTTATTCTTTGGCAGTATCTTTCCCTGTAGCCCTCTACTGGGTTTTCTCCTCAGCTTAAGATAGGTTGTCTTAACTTTTGTACTGAGTACTCTGTGGAACCATCACCAAAGAGGCCAAGGCTTCTGAATTTCCTCACTGAGTTCCTTAAGTTCCTTAGAGGCAGTAATACTATTTATCCGAAATATATATACTGTACCACCATGCCCAGCCAAAAACTACATTTTTTAAATGGGGATAAGGTGTCCTAGACTCACCTCAAAACAAATAGAATTCAAAGACGACTTTGAAGTATCCAAAGTATACCTTGCTTAGAATGTAGATGCTCTCAAAACTGGTCTTCACAAAACACTAATATTCTTCCACATATTTCCTCTATCAGCATAGTTGATCTATGTAGTATTATTAATAGCCCGTGACACATAAGGACATGTATCATTCTTAATATAATCTTATGCGTGAGTGGTGTGATGTTCTGGTTAATTGAGGCACAACTTGTGGTAATGAAATTGCCTGGGAAAAGCCACATCTGTGTTAAGTGTAGGTGCTGTATGCCTCTCCAGAATTCTTCACTTAGGCACTGGAACATGTTTGGACTAATCCAGCACTTGACCAATGCAAAATTTCTATCTAGCAACCAAACCATTAATTGTAGTGTTACTACAATTTAGCCAAAAACTCTTGGAAGAAAAAAAAAAACAGTTTATTTATATCTAATGACTTCAGCTAGAGCCAGATACATCTAGAGGAATAAGTGGAAATTTCCCTCTAACTTTCACAGTTTTAGAAGTACATGAGAAACAATAGTAATGCTGTATTTGACAGTAAAAATATATTTTTTAAAGATACCTGTGTCAAATGTGAAATCTGATTTGAATTTCTAATGAGCTTGAGTTTTTGAAAAAGTTAAAAATCATCAAATACCAAATAGTACTTATGCAGCTAGAACTTGAAATTGCTTAAATTAACAATCAGCTCACTTGCCTCTTGGAGTGAAAACATAGAGATGAGCAGATTTTCTGTTGGAAACTAGGTCATTGGGTTAAGTGTACTTTCTCAGTTAACTTAAAGTCTTTTTCTGCATCAGTTTTCTTTTTACCAACCCCTCCTCCCCAACCCCATGGACTTGGAGGATTGTAATTAACACATGTGCAGTTCTTTAAAAACCACCCAAGGTGTTTTGCTCCTCCAAAGTTTTCTGCCTTTTATGTATAGATGTAGAGTGCTCTTATTTTTAATCTTTGACTTGCATTCACTCCAGGTTCACAGGCTCCTGAAGAGTGCCTATAATCTAGGTCTTGACTGCTGTTAAAACCCTGGGAAAGACAGTGTTTTAGGGGATGTATTAAGCAGACAGGAACCTGTAGAAAACTGGAGTTTAAAAATCCAATCTTACTTGCTGATTTTCCTTTTAAGTAAAAGAGATGAAAACAAAAGCAAAGGAGAATTGGAAGAAGACATGGAATGGGGACAGCTTTGTTGACATGTAAAAGAAGAAAACTTTTTTAATAAGTTGAAAAAAAGAGAAACCAAATGATAAGCAGAAATTGGAAAGGATCAGAGAAGTCTGGGAATAACTAGAGAAAAGGTTAGGAAAAAGGGAGAAATATTAAGATTATAGGCTTTAAAGTTTTATTTTTCAAATGTATTGTTTATCCAGAAAATGCTACATATGTCATGGGTAAGCATTGTTCATTCAAAAATTAGTTTTAGGATTAAACCTTTTATTTGACTTTCCTGTTCTGCCATATTTAGAAATAAAACACATAGTTGAGTGTAGTTCCATAAATAAGAAAAAAACTCTCATAAGTTGTGAATTCTAGAACTCAGTTGTACTATCTAAATATTAGATAGCATAATCAGATAGTAAAAAGATTCTCGTAAATCTTAAAAAAGAATATGTTTTTAGCTGAGTGTGAGTCATCATGTCTGTAATCCCAGCACTTTGGGAGGTGGAGGCGAGAAGATTGCCTGAGTCCACTTTTTTTATTCTATTGAAGAATTGAAGGGGAAACTTAACCAAATTGTGCTGAAACTCTTAGAATCTTGTCCTGAGGGAATTTCTTTCTTGCCCCTCATTTATCCTGATCACTTCTGAAGTTCAGTTTAATACTTTAGACTTTTGCCTGCTTGGAGAGGAGAGGATGGGTAAGTTCTTATTACAGTTTGTCCTTAGGCCAGGCATGGTGGCTCACGC
The DNA here is from genome assembly GCA_027257055.1 of Cephalopachus bancanus. Lineage (NCBI taxonomy): Eukaryota > Metazoa > Chordata > Mammalia > Primates > Tarsiidae > Cephalopachus > Cephalopachus bancanus. Next base: position 41,378 of record JAPVLO010000685.1, read on the forward strand.
CTGTAATCCCAGCACTTTGGGAGGCCGAGACAAGAGGATTGCCTAAGCTTAGGGGTTCAAGACCAGCCTGGGCAACTTGGTGAGACCTCATCTCTACAATAAATGAAAAAATTAGCCGGACGTGGTGCACGTGCCTGTAGTTCAGCTACTAGGAAGGCTGAGGTGGAAGGATTGCCTGAGCCCAGCAGGTCGAGGCTGCAGTGGCTGTGAGCATGCCACTGCACTCCAGCCTGGGTGACAGAGTGAGACTCCAATTCAAAAAAAATTTTTTTTGTCTTCTACTGTTTGGTATTTGACTGAAAGAATTTGTGCTTAGCATGAACTGATTTTTCACACCTTTATCCTCGGTCATTAACTCAGTTTTTCAGGACAAAGGGATTAATTAAAAACATTTTGCAAGCCGGGCTCGGTGGCTCAGCCTGTAATCCCACGCCTTTGGGAGGCTGAGGTGAGTGGATTGCCTGAGCCCGTGGGTTCGAGACCCGCCTGGGCAGCGAGACCTCATCTCTACAATACAATCAAAAAATCAGCCGGGCGTGGTAGCGCATGCCTATAATTCTAGCTACTTGGAAGGCTGAGGTGGAAGGATCGCCGGAGCCCAGCAGGTCGAGGCTGCGGTGGCCGGGAGCGGCCACTGCACTCCAGTCTGGGCGACAGAGTGAGACTCCAACTCAAAAAAAAAAAACGTTTTGCAGCACCTAGTGCTTTGTGATGATTTTGTTTCACATGAGTCAGTATAAGCTTTAGTTCTGAGCATGATTTTATAAATAAAGGCTTCTCATAGTAGGGTAGATAGTTTTGCAATACAGCATATAAAGACTGTTCCACATTTTACTGACAATCAAAATTACATCAAATATAGTTGTGGTTCCCAAAGATATGATTTGTTTTAGCATTAAAACTCTACAATAGTAACTCCTTGAGAAGATTTTTATCATAGTAGAGAAGGGATGATAAAACTGACAACCAAGACTTGGTTTTCCACATGATACTTTATACTCATCATTCTGAGAATTGGGTTAGCATTTTTTGAACATAGGACAGGTCAGAGAAGTATCTATTCATGTAATTAACCTCTTGTATTAAAGAGAGAATACTCTAAACTGGAGGCTTGCCCCAGGTCACACAGTGACTTAGGGATGGTGTTAAGCCTAAAACCTGGGATCTTAAGTTCAGGGATTGCCCCACCCCCATGGATCAACAAACAAAAGGCATTTTGTTTCTCTAGTTTAACATAATATTGGATATATAATATTGGATATTTTAAAAGTTATTTCAAAAAGTAAAGCAGCTGATAATATCTTAAATTGGCTGGCTAAAAGCTTAAGATAATTTTAGACTGTAGCCAGTTTGAGTAGATTTTTAAAGCTCCAGATTTTTAATCATATAAAGGTAGTAAGCTCTGTGGAAATGCCTGTTTTACATATGTTGCAAGTTCCATTTTTAATTCTCTCAAAATTAAGTGTAGCATATACAAATTGCCTTTAAAACTTAATAATTTAATAAATGGATTATGTAACATTTGGCCGTAAATGAAGAAACATGAAATTTTTGCCCAGCAGTAATGGCTAGCTGTTTCTTCAACTTCATATTTGTTTACAGAAACCACATTGAAAATTAATAATTTCTCACATTTTCTCTTTTGCTAATTATATGCATATGTGCACACATACACTTACATTAGACTAAAGTTTAAAGGAAGTGGCCAATTAAAATTTTCAGGCCACTGTTTGTAACAGGTAATACATACTCTCTGACATTTTATATTCAGAATAAGACAAAATGCTCTTCATAATACAGTATCAAAGCAAGAAAAGTGATAATGAACATTCGTTCCAAGTTTTAAAACAAGACAGCTTTTTAATCCTATGAAAGGAGAAAGAAAGTAATTCAGAACATGAAAGAAATGCCATTCTTTTCATATCTCTTTCTTTTGAGAGCACCTGATCTACAGATAGTGAGGAACGAATGAGGGGACAAATGCCTCCTCTATGAAAAGACATTTCTTTTTGGATAGCTTCCTTCATTAATGCATTTTAAATGATTCTATTCACATGGGTTTCAGCCCTATGCCTTTTGTTTTAAAGCAGAGTATATCTGTAATTACTTTGTCCAGGATTATCGGAGAGGCATTAATTCCCCATTTCTATAATGAAAGAAGAAACCAGTTATACTTAATGATACTGTGTGGTTTTAGAGGAAAACTGCACCAGTAAATGGCTCTGGGGAAAGAGCAAGGCAGATCTAGAACTAGCCTTGGCTGAGAGAAATAGGAGCTAAATTTCTTTGGAAGATCTTTGATGAAAGTCAACTATCTCAAAAGGCACAACTTCCATTATTAGGGTTTTAGATTTGAACTTTAACATAGAGTTGAAGTGAGTCTTGTAAATTATTTGGAACCTTGGTTTCAAAGGAACACAATTGGATGAATGGGGAGAGGATGAAGGAACCAGACAATTGTGTGTAAAAGGAAAGGCTAGAAAATGACTCTAAGAGCAGTTAAGCTGTACTGGTTTGATGCGAGAGCCTGGGGTTGGAAGGTAGAAGGGCTGTCACAGGCCATCTGGCCTTGTTCCTCATGGGATACTGGAATTCCTCTCCAGCACTCGATAGGTGGTCACACCTGTACTTCCAGCGGCAAGGGCAGGATGCTCAGAGTCTGGAGGCTGACAGTCCTTGACTTGGGGAAAATATGTACCCATAACCTTTCTACTAATTCCAAAAGAGAGACATGGTCCCTGTAAAAAGTCCAAATATCAACCTATATAGAATTGCAAAAGGGCAAGTCCCCCAAGAGCTCACTGGTAACCATATGTTGTACATGTGTACAGACATTTTCCCCCTACATATACTGCCTACTGTAAAACAGCCCATTTTTATTTTTTTTAGAAATTATGTATACTGTTCTGTAGTTTTCTCATTTAACATTTTGAATGTATGTGGTTAGTGCATATGGATTAACCTTACTCTTTTCTAATAGCTGCATATGGTATATACCAGAGTTGCTCCAACCAATGTCTTATTGATTGATAATTTGAGTTGCTCCCAGTTTTTGTGCTCTTACAAACAGTAATGCAGTGAGCATTCCTCTTGACAGTTCTTATTACAGAACTTTTCCTTATATTGGCCTAAAATCTTCCTCCTAACTTTCACTTAATTGGTCCTAAAAACAGTTTTTTACGTCTTTCTGAGTTTTCTCTTGGGTTGAAACATTTCTCATCCATTTGTCCATTCTCCCTTTGGGTCCCTTCACTGTCTTCCAGATGTGGTCCACTTTGTTAATGTCTAATGGTATGATGTAACTGAACACTGTCTTAGTTGTGGTTTTACCTGAATGGAGAGGGTGGGATTGTCTATTATTTTAATTCAGCCCACAATTTTATTCCTAAGGCTGCCATATCACATTGTTGGTTCATATTAAGGATAGAGTCCATTAAAGGTTCACATTTGGAGTTCTTGGATCCCTGCAATTATTGCTACAATTTCAGGTGGTTCATGGGTCCCTGGTGTTTCTCTTTTCTTTATGATTAGATGTTGATTACTTTTCTGAAATCATAGGTTCTCTCATTCTCTACCAGTGCTATTTCATCTTCAAAAATTAAACAGGAAACAGGGTCAGTCTTGGAATTACCTGGTGAGTTCATGCTGCCTCCTAGTGTATGGCGCTTTCTTATTTTCAAGTACTAACTATTTTTTAACAATTCAGGATCCACCTCAGCCTAATTGGTCTGTGGTTCGGGACTCTGTCTGGCTTCTAGTCTTCTCCCATTCATCATGATTCCACATAGATTACAGAAAGCAATTAAGCAGCCTTATCTGTGAAGCCTCTCAGGATCCCAGGACGTGGTTTGTTAGATCAAATGACTTGAACTCGGTGAGAATAACTAGCTGGTTTTTCTTTTTTTTTTTTTTTTTCTCTCAACCATCTTGGATTTAAGTCTCTTCTTAGTAATTGTATTTGATCTTTAGATTGGAAATAATAAGACATTCTTAGCCGAGAATGGAAATAAAATAGGAGTAAGGCTGCTTCTCTTTGTTAATATTACATTAACAACCTCATCTGGGCGGTGGGGGGCTCCTTTTACCTTAACCTCTAGAATGCCATTTATTCCATATCTGGTACTTAGTAAAGTCACAGTTCTTCCTGAGGCTTTATCCTTATTTACCATATTCTTATAGCTTCATTTCACTCTTTATAATACTTGTTTTATGTGCCCATTTTTTGCCATCTGTTGTAAGTGGTTTTTTAACATCTGAATTCCAGGAAGCTCTCTGTGCAGCACATCAGATTTTTTAGATACTTTCCCCTTTTCTTACCCTCATCAGTGTATTTTGCAATTATGCAGTCAACATTATGCTTTTGAGAGCTTCCAAACCTTCTTGAGCTTCCTTACACAGTTTCTGATCTTGGAATTGATCCTAATTTTCTTTTGAAAAACTTGAAATCTGCCTATCCAATATGTGCAGCATTCTTCTTTCTTTGTTTCTTGATCTCCAAACAACATGGCTGCTTTCTCTAAAGCTTCCTCCTACTTGCACATTACCAATCATGTTTTACTAGTGAGGATTAAATTCAAAGTAAGCTTCTTTCATTTCTCCTTTACTTTCTGAAATACTAAATTTTGACATAGACCAATAGCATGTCATCAGATACATTGATTTAAGCTGAATGACACTTTCATTAATGTCCCCTGGTCAGTAATAATAGCTAATAACAGCTAATTGTTTTTGCACATTGCCACATGACAAGCACCATTCTAAATCCTTTCTACGTAGATGACCTTACTTGTTCCCCTAGCATGGGATTAGGAGGCATGAGTGTTATTGTTATCCCAGTAATACAGTTGAGGATATGGACTTAAGGATGCTGAATTAACATGCCTAAGATTGCACAGCTTGTGAGTGTTAAAGTCAGAAATTTCTTAAATAGAATCCTTAATCACCAGACGTGGTACTTAATTAATATGCTGGACAAGGTTCTATTACCTGAAAACCTGTGTAGCTCTTGGACCACTGGCTGTGCACAGAAGGCACTTAAATACTTAATTTGGGGTTTATGATTATTGTTGATTTTCAGGGTCTTGCCTTTTAGCTCCTATAAGTCAGTAAGATAAGAAAGATGGATAAGGCACACCATTAGGCAATTCATAGAAAAAAATGAATGGAATGAAAATTTGAAAAGATGTTCATTCTTAGTGAAATATGTTGTGATAACTTTTTGATGAAGACCCGTTTATTGAATGACAAGTACTTTTCTTTATAAATATGTTACATGAACAACAAAAAATGCAAAAATATCTCTGAAATTCCAGAGAGAATCACTGTTAACACAAGCAAGCATACATAAAGTTTTATTTAATTGGAATAGTACCAAAGTACTACTGCTTTTTAGAAACTGAATATGTTGTGAGCATCATTTCATATTAATAAATACTCAATGATGTTATCCTTAGTGGCTGTATAGAATTCCATTGTTTTTCATCAGAGATTGAAGCTCATTCTTACCACTTGAGTTTCAGGGGGGAAAAAAAGAGATTGAAGCTTAGTGTTTCCTTGGTTCTTTACTTTAACTTTTTGTGTGTGAAGTAAAAGTAGTAAAGGTTAAGACCTCAGATCTTTCTCATATTTCCTTTATTATATTTTATTGAAATTACTTGTTTGCTGTTATTCATTATTTGCTGTGATTTTTTCCCACAGTTATTGTTTTGTTAGGAAAAATTGGGCTTGATACTCAATCACTGTGATCCATATGATTGACTCTTTTTATTAAGAACAATTATACTGTCCCTTCATTTGAGAGAGGTCATTAGGGTCACTCACTGAACATGTTAAGTGTTTTAATAAAAGTATGTCATTTAAATATTTTTTCTAAAGAATAATAGAAGCTGTGTTGTAACATGCTGGAAATTATGTGAACTTTCAAGCAAAATTGGCCTGGTTCAAGGTTCAGTTCCTAGCTCTATCAGTTTTAGTTGTGTAAACAATTTGGACAAGTTATTTAACATTCTAAGCCTCAGTTTTTTTATCAGGAAAACAGGGATGGTAATTGCACTCTCACAGGAGAATAATTGAACATGAGATGCACACGTAAAATATCCAATACAATAACAATGTTAGTTTTCTCACATGAGATGGGGCTTCTCAACCTTTTTTATGCCATTTACCCCCTTGCTAGTCTGGTGAAGCCCGTGGAAGACTGCTTTTCAAAATAATGATTTTAAGTGCATAAAATAAAATGCCTGGGATTATAAAGGAAACCAGTTATATTGAATACAGTTATCAGAATACTTAAAACAAATTTGTAGTACTTTCTCTTTCAAATACTTTTTTGGACTAAGGTGAAGAATAAATGAGCTGGGTGCAGTGGCTTATGCCTATAATCCTAACACTTTGGGAGGCTGAGGTGAGAGGATTGCCTGAACCCATGGGTTTGAGACCAGCCCAGGCAACTTGGTGAGACCTTATCTCTACAATAAGTAAAAAATTAGCTGAGCATTGTGGCGTATGCCTGTAGTTTCAGCAACTTGGAAGGCGGAGGTGGAAGGATCGCCTGAGCCCAGCAGGTCAAGCCTGTGGTAGCTGTGAATGTGCCACTGCACTGCAGCTTGGGCGACAGAGTGAGACTCCAACTCAAAAAAACAAAACCAAAAAAGAATAAATGAATGACTGGATTAAAGGAAGAGAAAGATAGGAAGTAGAAAAGGAAAAGAGAAGCAAGGAGAGAAAGCTCATAAATACATATGCTTGGTTTTGCCTCCCTCCCAAGCTGTTATCCCAGATTTCCAACAGGCTCCTAGACATTTCGTCGGCATCTTACCAGCAACTCATCCTACCAGCGAAATTGAATACCTCTCCCAAACCAACTCTTCTTCCTGGTTTTCCCTTATTGATGTCACCATTTTCTCTATCACCTCAGATCTAAATCCTCAAATCACATTTGAGTCCTCATGTTTTCACCCGACTTTAAATCATAGACTTTATAGTATCCGATTTCTGTTATCCAAATGTAAGACCCTCTTATCCTTGTCCTAGTATGACATGGGATATTTCTGTTTGATTTCCAACTTCCTACCTCTTTCACTAAGTATCCCTTGAGTGTTTCAGGCCAGTTTGATATGTTCTAGATCTACAGTTTTGCAGCACTCACAGATGTGCTGTTCAACTTCATACCTAATTGTTGACTAACTTATTCACTTGGTAAATTGGTATTTGTTTACATCTTCCCAAATATGTTCTAAGTTCTTTAAGGAAATGGACCACATCTTATACTTATTTTCATATCTCTCTATAGTGCTTAGCACAATACTTTAAAAGTGCTTCATAAGATCTTGGTGTAGTCATCATAATTAGATAGCTCCAGCTCCAAAAGCAAAAAGGAAAAAGTTTGACCTCGTATCTACTGAATTATTACTATAGAAGCTAATAATATCAGATCAAGTCTTTGTGTCAAAAACCTATTGGAAGTTTTGTGTGTGTTTAAATTTTCACTAACTTACAAACTTAACTCCCCAAATTAATTTAGTCATGGTTTTTTACAGTGTTATGGTTAAGAAAACAGTAGAGGACATGGTTTTCTCTACTGGGAAGCCCCATATTTGTCCTCATAGCACCCACTTGTAGCACAGGCCTGACATATAATAGGTGTCTAATACATTTTGGTAGATAAATTGCCATCTGCTTGGAAATTAACTTGTGCCTGAAAAATAGTTTTACTTTTAAAAACTTGGGAATGTACATAGATTATTACAGATTATAAAAACAAATAATGATTTTGAAATGCTTTGTAGAAAACGAAAGTAGGTGATCTTACCAGAAAAAGCAGTTTTAGGAAAGTGAGACTAAAATAATCATTTTAGTGAGCTTTGATATTTTGTTTGCCATTGATGCTTTTTCCCCTATTTAAATTCTTTTACTTGTGTTCTTAGGTTAAGACATCAGAATTTTATAGATACTCCCGACAGCTGCGTTATGAAGTTGACCAAGCATTGAATTACTTTCAGAACGTTCACCAGCAGCCTTTGTTGGATATGAAATCAAGCCGTATTCGTTCTGCCAAGCCCCAAACTACAGTATTTCGAGGGATGATTGGACATAGCATGGTTAACAGTAAAATACTCCTTTTAAAGAAACCAAGAGTCTGGTGGGAATTGGAAGGCCCACAAGTACCTCTGCGGCCGGACTGCCTTGCTATCGTCAATAACTTTGTGTTCCTATTAGGCGGGGAAGAACTGGGCCCTGATGGCGAATTCCATGCCTCTTCCAAAGTGTTCAGGTATGACCCAAGACAAAATTCTTGGCTGCAGATGGCAGACATGTCTGTACCACGCTCCGAATTTGCAGTTGGTGTTATTGGGAAGTTCATTTATGCAGTAGCAGGCAGAACCAGAGATGAGACTTTCTATTCAACAGAGAGATATGACATCACCAATGATAAATGGGAATTTGTGGATCCTTATCCAGTTAACAAATATGGACACGAGGGGACAGTGCTCAATAACAAGTTGTTTATTACTGGTGGAATCACCTCGTCTTCCACCTCCAAACAAGTGTGCGTGTTTGACCCCAGTAAAGAAGGGACCATAGAACAGCGGACCAGAAGAACTCAAGTAGTGACCAACTGTTGGGAGAATAAGAGCAAGATGAATTACGCAAGATGCTTTCACAAGATGATTTCTTACAACGGCAAGCTTTATGTCTTTGGTGGCGTCTGTGTGATCTTGAGGGCCTCTTTTGAATCTCAGGGATGCCCTTCCACAGAAGTGTACAATCCCGAGACTGATCAATGGACCATCTTGGCATCCATGCCGATTGGTAGAAGTGGTCATGGTGTGACTGTGCTGGACAAACAAATAATGGTTCTTGGAGGCCTTTGTTATAATGGTCATTACAGCGATTCAATTCTCACCTTTGATCCAGATGAAAACAAATGGAAGGAAGATGAGTACCCTCGGATGCCCTGCAAGCTGGATGGTTTACAAGTATGCAACCTGCATTTTCCGGACTATGTACTGGATGAGGTCAGACGTTGCAACTAATGACATCTTCCTTGCTTAAAAAAAAAAAGGCAAACAAAGTATTTGTTTGTGATGAAGTAGTTAATTAAAAACATAAAGAAAAACCTCACCAGTTTTACTATCAAAGCCATTGGTCTAATATCGTAAGAATTTTTCATTCTGTGCTAGCATCCTTTTTTTTTTCTTTTCAGTGGCCTCAAACTCATGCAATAAGTTAATTCTAAGTGCTAGCTCTTGAAACTACTTCCAGAAGCAGTTTAATAGAATGCTCCACTTATCTGGGAAATTGATTTTTCTGCTTTAAACATTTCTTTCAGATGTTAGTGTAGGAGTCATGCATCTTCCAAGAGAAGACCCGATAAGTGTCACTGGATGTGATTTCAGTCCCTATCTCTATCTGAAATCTTTTTGAACATTTATTTCAGTGTATTTCAGTCTGTTATACCTTTTAGTTTTATTATTTGAAAGTTTAAAATTCTTGACCTTTTTGCATGGCTTTTTGCTGAAAATGCAAAAATATAAATTTTCTACAAAACTAACTTTTTATATTCAAAACACTATTTCTAAGCTGCCTTCTCTTATTCGCATCGTGTTAGTGAAAGCATATCCATACTTGCATACATCTATAAATATATAAGGCACATCCCTTTTATGCGTGGTTAGGATTCTATATTTTTAAGCTAGTGCACTTGCACACACGGTTCGCCATACTTTAGATGTAACGTCTTTTCATGTAGTTACATTTTTAGAAAGTTAAAATAACTGGAGTCCTCATTTGGTATCAGAGTAGCCTATCTTCGGTCCATACTGATCCAGTAATATTTGAACTCCTTATATTCCTGAAACATGTATGGATTTATGAGAACTAACATATTTTATTTTCAAAAGTAAGCATTAGTGTTCCTTGTCGATGTATGTCTTTTCTTTTGGAAACTGTTTTTCTTTGCAATCTGTTTAACGTTGCCCTGTTTTTAGTGAGAATTGGAGTGGTATATGACAAGCTCTGACCCTGCAGCGTGCAAGCACTTTTAACGAGAATTTAGGTAATAACAGACTCCTAAATAAAGGCCCCTTAAAAGTAAGTGCAACTCCCATTCTTTACATTTAGTAAGGCTGCTGCATCTGTTATTGAATGGAAGGTAGCAACTCTTAGAAAATTTGAGCTCAGTTCTGACTTAGAGGTAAGAAATAGAATTATAACGTTACTGGTTATATCTACTTGTTTATTTCAAACAAAATACCCAGCAGCACTAGGGATGTAAGCCCTTAACTTTTGTTTTATTTACTGAAAGCTACTAGCATGAAGGATAGTAACCACAAAGTTCAGAATGGATCAAGATAGCTGTTTAAAAGCATTAGTAAGTGTTTTAGGATTAGCTGCACCTTTCAACTCTTAAAACACGAAGGAAAAAATATAGCTGACAAAATTAAGCAAGAATAACCTGGGAGTGGATCATTCAAATCGATGCCATTTTCTCGTGAGTAGTCTATATCTGATACAGACTAGATCTACACTGGCAAAATTTGCCAGAACTTAGGATATTGGTGCAATATTGCAATGCCTTCTATATGGCTGCTGTTGTATAAGTTTTCTAGTTTCACTTTTTTTTTTTTTTTTTTTTGCTGCTGCCACCATTGAACATAAAATGGAAGTGTGAAGTCATGGAAATGTGAAGACTTTGTTGTTTTTTTTTTTTGTGGGTTTTTTTTTTTCAGTTCATTTAGACATACTATAAAAACCTGACCTTAAAACTCCAAAACTAAGCTGGGCACAGTGGCTCAAGCCTATAATCCCAGCACTTTGGGAGGCAGTAGTGAGTGGATTGCCTGAGTGCAGAGCTTTTGAGACCAGCCTGGGCAACTTGGCAAGACTTTGTCTCTACAATAAATAAAAAAATTAGGTGTGGTAGCATGTGCCTGTAATTCCAGGTACTTGGAAGGCTGAGGCAGAAGAATTGCCTGAGCCCAGCAGGTCGAGGCTGCAGTGGCTGTGAGCATGCCACTGCACTCCAGCCTGGGCGACAGAGTGAGACTCCAACTCAAAAACAAAACAAAACAAAACAAAAAAACAAAACCCTCCAAAACTGGAGGCATTTGAGTTTAAGAAACAGGTACATAAGTAGCTTTCAAAAAAGAAAAACATTGGCATTGGTTGCAGAAATCAAGTTAAAAATAAAATGATTTTGTATGAGACTTAAATTTTTATTAAGTGGTCCAATCATTTACTTACATTTTTTTGTTTTTTGGAGGCTTTTTGGTAGAGATAGAGTCTCACTGTGTTGCCCAGGGTGGTTTTGAACTCCCAGGCTCAAACAATCCTGCCTCGACCTCCCAAAGTGCTGGGATTACAGGCATGAGCCACCATGTCTGGCCCATTTGCTTACAGTTTCTAAAGATGAAATTCAGTATCTGCTTCTACCCATGGTAATATGGGTAAACGTCTTTTTTCTACATTAAAAAATTTTAATTATTTTACTTTTGAAAACTAGGAATTAAGTTAGCCATTTGATTATTTTTTGAAATGCATTAGTTCATTTAGGGTTTTGTATATGTTCTGTCTTGCTTTAAAGAAAATAATGTCTTCATTATTTTCCTCATTGATGTCTTTTACTGGAAAAGACTGAGAAAGAATCATCAGATAGGGTACCATATCAAAGACTTTATACTCCAGTGGTGGTTCTCTTTAATTGCTTAGATATGACTTCATAGCCCTGGTTTGGGTAACATCTGGGCAAACATTTGAATATTCTTGGTCTTTCATTTAAAAGATACAAGGCCAAGATCAAATTTCATGTTTTGTAAAATTCATGAAATCTTAACTTGAACTAACTCTGGGTTCAGCTTCACGTAAGTCATGTCTGACCTGATGTTAGCTGTAATCAGTTTTGAGCTTTAAGAATAGTTGCTGTTGTTTGGGATCTGAATGTATGAGAAAAATCCTCTGTTTATATGTAGTTCTAATTTAGGTTATTTTAAATCCATGATTAACTTACATTCCCTTTTAAAATGATGGTTTAATTGCTGCAAGAGATTTATTTTTGTTATACTAAACTATGGAACATTTTTTCATAGCATTTTTTCAAGTTTATTTTTTGTGTGCTTCATTTGGAACCGTTTTTTTTTTTGTTTGTTTATATACATTGTATGCGCTCAAAATAGTAGTTTTTAAAAAATTCAGTAAGAGGTTTGAAACTATACAGTGTAACTGTTGTGATCTTTATGTGTATTTTCACTTTACAGTTTAAATGCCAGACTTCACAAAAATAGCCGATCTTCATTTAATTGCATCCTAATTAGAACCATTTGTTCTCTTCCATGTCTTTGACCTTCTAAATTTTGATTTTAAAGAAAATCCTTGCACTACAACCTTTTCATAAAATGCAAGATTCTCACCTTTGAAGGTTTTGTATTGGAAGAAATGCTACTGGTTTTTGAAAGGCAAAGCTTAAGTAATAGAATTTTGAGCTTTTCTTGAGATAACTTTCTCTGTGTCCTCATCACTCTGCTCTATGTGAGTTTACTATATTGTGAAATACTGACTGAGCCCTTCACTTACCTTTTCTAAAGCAGCACCTTTGGACACCTCATTCTGGGAAGCCTGCTAGAGTCATAGTAAAGGACACACACTTTGTGTGAGGAGAAGTAGTAAAGATGGAGTTTTGTCTTAATTACATGAAACTAAGCTTTAAAATATTTTATAACAAATTATTTGAGCTGCATAATCTAAACATGTCAAACGTTCAGTGGGACTATTTTTATATATGTATATGTTGGTGTAGGTCATAACATTTCAGTTTATAATATAAATTGTTATTTCAGTTTATAAGCTATCTCTCAGAGGAGACTAGCTCCTTTGAGAATACATAATTTAAAGTTTTAGACTGAAGTAAAACACAACATAGATAATAGTGTAAATTAGATATAATTGAGGGCTATATGGCAGTACAACTGCTAGTGCCAGTTTTCTTGTTTGCCTATTATACATTTTTGATTTTTGTTTTGTATTCTGAACATTTTTAGAGATCATATGTTCAATTGCATCTAGAGTCGGTTTGGGAATAAATATCTTCTAAAAAGAGATTTATCTTAAAAATGAAAGTCCTGAAAAATTAGTTTATTGAGAGTTTATAAAGTCAAATATTCACTAGGCATAGACTGGAATAGATAAATTCATGGAAGTCATATTCTTTCAGTATAACTTCAATACTACACGAGTAACATTGAGAGAATGCCATCAGCTTTGTTCCTCCTTAATGTTTTTGGATTTTCTTTCTACATCTTTGGGAACTGCATTAAAAATTGTATTAATCAGTATACCAGTAAGGATTAGGTATTTGCTTTCTGAAGGAATGTTCCAGTGAGGTGGTCGGAGAGGTTATTTTCTACCTAACTTGTATATGCCCTATACCTCTTGGGCATACTTTGTCTATAGAAAAATATTTTGACCTTTAGGTACATTTTGGGCCAGTAGTCAAATATCCTAGGGCCGATATAAAAATCTTAGAATAATTTAAGGTTTGCCTTTTATACCTGTTTTGAAAGCCTTTACATTTTTGTCAGGTAATTTTTCCCAAGCCGTGGATATAATCTATTCAAACATGTTTATGCTATCCATTCTGTTTTTAAATTGAAAAAAATGTTAAAAGTGTTTATGAAGAAAAGTTTAAATAAAATATTTTTAATCTTTAAAATATACTTCTTTATCTCTGATTATTTACTATTTTCACACAATCCATCACTTTCAAAGTCACTAATGACTTGATTAGCAGCATATATTTTGTTTTCCTTCAGCATGCCAAGGAAGTGCCACAATTTTCACCAATGCTTTCAGCCACAGATTCAAATGAGAGCATTAGAGTGAAATTATTTATACTCTTATGTGCAATGGAAATTGTATAATGAAGCCAAGTAATTAAAGTTCTGCTAACACAGAGTTTTGCAATTTTGCAGAATGAAAATATAGAACTGAGGAAAAGCATTTGCAAGCCTCAAGCCTTAGTTTGGTGACTTTTAGATTTCCTTCAGCATTTCTCATCCATTGGTCTTAAAGGCATTTCTGAAATTCGGAAATAGCAGAGGTCTTGGGTATACATAGGGACATGTGTGCCTTCTTTCAAATGGACGCCTAAGAAACCCCAGCAGGATTCCCAAGTGCTTAGATCCTGGCCTCAAGCCACCTTTCCAGCCTCTTTCTCTCCATCACTGCCTACACTCCATTCTTTTGTGATCTTTGCATGTGTTCCTTTCCAGCTTAAAATTCTTTGCCTTTCTTTCCCCTGCCCTGCTTGTCAAAATCCACTTATTTTGCAAAGCCCAACTCAAATGTTCCCCTCCTATAACCTGTGTTGTCTCTTCCATTGAATTAATTGCCTTTTCTACATGCAACACATTTGTAGCTCCTAATTCTTTTCATTTTGCCTAATAGTTGGGCATCATTATTTCTCCACAACTAAATCATAATCTCCTTTGGTGAAAGGACCTTCTCTAATTCTCTGTGCCTTTATATCTAGCATGATACTTTTTACACAGTAGGCACTGAGCTAAATGTTTACTGCAGCATATGACAGATTCCAGATAAATTACAGGCAAATGCCAAAGGAATTCAGATGAGGTAGGTATTACAGTTCCTCAGGATTTGTGTCTCTCCTTTCTTAGTCTGCACACTCCCTGCACAATTTCACACCTATGGCTTCATCTCCAGCTTTTATTCTGATACCTATCAAATCTGCATTTCTCAATCCAGAGTTCCAGCCATCTCAACATTGCTCACATGAACAAGTGCAAACCCGAATATATTATCTCCTTCTCAGAAACATGCCCCTTGTCCTATATTCTCTGTATTATGTGCCTCGACCACTGCCTGTGATTGTTCAAGTCAGAAACCTGGGAATGCCCAACATCTTAGTCCATCCGGTTCCAGCACTTGAAATGCTCAACTGCCCTCTCTCTTCTCCATCCATACTGCCCTAGTTCAGACCCTCATTGTTCTTACTGGCCTCCTTTTGGAGCTTGCTTTCTGATTGTCTACCTCCATAATCCATTTTCTACACCACAGCTGGAGGGTGCTTTTAAAAGGTAAATCTGATCCTGAGATTTAACAGCCTTTTTTGATAACCCCCCCTTCACCCTGAGAATTTCAAACTCCCTAGCGTGCCACACAAGGTCCTGCATGTTTTGCTCCCTTTCTGCCTGTTCAGTCTGTTTTATACTCTATCCTCTAGCTATGCAAGCTAATGAGTTCCTGAATAGGCCATGTTTTCTCTAGCCTCTGCCTTTGCACATGCACTTCCCCTCTTCCTTTCCAACCCTTTCTTGGTTGTCAAGAACCGGCCTGGGCATCATGGCTTCTGTCGAGTTTATTTTTGTTTTTTAATCCCTCAGGCCAGGTTAAAGCTGTCGTCTTGGTCTTAACCATAGCGCCTGTGGATACCTAGACTCCACCTCCTCTGACAATTAGAACTATCTTTTCCATCCCACCCTTAACTATATTTCTTTTTTTTTTTTTTATTTTTGAGTTGGAGTCTCACTCTGTCGCCCAGACTGGAGTGCAGTGGCCGCTCCCGGTCACCGCAGCCTCGACCTGCTGGGCTCCGGCGATCCTTCCGCCTCAGCCTTCCAAGTAGCCGGAATTACAGGCATGCACTACCATGCCCGGCTGATTTTTTGATTTATTGTAGAGATGAGGTCTCGCTGCCCGGGCGGGTCTCGAACCCGCGGGCTCAGGCAATCCACTCACCTCAGCCTCCCAAATTGTGGGATTACAGGCTGAGCCACCGAACCCGGCAACTGTATTTCTTGAGGGCAAATACTGTGTCTTTTTATTTTCCAAGAGTCTGACTTAACGTCTGGCACATGATAAGTCCTCCTTAGTAAAAATAGAACCCAGAAACTTGGAAGGTTGCCATGAAGTGCTCCTGGTGAGGAAGGGTAACTGTATTAGAAAGTTTGATTGCCAAAATTGACCTCCCTGAGGAATTTCCCTCCAGTCATTTCCACTACCTATGCTCCTGTGTCTAGAAGGTTGATTCATACAGCTATCACAGTTGTCAACAAATACCGCTTCTCTTAACATCTCAGTATTTGTGATCCAGGGTAAAAGTATCAAGTGAAACAGGCCATAGTGTGTTTTGTAGAACATCAATCCCATGAAATGCTCTGTGGGGGTGGGGAGGTGTTCAGTGGTCAAAATCATCATGGGAAACACGGGAAATCATTTTTCTCTTGTAGAGAATCTCAACAAACAGCATATTAAAGGCTCTGAGAAGTCCTGCTGTTAAACTCATTTTGATTTTGTTTAGCTCAGTGTAAACCAAACATTTGACCACTGAAATGTTTTTCATTAAATATGTGTGATGGAATAGTCCATGAATATTCCAGGAATGCTCTTGAAAAAGCCTGGCTAAGGAATAACTAAAAAAACAAACAAAGAACAACTCAGCTACTTGGGAGGCTGGAAGGCTCATTTGAGCCCAGGAGTTCGAGGCTGCTATGATCATGCCACTGCACTCCAGCCTGGGCAACAGAGCAAGAAGACCTAGCTAAATAAGTAATAAATTCCAGAGAACCACTAATTCAGGTACTCTGGTCTACAAAATAGGACTTCCTCTTGCAGATCCAGTTAGTTTCTAGGCTGAAGTCAACATTTTGTCAGTGTAACCAATGTGATGCTATCTTGGAGATTTGAATTGCAGGGAAGGTCTCACTTTCTCCCCCTAGGAGTAGATGAATTTGTATAATTAATTAGTACCGTTTGTGTGACTTAAGGAACAGCACTCCCAAAATGGCCAAGTAAGGAGCTAAAAGCAAATCCTCTTCCTAAAAAGAAATTACAAAACTGAACAAACGTGTCAAAAATGTTAAGACTCTGGGAGTTGACTATTCGAAGTAGAGTGTGGAGAATCCCATATTTCAGTGTGATTTACATTGCAACTAACCTGAGGTCTCAATAGTGATTTGGGCTAGTAACAGACTGGCAGAGTAGCTAGTGATTTAATCAGGGAGATCTTGGGAATGAGACAGCCAATATAGGCCTTGAATAAGATCCTAGTTATCCCTGGTGGTCCAGAAAGGCTGTGCTCATGCACAGGGATGTGTGCACCCAAGAAGAGATCTAAAAAGGTCCTAGAAACCCAAGAAGAGATGTAAAAAAGGCCCTAGAACGCTACTTGTGAAGCCTTGCAAACTAAAAGCTGGAACAGAATCAGAAATTGCTCAAACTGTGAATGCATTCCCCAGGCCACACACATGCATCAGCAAAGGGTGGAAGCCTTACTAGCTCAGGTGTTTAGACACAACTTCTGACCGATCATTGGCTGACCACTAAGCTGTGCTGACTCGGGATGATCCCTGGCAATCCACGCTTACTATAAAACAATAATTTAGAAATCTGAGCAAAGACATCAGTGGCCATATACTGGGGAGGGGGAGTGTGTGGGTGAGGAATAGACACAACATAATTAGTCCAGGCAAATCACTAGACAAACCAAAAAACAGGAAAAACCACCAACCCTTAGATTGTGGGTGGGGGAACACAGAATCCAAAGTTGCTGCAATATAATATCAAAAAAATATGACATGAAAAGAAACAGGAAAGTGTGACCCATACCCAGGAAAATAAGGAATCAATAGAAAATTGTCTCTGAGGAATCAGTGTCATTGAGATCAGTGTGATTATAGTTTTGTATCCTGTATTTTCACATAAGATTTCATTAAGCAATTGCATAAGCCATTAAAATTTCTTTGAAAATGTTTTTAGTGATTACTTAGTGTTCTATGATATGGCTATACTGTAATTTATCTAAGCCCCTATTGTGAGAAATAATACAGTTTAAAAGCTATTTTTATTTGATTATATGTATATGTAGAGTCCATACTTCTGACTATTTCCTTAATGTTCTCTTCTAAAAATGGACGTTTTCTTTTTGAGTTGAGATCTCACTCTGTTGCCTAGGCTGGAGTGCAGTGGCATGATCATGACCATCATGGCTCACGGCCAGCCTCGACCTCCTGGGATCATGGAAATTCTTCCACCTTAGCATCCCAAGTAGCTGGAACTACAGGTGCATGCCACCACACATTTTTTTTTTTTTTTTTTTTTTTAGAGACGATGTTTTGCTATGTTGCCCAGGCTGGTCTTGAAATCCTGGGCTCAAGCAATCCTCCCACCTTGTCATCCCAAAGTGTTGAGATTAAAGGCGTGAGCCACTGCGTCCGGCTTAAAAATGGATTTTAAAAATGAACTGTTTAAAGTCCCTAACAAATATTGTTAGATTAAGCTCCAGGCAAGTTGTAGAATATGATACCTGCATCAGTAGTGAGTTACACTGAAAAAGATAAATCATTAGCAGTCTAATAGATGAGAATTGTATTTTAATTTCTATTGTTGGGTAATTTTTCACATCTATTGGCCATATATGTCCTGTGGGTTCCTATTCATGTCATTTACGCATTTCCAATGTCATTTTGGTGTTTTGTTATGGCTTTTTAAAGGATTCTTCATTAGGCTGGGTGCGGTAGCTCACTCCTGCAATCCCAGAACTTTGGGAGGCTGAAGTGGGAGAATTACTTAAGCTTGGGAGTTCAAGACCAGCCTGGGCAATAGAGCTAGACCTTGTCTCTACAAAAAATAAAAAAATTAGCTGTGCATGGTGGTGCACACCTATAGTCCCAGCTACTTGGGAGGCTAAGGTGGGAGGATCCCTTTAGCCCAGATGGGGCTGCAGTGAGCCGGGAACACAGCACTGCACTCCAGCCTGGGCAACAGAGTAAGACTGTCTCAAAAAAGAAAAGGGAGGGGGATTCTTCATCAATATGTTTTGTCACATGAGTATATTATTCCAAATGATGACTAGATATCTTTAATTATTGAGGTAATTGTTTTTAAAAAATTACACAAAGTTCACTACATGTGGAAAGCAAATAAAACAGAATTTAGAGAAAACAAAAAGGATGGGAATTACACTGATAGAGCAAAATGATTAAAAATCAAATATATTTGAGAGATAGGGAAGCTAGCAAAGATATTAAGAAAGAATGGTATAAGTGGTTTTCAAGAAGAAACCTATTCAAAAGTTATAAACAACATTCTACTTATTTCTGGAAAATGAGAAGTTTCTTTTCAAGGTTCATCCTCTAGAAGGGAAACACACATTCAAACTTTTATTGAATACTGCTATGTGGGTGCTAGTAGGAGTGAGGTTAGGTAGGAGTGAAAAAAAGCAAGCGAGATCCACTCTGCTCTCAATCTAACTAGGGAGCATAAGCAACGAAAAATCACTTAAGGCAGGAAAAGTTGCTATATAGAGGAAAAAGCATGTTGTGGGAGCTCAGAGTTACAATTGCCACTGATGAGAATCAGGACAAGTTTCATGCAGGAATTGGCTTTCTACTGAGTCATGGAGATTAAGCAGGATTTTTCTAGGTAGAGAATATGGCAGGGGCTTTCAAGAGAGGATGTGCCAAACGGCCCAGGGAGATCATACGAGGCAAGCGGTCTGACCCAGGCACACCCAGATTCCATAACTTTACCCTTCTATTCAACACTATCTTTTATTCAGATGTATTCTAGTACTAGTAGAAATAATCAACATAAAACTGCCTGGTAAATTTTTTTCTGAATAAAAAAATGGCTGAAAACTCATTTTCACTCATTAAAAAAAATGTTCAACTTTGAGATTTTAAAAAACACTGACGACGGGAAAAATAGATTTGGTAAAAATAATCAAAACAAAAAAGCCGACCGTGTCAAAAACATTATACAATTACATTTATAGCCTTAGGTGAGGCTCCTCTGAGAGGAGAATGAGATTAAAAGTAGTTTATTTGAGAGGTCGTTCCAGGAAGCATCAGTGGGGGTGGGGGTGGGGGCATAAGACAGGGATGAGAATGAAATCAATACAAGTGGAATTTTTCAAGGTGGAGCACATGGAAAGGACTTTCAAGAGAGGCTGTGCAAAAAAGACACAGGGCGATCACATGAGGCAGGAGTTTCTGACACATCATCAACTGAGCGTGGTGGCTCATGCCTATAATCCCAGCACTTTGGGAGGCTGAGATTAAAAGATTACTTGAGCCCAGGAGTTCGAGACCAGCCTAGGAAACATGGTGAGAACTCATCTGCAAAAAATTACAAAAATCAGCCAGGCATGCATGCACCTGTAGTCCCAGCTACTCGGGAGGCTGAGACGGGAGGATCCCTTTATCTCAAGAGGTCAAGGCTGCAGTGAACCTCGATCATGCCACTGCACTCCAGCCTGGGTGACAGAATAGGACTCTGACTCACCAAAAAAAAAAGGCACATCATCAAGTAGCTTTCCATGGGGGCAACTGGTTCAATCTCCCCCAGGGAACAGGAAGACAGTGTGAAACATACCTCGAGTCATCCTACCAGAGGGATAAGGAAACCGGAGTGTTTCTCCCCCAAGTCCTGTTGGTCATTGGTTTAGGGCCGCTCCCTGGGACATTGACTCCCCTCACTTCAGGCCTGGAGTGGCCGGCTGAGAGACAGTCCTCAGGTGGAGAGTTATATAGGTGTTTGCTCTCAGAAGCCAACCACCACTGTGTCTGAACAGTGAGTGCCAAGAGGATATAAGTAGGGCACCACTACTTTCTGCTACATTTATTTTGGACTCAAAACTATCAGAAGAGTCACATTTTCTTGATAATATTAAGGCCTGCAAAATTGGTAGAGATAATTACCATAAAATAAACTCAATCACTTGTAAGAAGCTAAAATTTTAAAAATGTTATTTGGACAAATTTTACAACAAAAGCATTTTTTGGAGTAGGCGTCTCACTCTATCGCCCAGGCTGGAGTGCAGTGGCACGCTCACGGCCACCGCAGTTTTAACCTGCTGGGCTCAGGCGATCCTTCCACCTCAGCCTTCCAAGTAGCTGGAACTACAGGCATGCACCACTATGCCCGGCTAATTTTTCTGACTTGTTGTAGAGACAAGGTCTCACCAAGTTGTCCAGGCTGGTCTCAAACCCCTGGGCTCAGGTAATCCTCTCACCTCAGCCTTCCAAAGTGCTGGGATTACAAAGGTGAGCAACTGCACCTAGCTTAAAACAAATCTTCATGGTGACATTTATAGGAATAAAAATTTTCCAGATGAAAATAATTTTAGTAAAATAAACATAAATGAAAACTAGAAGCATTTTACCTGCATTATATAGAAAATTGACATAAACAAATTCCATTGATTTGTGTCTGCTCAGGGAAATACATTCTTCATAAAATTTCATCAGTGCGGGTATATTTCTAATTAAAATGTTTGTACTTACAAACACAGAGTCACAGTGTCCTCAGTCTCAAAACAAGCGGAGGGTCGAAACATCCTGTTCTTGAGTTGCTAGCGGCCAAAAATGAAGAGGATTTGTGCCAGGGAAAATTGCATGGGTAAATGCAGAGTAGAAAAGCATATGGAATGCTTTGGGAATGATGAATTCCTCACTGACAGAGCTATGGGAGCAGATGTCAAGCAAAAACAAAATCATATTCATGAATATTCTGTGGATCTGCAGATTACTTTGTTAAGAGAGGATAAGAAAAAATATCTTACAGTCCCCCCAGGGAAGCACCTTACAACTTTTCACTAAAATATCCCATGACCTTATAAGAAAAGAATAAAAACCCATTAAAATAGTAAGAGACTGACAGACAACATAATATAAAATTGTGAGCAGCTTTGAAAATAATTTAAGGCAAATAGAGTTAGACTGAGAAAAGCAGATCCATACTTTACCTTATGGTAAACTCAAGCTTCCCTTTATAAAAGGGCAACCAGAGACATTTTTTTTTTTTTTTTTGAGTCAGATTCCCACTCTGTCATCCAGGCTGAAGTGCAGTGGCACTATCACAACTCACTTCAACCTCGACCTCCTGGACTCAGGCAATCTTTCCACCTCAGCTTCCTGTAGCTGGGACTACAGCATGCATCACCACACGCAGCCAACTTCATTTTTTTTTTTTTTTTTTTTTTGTAGAGACGAGGTCTCACTATGTTGCCCAGGCTGGCCTCGAACTCCAGGCTTAAGCAATCCTGCCTCCTTGGCCTCCCAAAGTGCTGGGATTACAGCCATGAGCCACCACGCCCAGCTTGATTTTTTTTTTCAAGGTACATTATTCTTGCTCCACCAACTGTGTTCTGACCCAGGGATTTAGGTCTTTACCAGCCAGAGGACTGGGCATTCATCCCTGTATTCCCAGGAGCTATACTGTGAAGCAGTTTTGTTCATGAGTTTTGTCCCTTGCTGTCCACCCTGGCCCCATCTACCCACTGTCTTTACATTGAGACAGAGATCAATTCCAGTATTAACTGGGTAGGAAGCAAGGGCAGGCTGACTGTGGTATAGAGCATATCCTCCCCTTTACTCATTCATTGTAGGTGACCACAGAGACAGGAAGAACCGTTTACTTACTATCACTGGCTTCTAATACCAGAGGAGAGGGTGAAAGAGGAAGGAGATACCATCAGACTACAAAGAGGTACAATAAGAAAAAGCAAGTTGGGCACGGTGGCTAGAGCCCAGGAGTTCAGGGCCAGCCCAAGCAACATACCAAGACCTCGTTTCTAAAAAAAAAAAAAAAAAAAAAAAAATCAAATAATTAGCTAGGCATGGTGGTGCGTGCCTCTAGTCCCAGTTACATGGAAGGCTGAGGTGGGAGGATTGCCTGAGTCCAGGAGGTCGAGGCTGCTGCGGTGAACCATGATTGTGGCACTGTACTTCAGCCTGGACAATAGAAAGACCCCAACTCAAAAGCAAACAAACAAACAAAAATGAAAAAGAAAGAAAAAAAGAAAAGTAAAAGCCAATTAGAAACTCAATGTGAACTGGAAGCACTTTCTGGCTGCAGATTTATCAAGGGGATGGAACCACTACCCAAATGGATGGAAGTTAGGAATGAAGGCAACCCACACATTATCTTTTTGATACACTGAATCTGAAAGTATCTTTCCTTATTCATGCATGAATTAAGAGGAAAAACAAATTGGAGTCTACCAACAAAGACTATGGGATAAAAGAAATAGTTGGAAGGCTCAGAGAAATAAAATACTTCTAAAAATTATTTGCTTTCAGTGTCAGAAGAAAAAGTCAAACTATTTGGCATCTTCAAAAGACTGCAAATAATCGTGACCTCTATGCACGAGAAGTAAAAGGTCAGAGGTAGACGAAAAAGCACAAGTTAAAAAGGTAGATGACTCAAAGAAAGACTGTAAGAAAATTCCAAAGGCAAAAGCAGAATTAAAACCCATATTGTAGTTAGTAAAGAATGGAAAAAAATGTAGAACAGATGAAAATTACAAAGAGATTCAGTTCTTTATCAGATGCTTAGTGAACATACACTCACTATGTGCCAGTCACTATGCTAGGTACCAGATATAAAGTCCTCCACTTTCTCTATCCTCAGAGTGTGGCAGGCAGCCATTAACCCATAAACACAAATAAATAATTGCAATTGTGATGGTTGCTACAAATGAGAACCAGCACTATAAAGAAGATTGCTTGGGAGAAACCAGCTCTGATTGGGTGCTAGGGAAGGTCTCTTTAAAGAAGGGACATATACTCTGGTTTTTCTTCAGATCGTGCATATCTTTCCCCTTTTTTAAAGAAGGGACATATAGCTGGGGATATAGAGGTGAGTAAGAGATGACCAGGAAAGAGATGGAGTGGGCGGGGGTGTGTAGCTCTGCAGCAGAAAAGAGCTTGGGGCAGTCAAGAGGCCAAAAGAGGACCAGGGCATCTGGTTGAGGTAAGGAAGGCAGGGAAGGTAGTGCAAGATGAGATGGGAGAGGAACTAAGGGCAGACACGCAGGGCCACATAAGGAACGGTAAAGCGTTTCTATTTGTTTGTTTGCTTGTTTTGAGTTGTGGTCTCACTCTGTCACCCAGGCTGGAGTGCAGTGGCATGATCATGGCTTACCTTGACCTCCTGGGCTCAGGTGATCCTTCCACCTCAGCATCCCAAGTAGTTGAGACTAAGGTGTACGCCACCACACCCGGCGAATTTTTTGACATTTTGTAGAGATGAGGTTTTGCTTGTTGCCTAGGCTGATCTCAAACTCCTGGGCTCAAGTGATCCAACTGCCAAAGTGCTGGGATTACAGGTGTGAGTCACAGTGCCCGACTAGGAGTTTGTATTTTGTTCTAAAGGAAGTGGGAAATCACTGAAGGGTTCTATCAGTAGGTGACTGATGTGATTTATGGTTTGTTTGGTTTTTTTTTAGTTGGAGTCTCACTCTGTTGCCCAGGCTAGAGGGCAGTGGCACACTCACGGCCACCACAGCCTCGACCTGGGCTCAGGTGATCCTTCAGCCTCAGTCATCCAAGTAGCTGGAACTCAGGCATGTGCCATCACACCTGGCTAATTTTTCTTGATTTATTGTAGAGATGCGGTCTCGTTAAGTTGCCCAGGCTGGCCTTGAGCCCATAGGCTAAGGCAACACCTCAGCCCCACAAAGTGCTGGAATTATAGGCGTGAGCCACCCCATCTGGCCTGTGATTTATGTTTTAAAAGGTCATTTAGTCCCTGAAAGGAGGTGAGGATAAAATTAGGAAGCTCACTGAGGGGACTAGGGCAATGTGAAGGGTGATGATGCCTTGGACAATGGTGGGGCTCACATTGCTGAAAGAATTGAATGGAGGTAGGACGTGTTCTGGAGGTTGAGGCTGGCAGAACATAGTGAGGGATTAGGTATAGGAGATACTGGAGCTAGGACAACCCAAACCAACTTTAGGGTTTTCAACTTGAGCACAGGGCTTATGATGATGCCGTTAATTAGGATGGGAAAGATGAGTAGCAGAGCAATTTGAGGAGGGAATGGTAGGAGTGTGGGTTTAGGTGCATTAAGCCTCGGATGCTTGTGAGGTGTACAAAAGTGAAGAGGTAAAAAAAAAAAAGTGGCCAGGTGTGGTGGCTCACACCTGTAATCCTAACACTTTGGGAGGCTGAGGCAAGAAGATAACTTAAGGCCAGGAGTTTGAGACCAGCCTGGGCAACATAGCAAGATCCCATCACTACAAAAAAAAAACAAAAAACAAAAGAACAACCCAAACAAAAAACCTAGCTGGGCATGATGGCATGCACATGTAAACTCAGCTACTTGGAAGGCAGAGACAGGATTGCCTGAGCCCAGGAGGTTGAGGCTGAGTGAGCTGTAATTGTGCCACTGTACTCCAGCCTGGGCAACAGAGTGAGACTCTGACTCAACAAAACAAAGCAAGATAAAAGTTACTGGATATATAAATCTGGATGAAGGTCAGAAGAGAGGTCAGGATGGGAGAAACATTGGACAATCATCCACTATTACAGATAGGACTTATTTATTTTGGTATTACATGCTTTTTCCTTATGAAAATATTCAAGCAAACACAGACATGAACAAAATAGTATAATGATTCTTGTACTCATCATGGTACAAAAAATATTTTGTCGTCAAACAGTTAGTCAAGTCTCCTAAAAAGAAAGAGCTCAATTCCCATTTTTTTACTCCGAACTGAGTCTCCTTGTCTACAAAAGGAATACTTGAACCTACCACATGGCGTTATGGTGAGTATAAAATGAGATTAATCATGTCAATGATGTGCAGTAACCAATGTTAGCCATTAGTATTTTGTAATTGTTGGGTGGGCAGTATTGATTGATCTAATATTGGGGAAGAAACATATATCAAGGCTTGGGGGTAGAAACAAAGTGAGTTGTGCTTCTAAACTTAGGAGAAAGTATTCAAATCAGTGACTCTTATGGACAGAAGAACAAAACAGAAGCTGCTGGCACTATTATGTCACGTTTTGGAATTCTTGCAAAGGTGAGGCAAGCCAAGGACACAAGAGAGACCAAAGTGGAATTAAAGTTTCAATGAAGTCTGACTTGTGCATACATGGCTTCTGGGTGCCCTGGCAATGGAGCCCCCATTTTACGATAGTAACATTATATAGAAATAAAATATCACACGAAAAGGAAGTGAGTAGTCAAGGAAATTAGCACTACATAATCTGGTCTGGTGAGGAGTTTGGGGTTTTTACTGTAAAGAATGACATCACGGGTAGGAAAACAGTGGATTGTGAATAAAAGAGCTAAACTGAGCCTGTGCTCTGGAGCAGACTTTCTCAACTTTGAGGTGCATACAGATCACCTCGGGATGTTGCAGAAATGCCCATTCTGATTCAGGGGGTTCAGGGCCCGAGAGTCTGCATTTCCAACAAGCTCTAGGCGATGCCTTTGGACGCTGCTGGTCTGTGCAGCGGGGGTCCCTGGGATCCCGCAGTGCTGTTGCTTCTCCTGCTAGCTTTGCAGGAAGTCTCCATCACTAAGTCATACATGGCACGCATCTGCCAGCACTGCTGCTAGAAAGACAGCGGGGGACTGGAGTGTGGCAGAGACCCATTTCCCCAGGTGGCCTGGAGAAAGGGGCTGGGCTCCTGGCAGCCAGTGGCTTAAGATTCCGCCCCTGTTCCTTCTATGGCCCAGGAGGGTCGGGAGTTGAACACGGAGTCAACTGCTCTTATGCTTGATACTTTCACCCAAGGCCAAGCCCCTAGAAACTTTAACATTCAGAGGTGGAGGAGAGAGAAAATTACAAGAGAGATGATAGACATGGGGAACAGAAGGAAGCACCGACATACATATACTTGCCATTCCTAGCCAAGAGATGCACTAATGAAAGATATTTTAGAAACAGATTTTCCTAAGCTTAAGAAAGATCTTTATCTACAGACTAAGAGAACTTACCACATTTCAGGGAGAATTAACTACCTACATATGGACACATTTGGCAGCAATTTTTAATTACAAGGAAAAACATCCTGCAAACATTAGACAGGAGAAAACAGATCAACCTGTCCTTAGGACTTGCCTTGTGTTCTGCACCTACTTGGTGTTTTATATACATTCTCTCCTTCAAACCTCACAGAGGCCGGGTGCGAGTTGCCCACGCCTGTAATCCCAGCAATTTGGGAGACCAAGGTTGGAAGATTGCTTGAGCTTAGGAGTTCAAGCTCAGCCTGGGCAACAGAGTGAGACCTCATCTCTAGGGGAAAAAAATTAGCTGGGCATGGTGGCATGAACCTGTAGTCCCAGCTACTCTGGAGGCTGAGGCAGAAAGATCGCCTGAGCCCAGGAGTTCGAGACTGTGGTGAACCGTGATTGTGCTACTACACTCCAGCCTGCACTGCAGAGTGAGACTCTGACTCAAAAAACTAAGACTAAAAATAAACCTCCCAGCATCCCAATAAAGTGGCGGAGCTGGCCTTTACATTGACTGGATTCAGGAACTCCAATTTTGTGAGGAGCCCTTTGATCTTCAGCGACTCAGCTTTGGCTAATTCTGTGTGGTGCCCTGAGCCTCTCCTGCTGCAGACAAGGCACCAGCAGCTATGGTTCATGTTATCCTAGCTCAGGAACCGCAGAAAAAGAATCTTCCCTCTGGTTTCCCTGTAAATGGACTCTGGTTGTCTTCATCCTGTGTGTACAGTGGCCAAGAGAATGGAGTAAGTGGTCAGGAGATGGGGCTATCCTGATCAGAAGTCCCACCAGAATCAAAAAGTTGAAGTGAAAAAAGCCCAAACAAATAAAAAGGAGGAAGGATGGTCTGGCCAACAAATGCAAATGAACCACAACAGGGAGAGCCTATGAGTTATCCCACATTACAGATAATGACAGTAAGGATTAGAGAGGTCAGGTAACTTGCCCAAGCACACATTTAGTAAGAGGGAGAGCCAAGACTCAAACCAAGGCAGCCTAACTCCAGAGCTCTCTGCTTTAAGGAAACAAAGCTGGTTTGGTTTCAGACTTCGCTGAAACGTTAGCTCTCAGTTCGAGACCCGCCTGGGCAGGTGAGACCTCATCTCTAAAATAAATCAAAAAATTAGCCGGGCGTGGTAGCGCGCGCCTGTAGTTCCAGCTACTGGAAGGCTGAGGAGGAAGGATCGCCGGAGCCCAGCAGGTCGAGGCTGCGGTGGCCGGGAGCGGCCACTGCACTCCAGTCTGGGTGACTGAGTGAGACTCCAACTCAAAAAGAAAATGGAGCAACAGCTAGACTTTTGGAGAAAAATATTGTAACTGAAGATTCTTACATTCTGCCAAATCGACTTCCACAAATTCACAATAGCTAATAAATATTAAGCACACGTCATGTGACAGGCACTGTTCTAAGTGCTTTATACGTATACTGAGTCATTCACTCCATGAACAGCTCTCTAAGACAGGAATTCTTCTTATCCTCACTTTACACATGAGAAAACCAAAGCCCAGGGAAGTTAGGTAACTTAGTTAAGAGCCAGGATTGAGCCTAGGCTGTCTGATCTTCTGAGCCCATGCTGTCAACTGCTATGTTGCCACAGTTAAAAAAACATATGCTCAATGTCTACTTCTTGGAAAAAATGTAGTGAAAATATATGCCACAATAACAAGAAATAAAAAAACCAAGCCATGAGCAGTGACGTGTACCTGTAATCCCAGCTAGTCAGGAGGCTGAGGTGGGAGGATCGCTTGTGCCCAGAAGTTTGAGACCAGTCTGAGCAACATAGTGAGACCCTCTCAAAAAAGAGAGAGAGTGTGCTAAAAAACATAAGGAGTTTTTAAAAATGGGCAATTCAGAGCCGGGCTCGGTGGCTCAGCCTGTAATGCCGCGCCTTTGGGAGGCTGAGGTGAGTGGATTGCCTGAGCCCGCGGGTTCGAGACCCGCCTGGGCAGCGAAACCTCATCTCTACAATAAAATTTTAAAAAACCAGCTGGGCGTGGTAGCATCTGCCTGTAATTCCGGCTACTCGGAAGGCTGAGGCGGAAGGATCCCCGGAGCCCAGCAGGTCGAGGCTGCGGTGGCCGGGAGCTGCCACTGCACTCCAGTCTGGGTGACAGAGTGAGACTCCAACTCAAAAAAAAAAAAAAAAGGGCAATTCATATGAAAACTACAAAGGCAATTCTTAAAAATCTAAATAATTTATCTGTATCTAAATCTAAGATGTTATTAACAAGGAGACAGAAGGTAAAAGTGAGCTTAACTTGGCTGATTCAGGAGGGACTAAAACATCACCATTTTATTTTTAAAATTCTGACAATTTAAGAAATATAGGCCACAGATAGCTTTTTAAAAAGTATTGTTGTTCTCATAGGTGGAACTGGAGGTCATTATGATAAGTGAAATAAACCAGGACAATAAAGACAAATATCACATGTTCTCACTCATATGTGAGAGCTAAAAACCTTGATCTCATAGAGGGAAAAAGTAAAATGATAGTTAATAAAGACTAGAAAGGGTGTGGAAGGGTGGGGGACAGTGATGAAGATTGGTTAATGGATACAAACATACAGTTAGACAGAAGGTATAAGTTCTAATGTTCAATAGCCCAATAGCATGACTATTGTTAAAAACAACGTATTGTATATTTCAAAATAGTTAGAAGATTTGAAATGCTCCTAACACACAGAAATAATCAATGCTTAAGGTGATGGATACCCTCACTACCCTGGCTTGAACATTACACATCCTACACATGTAACAAAATATCACATGTACCCTATAACTATGTACAAGAGTATGTAGCCATAAAAATTATTGTTGTTCTGCTTAAATATTTTATTTAGCAATTTTTCAAATAGAATTTGTACCATAAACTCCTCCAAAGGAAAACAATAAGGTTTTTTGGTTTTTTTTTAAAGGTAAGCTATAAATGTTCCTTTTTTGGTAATATTACAAATTCAAACTATGTGATGTGTTTTGAAATCTACTGAAATTATCTCTACTGTGGCTAGTGGAAACTTCTTTAAGTTGGTTCTTGAGTCATTTTGCCATGACCTAACAGCCTTTGATAGCTTTCTTGCTCTCAAAACACCTCACGTGTTCTTCCTCAGACTCACAGAATGCTTAAGGGTCATACTTAATAGTCCTAAAAGGCATATATATGCACTCCAAAGCAATGAAGAAGATAAAAGCAACAAAAGTATTCCAAAGAGAAAAAAAAAACAACAAAGAGAATGGCACAGAAGTATTTCAAAATAGCATTAACAAAGATGAAACATAAAAAATGAAATGAAATAGTTATAATGATAAATATAAATGGAATCTACTCCCATATTTACAAATAAAAATTCTTAGATTGGAGTTTTAAAAATCAATTCTATGTTACTTAAAAGAATCATACAATGGCCAAAAAAGATCAATGTAAGAGAATGGGGAAAATACTGTATACAAAACAGATGCAAATTAAAGAAAACCAAAGATTAAAATACCCAAATTGGTAGAATTTGAGACCCCAAAAACCCTGAATAAAATGGCGTTGTAATGTGTAAAGCCAAAATATGAAAGATAGAGCCTCAATAATATGATTAAGAAGTCTACTTAATAACTTCCTGGATAGAAGCACAAATAGCAGACAATATAACTTTTTTGGTCTAGTGTCTATGCAATGTTTACCAGAATTGAATATACAGCTGCACTAACAGTGACACTTTAAAACAGCGCTCAGTTGCTAAAGAACACTCACAGGACCCAAACTGACAATGCCTATAAATCTACGCTTTATTACAGGGAAAGGACACACTATAGCAAGAGCATGAAAGTCAGGTTATATGTCACAGCAGATGACTTCCAGCAAGGGATCTGAAGAGGCCAGGTGTAGGCTCCCATTAGGGCCAGGTGTCCCCTGGATGTGGAACCACTAATGCATTCATGAAACACTTTGGAACCAGGGAGATTAAAATTAAAATGAAGTCTTTGCTGAGGTTGTTGTTTATATCTTGCTGGTCACCTAGTTTTCTATTTTGCAGGTCTGCTACATAACTAGCAGAACCCTGAGGAGGGAGGGGGAGGAGATTTCACGTTCAGACCGGGTGCAACTCTTCAGTCTTATCGTTATCAATAAACAATGCCGACAAGCTGGGTCAAACTGCCCTGAAATTCTTAGGACTCATGGCTACATGGAGACACTATTAATCAATATGTTTCGTGCTTTTACCAAGAGTCAGCGTCAAGCAGGGGCTTTATCCAAATAGCTCAGGCTAATTGCAGGCCTGCTATGATTACCCTTACAGATAGCAAAGCACAAAACAACAATTTCCAAAAAGCTGAAACCATACAAACCCTATTTCTGGACCATAGCTAAAACATCAAATAAATATAATGAATAAAGAAAGGCACTTTATTTTTATTATTTCTTGTAGAGATGAGGTCTCACCAAGTTGCCCAGGCTGGTGTCAAACCCCTGAGCTCAGGCAATCCTCTCGCCTCGGCCTCCCAAAGTGCTGGGATTACAGGCTTGAGTCACTGCGCCCCGCCAAAACAAGGTACTTTTTAAAAAAAGAATATAAGTCTGATGAAAATGAATAAGAATATTCATGTCCAGTGTCAAGTAAGGATCTAGGGGAGCTGGGCCTCTTTAATTACTGCTCCTGAAAACATACATTTGTAGAACCTTTCTCAGGCACCTCTTGGTCATCTATATGAAAGTCCTTAAAAAAGTACATTTTCTTTGCTGAGAAATCACATATTTGGCATTTTATACTGAGGAAATAATTGCAGATATGGACTGACAAAGATGTTTATTGCAGCATAGTGGATAGTAGCAAAGTGTTGGAACCAACCACAACTACAAAATGGGGACTGTTTCAGTAAGTTACATCCATATGTAATTATTCAGAATAATCTCGTAGAGGTTTGTCTCGTGGAAGACTCTGTTAGTTGCATATCTAATAACCTTTCCTCCCTTCTATGCTAACAGCACCCAGATATCGTTCAGGGCAGTAATGTTCACTGCTTCAGGCACAAAATTATGACAATCTTGAACCCACTTTCCCAGCTTCTCTTACAGACAGGAGTGACCGTGTGGTCCAGTTCTGGTCAATTAAATGTATGGAAAAGTCTACTGGGGGACTTTTGAGAAAGATGTTTGCTTTCCTAATAAAAGAGACATGATGATACAAGCAATCATCTACAGCATACCTTATGTTAAGTGAGAAAAATTACTATTTGTTAGAAAAAAGAGGTTGGATTTTCTGCTATTTGGAGCCAAAGTGTCACTAACTGTAGTGGATTCTGTGATGTGCTGCCCAGATTCCCCTTCAAGGTGCCCAGATACTCAAAGTGCTACAGGTAACATCCTTCCTCTGACAGCTAGCTCTAGGAATTGTACTCATCTGTAGTCAGTTGCCTTACCCAATGTCACCCCCGCATCTCTCCAGGGGCATCCCACATTAAACTACACAGGAGTATAAAGACCTTGCCTTCTTTCTTTGATTCAGGACAACTCTGCAGGGCCTTCTCAGCTCCAGAACTGGAGCCCTTGTGGCTACGGCACTGTTGCCCAACTTCCCCTTCTGCCTAATCCTACCTTATTCCCTCTCCGCATAGGTATTGATCTTGATTGCACTCCTTAATAAACTTCCTGCCCACAGATCTCTGTCTCCAAGTCTGTTTCCTGGGAAACACCACCCATAACACTATTGACATTTACTCACGTAAAAAGATGTTCAAAATTTATTACTGAGTGACACAACAACAGGTTATAAAGCAGTATGCACGGTGTCTTGTTATCACACAGACTATACATCTGTGTAGAAAAAAATTCTGCAAAGGAATACATTAATATTTTAACAGCAGGATTTATGTTTCCCACAACATGTTGGACTAGATATTCAGAGAAACTCCTCCTAGTTCAGAACACATTAAATGCCAAGAAAAAGTGTTAATATCTTAATACGTAGGGTAGTGGTGAGAAAGTATAGGAATTCCTGGGAGGGCAGAAATGATAGGAAAGCACGAATCAATTAGAACTAGAGATCATATTTACTCAGGAGTTATCTGCTGATTCCTACTGTTCTAGAGCCAGATTTTAATGAGCCATTCCTATAGGAAACAGGAGACAAAGCCTGGAGCCCAAACAGTGTGCAAGAACAGACTGGAGACCCTTGCACAAAGGCAAGAGAGCCAAAGGGAAACACCCGGAGGAATTTCAACTGTAAAAAACCCACCCTGCAGATGGAACTAGCAGAAGCAAACTCCCTGAGAATAGCCAAGCACAAGCAAACGCACATGGGTGTGGGACAGATCTAAACCCTGAATCTCCATGGCCCAAAATAAATCCAATGCCAAAGACAGAGTTCAACGTGGTCCTTGGTAGTGCCTACAAAAAACCACCAGAAGAAAGCAAGAAAAATTTTCTTTGGAGGAATGCACTTTATAGACCTCAAATAATTGCCATAAAGTTACAAATTCAGAATTAAAAAATCACTAAACCTATGGGGAAACAAGCCCTCGTTAGTGAGAGTCAACAGAAACATCAAACTTCAGAAAAAGGCACGCAAAAAATAAAAACTATAGATAATGAGACTTTCAGATATAGAATATAAAATGATGATATTGGTTCTATATAAAGAATTAAAGGTGGAGTTGATAGAAGGGACTATCAAAACTTACCAGAGCAGATTTGAAAAAAAATCAAACAGAAGTATTTTTTGTTGTTGTTGTTGCACAATGCTTTATGTGTCTTCAATAATACCAAACTGTACATTTAAAAATAGTTAAGATGTTGTCTTAGTCTATTTGTGCTACTATAACAAAATACTACAGACTGGGTAATTTCTTTTTTTTTTTTAAATGTGGGGTACAATTCAGGATTAGGTATACAAGTAGTCGTCGTACAGGTAAAGTTTGGACCTCACTTTGGTCTTCACTTTGCCTGATTTGAGATCAGGTACCCTTATTGTTGATGTGTTCCCCCTCTCCCCCACCCTGGCAGTATCTGCTACTTCCAATCCTTTTCTTGTAGTATTATGGTAAATGTTCAGGGTCCGCTTATGAGTGAGAGCATGTGGACCTCTGTTCTTTGTTTCTGTGATAGATCAGTGAGGAGGATAGACTCTAAATCTCAAACAGAAGTTTTAACAATAAAAAATTATTGTTTAAACCGGGTGCAGTGGCTCACGCCTATAATCCCAGCACTTTGGGAGGCAGAGGCAAGAAGATTGCCTGAGCCCAGGGGTCCAAGACCAGCCTGGGCAACTTGGTGAGACCTTGTCTCTACAATATATCAAAAATTTAGCTGGGCATGGTAGCACACGCCTATAGTTCCCACTACTTGAAAGGCTGAGGCAGAAGTATCGCCTGAGCCAGGGGGATTGCCTGAGCCCAGCAGGTTGATGCTGGGGTGGCTGTGAGCGTGCCACTGCACTCCAGCCTGGGCGACAGAGTGAGACTTCAACTCAAAAAAAAAAAAAAGAAAAGAAAGAAAAAGGGCTGGGCAAAGTGACACCTACCTGTAATCCCAGCATTTTGGGAGACTGAGGAAAGAGGATTGCTTGAGCCCAGGAGTTTGAGATCAGCCTGGGTAACATAGTAAGACCTCATCTCTACAAAAATACAAATAAAAAAATTAGCCAGATGTAGTGGCATGCACCTGTAGTCCCAGCTACTTGGGAGGCTGAGGCAGGAGGATCGTCCAAGCCCAGGAGGCTGAGACTGCAGTGAGCCATGATCGTTCCTCTGCACTCAAACCTGGGTGATAGAATGAGACACTGACTAAAAAAAAAAAAAAAAAAGATATCTGTGGTAGGCAAACTTTAAAAGATGGTCCCCAATGATTCCTGCCTTCTGGTATTCACGTCCTGTGTAATCTCCTTCCCTTGGGCGTGAGCTGGACCTAGTCATGTACTCATAATAAACAGGATAGGAAAAAATTATGGAATATCACTGCCTATATTAGGTTGCAAAGAATCTGTGGCTTTTGTCTTCAGCACCCTCACCCCCTTGCTCTAAGGGAAGCTAGTTGCTATGTTGCGAGCTGCTCTACAGAGAGGCCCACGAATCAAAGAACTGAGGGAGGCCTCCAACCAATAGTCAGCAAGGTACTGAATCTTGCCAACAGCCACGTGAGTCAGTTTGGAAGCAGAACCTTCACCAGATGAGCCTTCAACTCAGCCCTGGCTGACAACTTGATTGCTTGCAACCTTGTGAGAAACCTTGAGGCAGAGGCACTGAGCTAAACTGCACCCAGATCCCTGACCCACAGGATCTTTGAGACAATAAATATTTGATGTTGTCAACAGGCTGCTAAATTTTGAGCTAACTTATAATGCAATAATAGATAATACAATGTCTGCTTTCCCCAAATTGATTAATAGATACAATGCAACCCCAACCCAAATCTCAGAAAGGCTTTTTATAGACATTGCCAACCTGACTTAAAAATTTATATGATAAAACAAAGGAACTAGGATAGCCAAAATAATTTTGAAAAGAAGAGCAAAGTCAGAGAGCTCACAGTACCCAATTTCAAGAGGTACTATACAACAAGTAATTAAGATCATGTGGTATTGGCAAAAGGATAGACCCACAGATTCACGGAATAAAACAGTCCAGAAATAGACCCACACATATATGGTCAATTGATTTTTTGGCAAAAGTGCAAAGGCAATGTTTACAAAGATAATCTCTTCAACAAATGTTGCTGGAGACACTGAACATCCCAAACAAACAAAAGAATCTCGTTGTATCCCTTACATCATGTACAAAAACGAACTAAGAATGGATCATGGACTGAACTATAAAACCTAAAACAATAAAACTTCTAGAAGAAAACACAGAAGAACATATTTTTTACCTAGGTTAGACAAAGGTTTATTATTTCTGACACTAAAAGGACAATGCATAAAAAATGAATAAGTTGGACTTCACCAAAAGTAAGAATTACTGCTCTATGAAAGATATTGTTAAGAAAAGGGGAGGGGGGGAATCCACAGTGTGAGAAAAATGTTTGCAGAACACTTGTCTGATGAAGGAATTGTAAGCAGGGTACATACAGAACTCTCAAAAGTCATTAATAACACAAACAGCCCAACCCAAAATGTGCAAAATATTTGAACAGACATTTCACCAAAGATATATAAATGTAAAACAAGCATATAAAAAGAAGGCTTAGCTGGGCTTGGTGGCTCAGCCTGTAATCCCACGCTTTGGGAGGCTGAGGTGAGTGGACTGCCTGAGACCGCGGGTACAAGACCCGCCTGGGCAACTTGGCGAGATCTCATCTCTACAATAAAAATCAAAAAATTAGCCGGATGTGGTAGTGTGCGCCTGTAATTCCAGCTACTTGGAAGGCTGAGATGGAAGGATCGCCAGAGCCCAGCAGGTCGAGGCTGCAGTGGCCGGAAGCGGCCACAGCACTCCAGTCTGGGAGACAGAATGAGACTCCAACTCAAAAAAAGAAGAAAAAGAAAAAAGAAAGAAAGAAAGAAAGATGGCTAATATCCTTAGTCATGAAGGAAATGCATATCAAACCACAGTGAGATACCACTCCACACCTACTAGAATGGCTAAAATTAAACTTGATTGACAATATCAAGAGAAATGAGTCTATGTCCACACAAAGTAGTTTTATTTGTAATAGCCCCAAACTGGAAACAACCCAAATGTCCATCAACAGGTGAATGGAACAAATTGTGGTGTATTGAAACAATGTAATACTACTCAGATGAACCACTGATACTTGCAACAGTACAGATCAATCTCAAAATAATTGAGTGAAAGAAGCCAGACAAAAAAGAGCACATGCTATTTTGATTTTACTTCTGTAGAACTCTAGAAAATGTAAACTAATTTTTACTGACAGAAAGCAGATGAATGGTCACTTAGATATAGGACTAGGAAAGGCAGAAGGGAGGGGAGTAGAGGCACTAGGAAATTTATGGGACTATGGAGGATATATTCACTGTCTTGATGTGGTGATGGTCTCATGGGTGTATACATACATCAAAACTTATAGAATTGTCCTCTTTCACTATGTGCAATTAATTGTAGGTCAATTATATCTCAATAAAACAATTACATCTTAAAAATTAATTTTAAAATGTTCACACAGTATCGAGAATAATTTTTCCTGGCCTAATTTTCCAAGTGAAGATTATAACCATAGCTATCTATCAGTTACTGGGAGCAGAACAACAGGTATTAAAGAGCTGAATTATTTTCTCCTCTTTGAAAATTAGTATTCCTCTTTTTATTTTATTAAGCTTCTTCAATCAATACACTTCAACATTTGGCGGAAATGTGGAGTGTTTTAGTAAAGACAGGAAGGAAATAAGTGAAAGATAAGAAAACATAAAACTTAACTGTGAAATATTTTATCATACTGCTTTGCCCATTATCATTGTTGATCTCTCATTTCAGTCTGACCAAAATACTGTTAAGTATTATTAATCTCACTAGTGTGGAGCTTCAAGTCTGGAGCCAAATGATAGAAAAAATGGAGTTCTGTGAGAAAATAAATGTGACTCTAGAATTCAGTCCCTGATCCAGCTATTCTTCATGTGTAAAGGCAAACATTTTCAGACATTTCGGGAGTCATGTCCCTTTCTGAAGAGATAACTGAAGCAACACTAACACCCTGAGAAATATTAATCAGAACGAGGCAAGCTTCAGATATGAGAAACATTGGTAAGCAATGAATACAACAAAAACAACAGTTAAATATACATCATTTAAAAATAATATGATTGTGATAAAAAGAGCAATTTTGGAAAGAAGTAAGCTATGAAATTTAAAACCCAGATTATTTCAAAAAAAATATTTGATATATGAGTAGGGTTAAAGTGTGTCAAATTTATTGATGGGCAATGAGGAGTGGATGTAGATAATTCTTACTTCTCATAATTAATTTAAATAACACATAGTTTCATATATGGAATTAAAAGTTAGAAATTAAACAAACTAAGGAAAAGTATAGTAGAATAAAAATAATATACAAGTCTTACAAATCACTACAGGAAAAATAGAGATCAATGAAAACTAGCCGATCCTAGTAAAAGTCAAAACAGGAAAAAGTGAAACATTAAGAATACATAGGAAGCAGAGGACATATAATATAAATATGACCAAAAGTAAGTTGTCTTAATAAGCATAATAAGTTAAATTTCTTCCTTAAAAGAATTTCATGTTGGGGAAATAAAATAAAATGCAGGTATAAGCTGTTTATCAAAGATACACATAGGCTGGGCAAGGTGTCTCGTCTCATGCCTGTAATCCCAGCACTTTGGGAGGCAGAGGTGAGAGGATTGCTTGAGCCTCAGGGTTCAAGACCAGCCTGGGCAATTTGGCAAGCTCTCGTCTCTAAAATAAATCAAAAATTTTAAAAAGATATACATAAATGACAAGCAAAGATTAAAAATAAAATTTGGACCAAGCTAGATCAAGAAAACTCTGTCCAAAAAAAGAGAGAAAGAATTGTGGAAATTTTAATAATAGGCAAAGTAGAATTTAAGGCGACAAACATTTGATAAGACAAATATGGATATTTTATAATTACACAATGTGTAACCGATGAAGCTTTAGGTACCCCTAGCAGTAGTAAAACACAGAAGAGCAGGGAGAAACACAAAGGTACAGCAGTAGAAAATGCAGAAAAGGCCATGCTCTGTGAGAGTATTTCCACCCCAACAGACAGAACAGACTCTTCTCTTTTAAGCTTCAAGAACACTCTATTTTATAATGATGGGTAATTTACATTTTGACAGAAATTTATTCACACCAACGTGTTTACTGTCCTAGGACTTTATATTTTAAAGAACATCACTTCTAATTGTGAGTTAAAGATTCTTTCTCTAATTAAACAGCTTTTTCCACGTTAGTTAGCTGGGGAAGGCGGGGGAAGAATACGCTTGTCCTGCAAGTACACCTACTTCAGTCTTATTAGTGTGTCAAGTGAGGTGAGATCAAAAAGGATAGCAGAGTATGTGGCCCAGGCCCCCTTTCCTCCCATCCCACTACCATTCCTTTGCAGCAATAATAATGAGGCACTGTGGTGTGGTAAAAAAAACTAGTAGGGTACAAGTAACTGTTCTAACCTCAGCCAGGTCTTAACCAGTTTTATCATGTCTGGGCACCTCCTATTAGCCTATACTTTTTGTGTTTTTTTCTTTAAAAAAAAATAATAGATATGGAGTCTCACTATGCTGCCTAGGCTGGTCTCAAACTCGTGGGCTCAAATGATCCTCTCAAACCAGCCTCCCAAAGAGCTGGGATTGTGAGCCTCTGCACCCTGACAGCAGCCCATACTTTTATTACCTGAAAAATGAAGTAGCCAAGAATCCAAAGCCAATACCTATCGTGCCTTATCCTGCTCCAGTTATAATCACATAAACTCATAAATTTTAAACATTTACTTTGAAGTATCTATAGACTTACAGAATGTTGCAAAAATAGTACAGAGTACCCCATGTACCCTTCCCCCAGCTTTCCCCAATGGTGATATCTTTATATAGCCATAGTATAATATGAAAACCAGAAAACTATGTTGATAAATTGCTATTAACTATACTACAGACATTCAGTTTTCACTATTTTTTTTTTGAGTTGGAGTTTCACTCTGTCGCCCAGACTGGAGTGCAGTGGCCGCTCCTGGCCACCGCAGCCTCGACCCACTGGGCTCTGGCGATCCTTCCGCCTCAGCCTTCCGAGTAGCCGGAATTACAGGCACGCGCTACCACGCCCGGCTGATTTTTGATTTACTGTGGAGATGAGGTCTCGCTGCCCAGGCGGGTCTCGAACCCGTGGGCTCAGGCAATTCACTCACCTCAGCCTCCCAAAGGCGCGGGATTACAGGCTGAGCCACCGAGCCCGACAGTTTTCACTATTTTTAACCTGCTCATAAAACAAGTTGAAAAGTATTTCATCCTTTTCAGTTTTCTGGAATAGTTTCTGCAGAATTGGTGCTAAAACTCATAGACTTTATTAAAAACACCCTTGAAATCACACAGTACTGACTGGAACCTTGATTTGACTACAGACATCAGAGACCCCATTTTTTCTCTCCAAGTAGCCAAAACCAGTTGTAGATTCACTATGTTGAAGGATTAGCAAAGGAACAAAAACAAAGAAGACAGTATGTTCAGACATAACTGAAAAGCCATTTCCTAACAAAGTTGACATTTTCTCTCTTCATTGTACTACAAAACCAAGAAATGACAAATTAATTCAAATGTTGAGGAAAAATTGAACTGAAGCAGTAAGCGCAGGTGAATCTTAGGTTGGTCTTTCCCAGAAGCTATCTGAGGCATGTAGCAGTTAATTTAAGAAGGTGCAAACCCCAAACAACCTCAGTAGGAGAAGAAAGACAAGGAAGGCAAGGCAGCCAATAAAGGGTGTGTTATTACCCACAGTTGTCACTGTGGGTACCTGGAACTTAGTCATGCTGGGGAAGTTCTGAGAACCAGTATAAAACACACACACGCGCGCACACACACACACACACACACACCCCTGTTATTCCACCAAGGGCAGAAGGAGCTGGAATATTTATACACCAACTTCTCTTAGGTATTGAGTGAGACTATCCAGAGGGGCATTAATTCCCTGGCATTTTACCACAGCAAGAGTAGAATAATTACACTGTGAACACAGTGAGAGAAATGATCTTCCAAAGAAAGATTTGTACGATTTTTTTATTTGTACGATTTTAGAAGAAAAATATGAATGTCGTGACTTACTTCAAAATTACTCGAACTGCAGAATATTCCTGGGGATGACAGTGTAAAATTTTTGTCAGAAATAATATTCCTTTGATGCTGTGCCTTCAGAAATAATCTGTGAAGGCAAAAAGAGACTGGCAAGGCATAGTCTTTGCACGGAGCATTTTTATTTACTTTAAAGTAATGTACCTAAATATCATCATCCGATCCTACTGACTTTAGTATGTTAAAATAATTACATTAATTTATTTGTGCTAAATAAGAAAGTACCCTGAATGAGAAAAAAGTAATGGATTGCATGCTGAGAATAACCTATGGATTAATATTTAAAGTTTCTCAAGAGATGATGTCATAATAAAATCCCTGGAACAGATGTATAATGGCATTAATCATAGATTTTCAGAAATGCTGATCCAACGTCTTTTAACACTGGAGGCTTTTTATTTATAGAAATCTGTAATAATTATTGATCCAAACTATGCTTAGGTTGTATTTGATTCTTTCTTAATATTCCATGATGGAACAGTATAATTTTTGGCATTTTAAAAATTCTGTTCTACAATCATCATATCTTGATATTTCACTTTTAGAAGTTTCTCATATCTTTGCAAACATTGGAGAATTTTGGAGAATATAATTTGACAGGTTAATTTGAATGCTAAAGATTGTCATAAGCTAATATTACCAGGGAGAAATGAATATTCACTTTTCTAAAAATACAGAAGGAAGTGACTTACTCTTGGAGAACTTTAAAAATGATACACATGAATATTTTAAACTTAATGTCATTTTTATGAATCATAGCCAATATAATACTGTAAGTTATAGACTAGGGTTGAAAATTTTTGGATTTGGGGCAATCATCATTCTTTTATATCTTCCTGGCCCAGAAATCTGAGCATCTCACCTTACTTCCAAACAAAGATTTAACAGTAGAGGTGAAGTAAGTTCTCATGTTACTAAAACTTCATTAATTGTATGAATATAGTATATAAGTTCACCAGTACATTATGAAAATAAGCTACAAGACAATCCTAAAGTAAGCCATGCTTAAAATAATTTATTGAAATACTGTTCATGAGAAGGAAGCCTTCATGTTTAATTTTAAGCAAATCAACATTTCTTCAAATTGTTATTATTATTCTACAGATAATTAGCATTAGTTAGGAAGACTGTATTATTGGTTCACCATAGGAAAAAGTGAGAGCACATCAAGTTACAGAATCTTATTATTATTCTGTGTCCTTTTTAAAAACTCAAGGTTCTGATTATTTTAAAATAAGTAATAAAGTTTCTTCCTATTTAAAAAAAAAAATCCTTGATTGCTGAGTTCCTGAAAATTGTTTCTATGAGATTTGCACTCATTGTCCATGGTGATTGGTCAATGTATCATTGTTAAAAGTGACCTTGAAAAATAGACAGCGGTTTCTATACAAGTGGTTATACAGTTAATAATTTCTTCAGGAAGGCCTTGCTGCACTATTTCTATGCTATTATCACATAAGGCCTAACATTTTTGGAGATATCTCCTGAGTTGGCGACCAAACTAATGTTAAAGAGTGAACTACAACAATTTGTCTCTCAAGAAGATTCTGTAAGGTGCCTAAAATGATGAAAGTCCTTAAAAATTACTTTATGTTTGTATCCTATTGAAGATATCTATATACAGAGGGTGCCAAAAATTTATGCATTTTTAAGAAAGGAAAAATTGTATTAAAGTTGTCATACTCAATAAGATGAATACAAGTCATATTTGACTTCTGCAATTACAAGAGGTGCTGAAAGTGGTTGCCATCAGTGTCCAAACACTTCTGATTACAGCGAACATCTCTTAAAATGTGTACACTTTTTTTGGCACTCCCGGTATTTGCTGAACTAATTTTTTTTGTTGTTGTTTTTAGTAATAAAAATGAGTCTCTAGAACCAACTACCAATGCACAGAAAATACAGAGGACAGAGGAACATGTTAGCTACACTAACGAATTCAATCAGCAAAATCTAGATCATGAGAGATACTACAGGATGAATGATCCAGTTTTGCCAACAACTTTCAAGGGGAAGAAAAAAAGAGGTGGACAGGGAACCTACAGATGAAAAAGCCATATAAAAATAAGAGGTGAGATTAAACCACATGTTTATTATAAGTGTGTTTATAGATACATGCTTAGGTGATGAAACTATAAAGAAATGAGGTAATTACCATAAAAACCAGGAATATGGTTACTTTTGGGGGAAGCAAGTAAAGGGTTTCTGGGGTGGTCAGTCCTGATTCTTTCTTCTGACATGGATGACAGTTACAAAGGTGTCTTGCCTTACAATAACACATTAAGGGCCAGGCATGGTGGCACATGACTGTAATCCCAGTGCTTTGGGAGGCTTTGGGAGGACACTTGAGGCTAGGAGTTTGAGATGAGCCTGAGCAACAAAGTGAGACCTCATCTCTACAAAAAATTTAAAAATTAGCCTGGCATGGTGGCACACGCCTATAATCTTAGCTATTCAGGATGCTGAGGCAGGAGGATTGCTTGAGCCCAGGAGTTTGAGGCTGCAGCAGTGAGCTAAGATTGCACCACTGCACTCCAGCCTGGGCGACAGAGCAAGACCCTATCTCTAAAAATAAGTAAATAAATAAATAAAGTGCATTAAACTGTATGTTCATTTTATATGATTTTCTGCAGATGTGCTATATTTAACAATAAAAAGTTAGGAAATAAACAAGAAATTAAATATTATGTATTATATATATATATAATGTTTTATAGTTACCAGCATAGGCTGAGCACAGTGGCTCAAGCCAGTAATCCCAGCACTTTGGGAGGCCGAGGTGAGAGGACTGCCTGAACCTAGAGGTTCAAGATCAGCCTGGACAACTTGGTAAGACCTTGTCTCTACAATAAATCAAAAAATTAGCTGGGCGTAGTGGCGCCTGTAGTTCCAGCTACTTGAAAGGCTGAGGCGGAAGGATCACCTGAGCCCAGCAGGTTGAGACTTTGGTGGCTGTGAGCGTGCCACTGCACTCCAGCCTGGGGGACAGAGTGAGACTCTGACTCAAAAAAAAAAAGTTACCAACAAGATGTCACAACAGTTGGGAAGAGATGTCCATTATATAGCATTCCTACCATACAGATACAATAGGTATAAATAATAGCAAGAGCCAAGATTATAGAATGTAAAATGTAGATTAGATTATTCTTAAATAATTAAAATAATAAACAGTGATGAGTTTTGAGTAGTTGCATCTGTGATTTTAATATAGTTTGCTTAGTTGTAACTTGATATGATTAATTTTCAATAATGGCTATATGTACTTAACATCCAGCACACTCCTGTCTCCATCCTAACAATTCTCTGTTTTCTAGTATTTTAAAAAATTTAGTCCTTAAAATCAAATGCATATTTGCA
This sequence comes from Cephalopachus bancanus, assembly GCA_027257055.1. Lineage (NCBI taxonomy): Eukaryota > Metazoa > Chordata > Mammalia > Primates > Tarsiidae > Cephalopachus > Cephalopachus bancanus. The sequence continues at coordinate 85,247 of JAPVLO010000685.1, forward strand.
CAGAGCTTTAAAAATCAAATAGTTCTACAATGATTGTTATAAAAACCACCAGACTGCTCCTCTTTTCTCCATCTTCTGATCCTCAGAGGCAATGGTTTCAAATATTTTAATTGATTCTTTTGGTATTTACTTCCATATCTCTGAATTAGATGCTTCTTGATTTTTCAGTTTTGGACATTGCTATAGACTGAATAATTGTGTTCCCACTCCCACCCTAATTCATATGTTGAAATTTTAATTCCCAGTGTGATGCCATTAGAAGGTGGGACCCTTGGGAGGTGATTAGGTCATAAGAGAGCAGAGCTCCCATGAATGGGATGAGTGCCCTTATAAAATGGATCCCAGAGAGCTCACTTGCCCTCTTCTGCCATGTAAGGACACAGTAAAAAGACATACATCTAGGAGCCAGGAAGCAGGGCCTCACCCGATACTGAATTGGCCAGCACCTTGATCTTGGACATCTCAGTCTCTAGAACTGTGAGAAATAAATTTCTGTTGTTTATAAGCCACCCTGTCTATGGTATTGTTATGTCAGCCCAAATGGACTAAGATAGACATCACCGACTGACTTTCCATTATAGGAGATAAGGATTAAACTCTTTCCTTAATCATCCACACAACTACACGCATATACATTCCCCATCCCTCCAGTTTTCTCACATGGTTATATTCTAATTTTGGTTAGGTCAGTAAATAGAAATGTCATTCATTGCTCAAATATGTAATATATTATGATTACTCTTCCTTTCCAACTTTTTGTTTTGTCCTGAAAATAATACGTCTTTTTAAAAATTTATTTGGTTTCCTACGTACTTATTCGCAGACTTACCCTCAGTTGGAAAAAAACTCTCCTTTTATATTCAAACATATTAGCTTTATGAATTCATCTACCTAAAGAGTCTCTTCTGGAGCCATCTGATCAGTTCCATCTGGATTTGTTTCTCCAGCTCTGCTCTCTGGCTGCTGTTTTGGAATTTCCTTATCGTTTTAGGGATTCCCTTCACCTCTCATGTTGGATCCCGTTTCCTGGACCCCATGTTCATCTTCTTTCTTTGTTGATACTCTTGTGTTGGTGAAACAACATCCTCCAGAGAAATGCACATGGGAGGTAAAATTCCTGTAATCTTGGATGTCTGAAAATGCCTTTATCCCACCCTCACACTCAATTGAGGGTTTGGTTGTTTTAGAATTCTAGGTAGAAAATTGCTTTCCTCAGATTTTTTTTTTTTTTTTTTTTTTTTTTTAGTCTGGGTTTCACGCTGTGACCCAAGCCAGAGTTTGGTGGCGTGATCACGGCTCACTGCAGTGTCAACCTCCTGGGCTCAGGCAATCCTTCCACCTCAGCCTCCTGAGTAGCTGGGACTACAGGCGTGCACCATCACACCAGATAATTTTTAAATTTTTTGTAGAGATGAGGTATTGCTACGTTGCCTAGGCTGATCTCGAACTCCCAGGCTCAAGTAATCCTCCTGTCTCAGCCTCCCAAAGTGCTGGGATTGCAGGTGTGAGTCACTGCACCTGGCCTTCCTCAGAATTCTAAAGGCGTTGCTTTATTGTCTTCTAGCTTCCATTGTTGCAGCTGAGAAATCTGATCTTCTCTTTATGTAAAGTTGGTTTCTCCTCTCTGGAAACTTATGGGGCCATTTATTTGTCTCCAGTATTCTAAAATATTACAATGAAACTTTGTGGTTTTGATTTACTCCCGGGAGGGTTTCTTATTTTAAAATTCAAATCTTTATATTGAGGCTTTAACATCCAAAATTCTTATAATTTTCATAAACACAGATACGTATAATCATGCTTTCTTATTTCATTGATGCAATATCTTTTTTTTTTTTTTTTTTTTGAGTTGAGGTCTCACTCTGTCACCCAGGCTGGAGTGCAATGGTGTGATCCTGGCTCACCACAGCCTTGAACTCCTGGGCTTGGGAGACCCTTCCCCCTCAGCTTTCTGAGCAACTGGGACTACAGGCCACCACGCCTGGATAATTTTTTGTTTTATTTTTTATAAAGACGAGGTCTCACCATATTGCCCAGACTGGTCTCAAACTTTTGGGCTCAAGAGATTTCCCCGCCTCAGCCTCCCAAAGTGCTGGATTACAGGTGTGAGCCACTGCCCCCTGGCCTCTTATTAGTAATCTTTTTTTTTTTAAGGGTTTCTACATTTGGATCATCTATTTCTTTCACGTTTCCCCCCTCTGTTTGTGCCTCTGTCTTCCATGCTACAAGCTTTCCTCAGATGTCCAATGATGCCTGGTTGCCTGTGCTTTTTATTTATTTATTATTTATTTATTTATTTGAGTTGGAGTCTCACTCTGTCGCCCAGACTGGAGTGCAGTGGCTGCTCCTGGCCACCGCAGCCTCGACCTGCTGGGCTCCGGCGATCCTTCCGCCTCAGCCTTCCGAGTAGCCGGAATTACAGGCATGCGCTACCACGTCCGGCTGATTTTTTGATTTATTGTAGAGATGAGGTCTTGCTGCCCAGGCAGGTCTCAAACCCACGGGCTCAGGCAATCCACTCACCTCAGCCTCCCAAAGGCACGGGATTACAGGCTGAGCCACCGAGCCTGGCTTGCCTGTGCTTTTTAAGACTGAAGGCTAGGCAACCCCTTCGGGTCCCCTCCCATTGTGGGAGCTTTTCTGTCCTCTCAATAAATCCTGCTTTAAAAAAAAAAAAAAAGACTAGAGGCTCTGTGTAGTTGAGTGGAGCCAAGTGATTGTAAGCTTCCCTGTCTAGTTGTAGAACTCCCTTCCCCCATACCAGTATTTCGAAGTCTTTTCCCTTGTTGTTCAGACTCTCCAGGGAAGTCCTAAACTTCCTGGAGGGCATAACCCTTACAGCAAGCATTTTGAGTGCCTGGTGCAGGAAGAAGGCAGGGGTTTCAACATTCGATATGTAAACTTTTGCTTAATCCCTGTTTTTGGCACAGTTCTGTGGCCCCTAACTGTGCCGTATGTTTTCTAGTCCAGAGAACTTTTGTTTTGCCCTCTCTAGGCAAAAAAGTCTCCAATCTTGTGCCTAAGTGAAGGAAGGGCAGCTACCTGATCACAAGGTGGGTGTATTAGTTTCCTAGCTACTTGCTGTAACAAAGTACCCCAAACTGGGTGGCTTAAAACAACAGGAATTTATTGTCTCATAGTTCTGCAGGCTAGAGGGCCGAGATCAAGGTAACCGCAGGGCCATGCTCCCTCTGAAACCTCCAGGGGAGAATCTTTCTTTGCTTCTTTCTAGTTTATGGTGGTTTGCTGGCAATTTTTGACATTCCTTGGCTTGCAAATGCATAACTCCAATCTCTTCATCATTACATGGTGTTCTTCCTCTGTGTCTTTGTCATTACATGGCTGTCTTCTTATAAGGACAACAGTCATATTGGATTAGGGGCCAAACCTATTCTAGTATGATCTCATCTAAACTAATAACATCTGCAAATAAGGTCACATTCTGAGGTACTGGGGGTTAGGACTCTAACGTATCTTTTTGGTGGGGAATGGGGATGGAAAGACAGGAGGTGGGGAGGAGTCACAATTCAACCCAAAACTGTGGAGAAGAAATTTGTTGTTCTAATTGCTTCTTAAACAGATTTTATTTTTTATCTTTTTATTTTTTGAGACAGGATCTGACTCTGATGCCCAAGCTGGAGTGCAGTGGTGCAATCATAGCTTATTGCTGCAGCCTCAAACTCCTGGACTCAAGTGATCCTCCCATCTCAGCTTCCCAAGTAGCTGGGACTACAGGCACGCATCACCATGCTGGGCTATTAAAAAAATTTTTTTGTAGAGATGAGGTCTCCCTATGTTGCTCAGGCCGGTCTCAAACTCCTAGGTTCAAGCAATGTTCCCACTTTGGCCTCCCAATGTGCTGGGATCACAGGCATGAGCCACCATGCCTGGACTTAAGCAGATTTTTAACCAATTCTTTCTATTTCACCCTTCACTTCCAAAAGTAATTCACTCTTGCCAATTCCTGAGTCTTCTGGGGGGTCCCAGAGTGTAACTGATTTGCTTCTTGATGTCTTTTTTGTAGAATAATTTGAGTTCCTTCGGGTATATTCTCAATAGGGGGATTGCTGGGTCATATGAAAGGTCAATTTCTAGTTCTTTCAGAAATCGTCACACTGTCTTTCAAAGAGGATTTGCTAGTCTGCATTTCCACCAGCAGTGTAGAAGCATTCCTTTTTCTCCATATCCTCGCCAACACCTGTTGTTGTTTGTTTTATTAGTGATGGCCAATCTTACTGGGGTTAGGTGGTATCTCAATGGTTTAAGATTCATTTTTCTCAGATCTTCTATTCAACCACCATCCATTCACAAGCTTTCCAATTGACAAAATTTTGCTGCTGTTTTCTCTGATCTCAATCACTGAAGGTTTAAATGTCTAAAAAAATCTCTTTACTGTTATTTTAGGGGAGTTTGAAGAGGGAACAGATACTTAAATGTTCAAATCAGCATTTTAGCCAGAATTTCTTCTACATGTATCTTCATTCTCTCTCTCTCAAATTCAAATGGCCCCTTCTTTCTTAATTATCTTACATCTCAAACCATAACAAAACTTTTTTTTTTGAGTTGGAGTCTCACTCTGTCGTCCTGGCTGGAGTGCAGTGGTACGCTCACAGTCACCCCAGTGTTGACCCACTGGGCTCAGGCGATCCTTCCACCTCAACCTTCCAAGTAGCTGAACCTACAAGCACGTGCTACCATGCCTGGTTAAATTTTTGAGTTATTGTAGAGACGAGGTTTTGCCAAATTGCCTGGGCTGGTCTCGAGCCCACAGGCTCAGGCAATCCACTCGCCTCAGACTCCCAAAGTGCTGGAATTACAATCTGAGCCACCAAGCCCGGTCTAACAAAAACTTTTAAGGAAAAAAAAATTCCCTAATCTCTATGTATGTGAATAATGGGGGGACTGAGGGAGGAATGGGGATAGGAAGAGAGAACCAACTTTGATTAATTCAAAGCCCATACTCTATTGTAGCACTCTGCCTCCATGAAGCAGATAAATAAACATCAATATTTTTAAATAAACATCTATCAATTTAAATAAACATCAATCAATAACTACTCACCACTCACAGAAAATGGATGGAAAGCAATATGACAATGCATATAAACAGCTATAAAAATGTTTAAAATCTCAGATGTAAGCAGTCCTACCACTCTCAAGATTTTATCCTAAGTATATAATTCCACATAAAGAAGTGACAATGTGGATTTTGGCTTGTGAGAAAACGGTAGACTGAATATTCTGAAAAAACCATCCCACTGCAAAAACCATAGAAATTCCAAATAAAATACAAAAAAAATCTTCTAAAAGGCATTGTTTAGCTTGTAAGAAGGAAAATCCTCAGGAGTGAAAAATAAAGAAGGAGCTACAAACCAGCATGGTGAGCTACTGATGTCCTGAGAACATTTGTCAACACCAGGAATCTAAAGTTTCAGGTTTTAATGACCTCGTGTGTGGAAGACAAGATCTTGGGCTCAGGGAAGATAGGGGTTGAAACTGAAACCTCTGCATAAAGTCAGACTCTCAAAGGACAGTAAAGTGAAAAGAAATGGAAATAGAGAGAGAATGTGGGAGAGCCAAGCTTCTTCAGTATAACTGAAGAACACAAAATACAAAGAGAAAATCCTAAAAGTTGCCACAGGAAAAAAGAGAGATCATTAAAAGGAATAACAGCTAGACAGGAGCCAGCAACCAGAAGACAGATAACTTCAGATTGCTGAGAGAAAACCACTGTTGATATAAAATTTGATTCCCACCTACATTATGTATTTGAGAATAAGGGCAAAATGAGGCCATTTCAGAAAACCAAAAACTGAAAAAAGTTATCACCAACAGTTGTGCATTAAAAGGAGCTTTTAAGTGTATACATCAGGATAAAGAAAAATAATCTCAGAAATAAAGTCTGAGATTTACAAAACAGTAATAATGTCTAATTTGGAGGTTAAAAACAAGATAGTGCTAAAATGCCTGTTATAACAATAATTCGTAAGTCAAGAGGATGGTGATTAGCCTGGATTTCTTGGGCTCAAGCAATCCTTTTGTCTCAGCCTCCCAAGTAGCTGGGACTACAGGCACATGCCACCACAACTGGCTAATTAGTCTCTCTATGTTGCCCAGGCTAGTCTCAAACCCCTGGCTCAAGCAATCCTCCAGTCTTGGCCTCCCAAAGGGCTAGAATTCCAGGTGTGAAACACCATGCTTAGCCAACATGCTAAAATTTAAGAGTAATTACTAAGAATAAAAATAGAGTGTATAACTTCCAAAATGGTAGAGAAAAAATGGAATCAAAAGAATAATCTGAAAGACAACAGGAAATGGGGGAAAAACAGAAAATGCAGAACAGGCTAGGTGCAGTGACTGACACATGTAGTCACAGCACTTTGGGAGGTCAAAGTGGGTGGACTGCTTGAGCCCAGGAGTTTGAGACCAGCCTGGGCAACATAGCAAGGCCTTGTCTCTACAAAGAATCAATAAAAAGTTATCTGGGTGTGGTGGTGCACGTCTATAGTCCCAGCTACTCAGATGCTGAGGTGGAAGGACCACCTGAGCCCAGGAAGTTGAGGCTGCTGTGAGCCATGATCATGCCACTGTACTCCAGCCTGGGCAATAGAGTGAGACTCCGACTCAAAAAAACAATAAAATAAAATACAGGCCAGAGCTGGGTGCAGTGGCTGGCATCTGAAGCAGGAAGATCATTTGAGGCCAGGAGTTTAAGACCAGCCTGGGTAACATAGTGTGATCTATGTCTATTTAAAAAATATTTTAAAGAAAATGCAGGAAATAAAATGGTAAAAATAATTCCAACTATATAAACAATTAGTTAAAATTGCTATAAAGTGTAAATGGACTAAACTCATAGATATGTCCTCAGATTAGATTAAAACAGAATAATCTAGCTATTTGCTGTATCCTAGAGAAAACCTAAAACACAAAGATACTGTGTCTGACATCAGAATAATCATATATCAGAATAATTAATGTTAGCTGTTTTAGCGAATAACTCCTACGATTGCTGGGGCCTAACACAACAAAGTTTATTTCTTACATCACAGTTCATCAAGTCAGGCTGCTGTTCTGGCTGTCTCTCATTGAATTCATGCCATAGAAGTCCAGGATCCTTCAATCTTACTTATCCCACGTTGGAGTTCTTTGCCTCCAGCCACATGAATAGGGGAGAGGGAAAGGAAGAGGGAGGAGGAGAGAAAAGACCATGTACATTTTAAGGGCCAAGACTAGAAGTGATACATATTGCTTCTCCCCACATTCCTCTGGCCAGAAGTCAGTTCACATGGTCCCAACATAACTGCAAAACAAACAAACAAACAAAAAAACCTGGGTGGGGCTCGGTGGCTCATGCCTGTAATCCCAGCACTTTGGGAGGTAGAGAGAATTGCCTGAGCTCAGGGGCTTGAGACCAGCCTGGACAACTTGATGAGACCTTGTCTCTATAACAAATTTTTAAAAAATTAGCTGGGACTTCCGGCAAGATGGCGACGGGGCAACCTGGTCTGTGAAACCCTCTGCAAAGGAGAACTGCAGTGGGTCTCTGGCTCTCACCCCAGGGGCTGCAGACCCCGACATCACAGCCTGCTCTTCATACAGTGCTCGGCTGTTGCCACCGCTGGGGTATCGCAGCGGACTGGACAGCCACTGCAGCGCAGACACCGCCGGTAGCACATTGCACCACCCGGGCCAGAGGCGATCCACGACTTCAGTCCTTGACGCCCCTTCAGGGAAGATCTGCTGGGATCGCTGCCACCTCTCCTGCGACTGAGATATCCTGCCCGCCGCGAGTCTCCTGCCTGTGCCCTGAGGCAGGCATCCATCTCAAGTCTCTGCCGGTTCCTGTCTGGCCCCATCCCCTCTGGGGTGAGCAGCTGAGATGGCACCACCTGCTGGTGATTCAAGGTAACAACACCGAAACGGGAGAAACAAGCTTGAAAAACAGACACAGGCCAGAGTGGTAAACGAAGGGTGATCTGAACTGTTCTTCACAGCAGGCCAGGGGCAACTGACCCTAACTGCAAGCTAATTTACCAGCTTGAAAAGAAAGCTAGAAATCAGAGCTGAAAGGACATTGGACTTAAACAAAAAGTCTCAGAGTGTGCTTGATTGGTTCTGTTAGTTTAATGACTTAATTCTATTCCTACTGTATTGTTCCTTTTTTTTCATTTTTCCTCTTCTTTTTCTTCTCTTTTCCTCTCTCTGTAAACCATATCTTTGTATAGAGGAACAGCACACCAATAAGGTGGTTGGTTAGCTTGTATGTTAGCATCACTATATGTTTTATTTTTTTTGTATGGGAGTTGGTTCATCTGTAGCTGTGGTCTATTGTTTTTACCTGTTTCAGTATAGGTCTCTCTCTCCATTTGTTGGCACATGTTTGTTTCCCCCTTTACTCCTCTATCTCTCCACCCCCCTATTCAACCCACTGTCTACTCCATTCTCTTCCCTCTGCTCACCACATTTTATTTCAGGGAGTAAACCTACAGCCCCACTGCATGGACAGATTCCAAGGCAGTGGGAAGTGGGTTCCAGATTATCCACACACCTGTCAGTGAATACCAGGACCTGCAGATAGATTTTGAATCACAGCTCCCCCCTTAAGTAAATCTCAAAACCGCAAAAAGGACCACCTCCAACCTGCAGTGCAACACCAGAATTGAACAAAGAGGGCATACATAAAGAATAGGAGATTGAACAAACAGAAGTAAAACCAATCACTTTACCCCTGAATAACAGAATTAAAGAAGACAGTGACGTGGAGGGAAGGAAAAAGTAGGGAGGGGGAAAAAAACCGCACAAATGAAGAAAAACCAAAAGAAGAATATAGGTCTCACACAGATCCCTGAGAGATCAGACACTGAGAAAACAGATTCTGGAACACAAACAATGAAGAGCCCCCAGAATGACTGGTCACATGCAACAAACCCAGACATCAAGACATTAATGGAGAGAATTAAAAAAATTGAGGAGAGACAAGAGGAAAATAGGAAGGAGCTGATGTCAGAAATGACAGCAGTAAAGAATACTGTGATGGAAATGAACAACAGACTAATAAGCATGGAAAGCAGAATCAGCCAAGCAGAAGAAAGAATCTCAGAGCTCGAAGACCAAAACACAGAACTAACCCAAACTGTCAAAAGCATAGAAAAGAAGCTCAAAAAGACAGAACAAAACCTGCAAGAGATGAATGATCACTTCAAGAGACCAAACCTAAGAGTAATTGGGCTTCCTGTGGCAGACAGAGAAACAGAAGCCACACTGGAACAAACATTTCATGAAATCATTCAAGAAAACTTCCAGCATCTCATCAAGGATGAAAAAATTCAAACACAAGAGATTCAGAGAACCCCTGCAAGACAACAAATGAGAAGACCAACTCCCAGACACATAATAATTCGCCTAAACAAAGTAGCTATAAAAGAAAAAAATCCTAAAGGCAGCAAGAGAAAAAGGCCAGACTACCGACCAGTGAAGACCAATTAGAATGGCAGCAGATTTATCCACAGAAACCCTTCAAGCTAGGAGACCCTGAAGCCCTATCTTCAAAGTTCTAAAAGATAAACAATTTCAGCCAAGAATAGCCTACCCAGCCAAACTAAGCTTCATTAGTGAGGGAGAATTGAAATCTTTTCCAGATATCCAATGCCTAAGAACCTACACTGCCACCAGACCACCTCTACAAGAAACACTTAAGAAAGTACTGAACACAGAAGAAAAAGAAAAAAGAACAACAACATTCTTCACAAGAGTACAGGCAAAAGATTAAAAACACACATGAGTCAACTCCAAAACCCAAAGAAAGACAACAAACAAACAGGAACAATTCTGTAAGAACCTATGACAGGGATAAACTCTTGCATTTCAATTATTAACCTAAATGTGAATGGACTAAATGCACCACTGAAAAGACACAGAATGGCAAAATGGATAAAATATCACCAGGCAACATTCTATTGCCTTCAAGAGACTCACCTCACTAGAAAGGACACCCACAGACTCAAAGTAAGAGGATGGGAAACAAACTTTCAGGCAAACGGAATATAAAAGAAAGGTGGAATAGCGATCTTAATTTCAGACAAAATACCCTTCAAGCTATTAAAAATCAAAAAAGATACAGACGGCCACTACATAATGATAAAAGGATCAATCCATCAACAAGAAATATCTACCCTTAACATATATGCACCTAACATAGGTGCGCCAACTTTCATAAAGCAACTTCTAGGAAAACAAAAGAAAGATATTGACTCTAACACCATCATAACTGGGGACTTTAATACCCCACTCACAACCCTAGACAGATCATCAGGACAAAAAATCAGCAAGGAGATTTTGGACCAAACGGACTTAATTGATACCTACAGAACACTCCATCCAAAGACCACAGAATATACATTCTACTCATCACCACATGGAATGTATTCTAAGATTGACCATGTAATTGGCCATAAATCAAGCATAAGCAAATTTAAAAGGACCGAAATTCTACCATGCACCTTCTTGGACCACAGTGGAATAAAAATAAACATTGACACCAATAAAGTCCCCCCCCAAACACACAAAGACATGGACACTAAACAGCATGATGCTAAACAACTCCTGGGTCAATGATGAAATCAAAACAGAGATCAAAAGATACCTGGAAACAAATGAAAATGAAGAAACATCTTACCAAAATCTCTGGGACGCCTTGAAAGCTGCAGTAAGAGGGGAATTTATATCCCTACAAATACACATGAAGAAAATGACAGGAACACAAATTAACAACCTAACAAGCCACCTAAAGAAGCTGGAAAAGCAAGACCACAAAAACCCTAATTTCAGCAGAAGAATCCAGATCACCAAAATAAAAGCCCAAATCCATGACATAGAAGACAAAAAGATAATACAAAAAAATCAATGAAACAAAAAGCTGGTTCTTCGAAAGGATAAACAAGATCGATAGTCCCCTAGCTAGACTGACCAAGAAAGAACGAGAAAAAAATCAAATAAGCACAATCAGAAACACAAAAGATGAAGTCACATCTGACCCTGAAGAAATACAAAAGATCATTAGAGACTACTACGTACACTTGTATGGAAACAAACTTGAAAACCTTAAGGAAATGGAGGACTTTCTGACATCACACAACCTACCTAGATTGGAACAAGAAGAAATTGAGACCCTAAATAGACCAATAACAATCAAAGAAATAGACTACGTAATAAGAAAACTTGCTACAAAAAAAAGCCCTGGTCCAGATGGGTTTCCAGCAGAATTCTACAAGACATTTAAGGAGGAGCTGATACCAATCCTACTGAAGGTATTCCAGGCGATTGAAAAAGATGGAACTCTCCCCAAATCATTTTACGAAGTCAACATCACATTGATACCCAAGCCAGGTAAAGATCCAACAAAGAAAGAGAACTACAGGCCAATATCTTTGATGAACATAGATGCTATAATTCTCAACAAGATCCTAGGAAACCAAATTCAGCAATACATCTCAAAAATCATCCATCATGACCAAGTAGGCTTCATTCCTGGGATGCAAGGCTGGTTCAACATTCATAAAACCATAAATGTAATTAAATACATCAACAGATGTCAAAACAAAAACCACATGATTATATCATTAGATGCAGAAAAATCTTTTGATAAAATCAAGCACCCCTTCTTGATAAAAACCCTTCAACATCCAGGCATACGGGGAACATACCTCAAAATAGTAAAAACCATCTACGAGAAACCCACAGCCAGCATACTCCTAAGTGGACAAAAATTGGAACCATTTCCCCTGAAAACTGGAACAAGATAAGGATACCCACTCTCACCCCTCCTGCTCAACATAGTATTGGAAGTCCTGGCTCGAGCAATCAGAGAAGAGAAGGCAATCAGGGGTATCCAAATAGGAAAAGAGGAAGTCGAGTTATCTCTCTTTGCAGATGATATGATTGTGTACCTTTAAAACCCAAGAGAATCTGTCAAAAACCTCCTTACACTGATAAAAGCCTTTGGCAAAGTCTCAGGATATAAAATAAATGTACAAAAGACAATTGCATTTCTCTACACTAATAATAAACAAACAGAAACCCAAATAAAAACCACAATTCCATTCACAATAGCCACAAAAAAAATGAAATACCTTGGCATCTTCCTTACCAGAGACGTGAAAGACCTTTACAATGAAAATTACAAAACACTGCTCAAAGAAATCAAAGATGACACAAACAAGTGGAAAAATATTCCATGCTCATGGACTGGAAAAATCAACATTGTGAAGATGTCCATCTTACCTAAGACAATCTACAAATTCAATGCAATACCCATCAAATTACCAGTAACATTCTTCTCAGATCTAGAAAAGACAACACAGGAATTCATATGGAAACACAAACGTCCAAGAATAGCCAAAACAATACTCAGTAAAAAAAACAAAGCAGGTGGTATCACATTACCAGACTTCAAACTTTACTATAAAGCTACAATCATCAAAACAGCTTGGTATTGGTATAGGAACAGGCATATAGATCAATGGAATAGAATTGAGATTCCAGAAGCAAAACCTCAATTTCTCAACCAACTCATCTTTGACAAGGCCTCCACCACCTACCACTGGGGAGAGGAGAACCTATTCAGTAAATGGTGTTGGGAAAACTGGCTGACCACATGCAGAATATTGAAACAGGACCCCTATCTATCCCCATGCACAAAGGTTAACTCCAAATGGATCAGAGACCTCAATGTAAAGCCTCAAACCATAAGAACCTTAGAAAATGAAGGAAATACCCTCATGGAAATCGGAACTGGCATCCAATTCCTGAACAAAACCCGAAACCCACAGGTCATAAGAGAGAAGATAGACAAGTGGGACCTTATTAAACTAACAAGCTTCTGCAAGGCCAAAGAAACCATCAAGAGAGCAGGGAGACAGCCTACAGACTGGGAAAAAGTATTTGCCAACTCTAGGTCTGACAAAGGCTTAACATCCTGGATCTACAAGGAACTCAAACATGCTGAAAAGAAAAAAACAAACAACCCCATTATAAAATGGGCAAAAGATATGAACAGACACTTCACAAAAGAGGACATCCGAGCAGCCAACAAACACATGAAGAAATGTTCAATGTCACTAATCATCAGGGAGATGCAAATCAAAACTGAGATACCACCTAACTCCAGTCAGAATGGCAATTATCAACAACTCAAAAAATAACAGCTGCTGGAGAGGGTGTGGCAAAAAGGGAACACTTCTACACTGTTGGTGGGAGTGTAAACTAGTGCAACTTCTGTGGAAAGCAGTGTGGCTATTCCTAAAAGCTCTAAATATCAACCTCCCATATGACCCCGCAATCCCCCTACTGGGAATATACCCTGAAGAACTCAAATCACTCTATAAAAAAGATACCTGCACACGTATGTTTATCGCAGCGTTGTTCACAATAGCAAGAACCTGGAAACAACCATGCTGCCCATCGAAAGAGGACTGGATTAAAAAAAAATGTGGTACATATACACAATGGAATACTATGCAGCCATCAAAAAGAACAAAATCATGAATTTTGTAGCAACCTGGATGGAACTAGAGTCTATAATACTGAGTGACCTCTCACTGAAACAAAGATCCGAGTATCACATGTTCTCACTCATATAATGGACCTTGAACATCCAATGTAATACTATAAGAAAATGACTGACGGTACTGGGAAACTATGGGGGGGTGAGGGGGATGCTGTCTGGGGATGGGGAAACACCTCTTATCAACAGGGTGCCTGAGTGAAACACAATTGTACACCTAACCCTTAACTGTACCCCACAAAACCATAATAAAAAATATTGATTATGAAAAAAAAATTAGCTGGGCATGGTAGACATGCCTGTAGTTCCAGCTTCTTGGAAGGCTGAGGTGGAAGGATTGTCTGAGTCCAGCAGGTTGAGGCTGCATTAGCCGTGAACATACCACTGCACTCCATCCAGCCTGGGTGACAAAGTGAGACTCCAAGTCAAAAAAAAAAAAAAAAAAGAAAAAAAAGCTGGGAAATATGGCCCATGGAAGAGAAAATAAAATTATATTTTATGAACCCAATGGAGTATTGTATGACCATTAAAATTATTTTTAAATGGACTACATTTAAGATATAGTATTAACTAAAAAGTATGAATCTATGTTACCTGAGATTACAACCAGGTGAAAAATATGTGTGCCTTTAGATAGGTTAGAAAGGTATAAGCAAATGAAAACAGCTGTTATATATGGTGATGGATCATGTGTAATTCTTTTTTTATTTTTATTTTTAGAATTGGGGTCTTACTCTGTCACTGGAATAGCTCTGTAGCTGAGCAGAGCTACTCCAGCCTGAAGTGCAGTGATGCAATCATGGCTCACTGCCACCTCAACCCCCTGAGCTCAGGTGATCCTCCCACCTCAGAATCCCAAGTAGCTGGGACTACAGGCGTGCACCACATCTAGCTAACTAAAAAAAAAATTGTAGAGACTGGGGTCTTGATATGTTGCCCAGGCTGACTTTGAATCCTGGCCTCAAGTAATCTTCCTGCCTCAGCCTCCCAAAGCACTGGGCTTATAGGCATGAGGCATCATGCTTGACCTCACTGTTTAATATGAGTTAAAAGAATCAATAGAAGACATGTTCTCTGTGTACATTTAGACTGGCAGCAGAAGCTAATTGTGCTTTAATATCCATTATCCTTTCTTCAATAAAAATAGAATTTTAGTCAGGTACATAACTGCCCAAAACAAAAGTACATTTCCCAGCCTCCCTTGTAGCTAGGTGTTACGATGAGACAAAGTTATAGCTAATGAAATATGGGAAATGAGAACCCTGAAACATAGAGTATGTCCTTTGTTTGTCCTTTTCCTCCGTCTTACTACCTGAAATCTTCCTTAGCTTTGTCATTACGCACATTATATAGCTGGACAGAATCTGATATGCATTTGATCAGATGAGAGACTGCTTTCCACGTTAATGAATGAGAATATGTGTGACTCATGAGGACAAATAGGTGTTTTTCTATTCAACCAGTGTTCAATGCAAGCTCTGAAAACACAGGGATTATCCTTCCCTTTTGGATATCAAATGACAGTATATTAATATTAAAAAGAGCATGTTTATATATTCTAGTGAGAATCCTACACATTTATTCCAATATTCCTTTTAATTTAAGAGAATATTTTAGCAGATAATGAGATCCTTTTATAGGCTGCCATACCTGAGTTAGATCAGCAATCAACCCACGCATTTTAAATGTTAAGCAAAATAAAAAATGGTATTTTTAAAGTTCAATAAACAATTGCACTTTAATTATCATAGCCTCTGGTAAGGCTTGACATAAATCCAATAACCTGGATTACAAAAGAAATCAATAATTTACACTATATCAGCAATAAGAATTTATTGATTCAAAATAAAATGAATAACTATTATTCAAAACAGTCTTTATAATTAAAAAAATACACAAAGCACTTAAAGCAGATACAATATTCTGCTCCAGGTGCCTTCAATGCTCAATAATTATTAGGTATGCTATGTCATGCCTATTGTAGCAACAAATCCATTATTATTTTTATTATAATTCAGAATAGGTCATTCACAAGCTATTCTGCAAAAACAACATCCAACTAAAAAAAACAAAACACTAGAAACTGACTCATAAGCAGCCTTTCATTCTGTGAATTCTAATATTTATGCTAAGCATGGCCTGTTCGGATATTTTTTTAAATGAGAGAAAATCAAAATCGAATAAAAGTCCCAGGGACTGATTTACTCATCATTTCTTGAACAAAACTGTATACTGCTAGCTTGAGGGTATCTAATATAAATAATTTGTTTAGACTAAAATTCTGTCAGTAAAAAATATTTGCTCCTATGGTAACACAAAAGGGCTTAAAATGTCACGCATTTAGTTAAGAGAACATACTGAGGACTTGTTTCTATTTTATTTTCCTTTATTACTCATACTCATCATTTATATGCCAACAAGTAGATTGTTAAATAACTTTGGTTTTCTGTTAGTTAGCTGTGCATTAACATGATGGAGGATTACCCATACACGTCTTGATGCCAGGCAAATAAATTCTTTTCTTTTTCCAATTCGTTGTCTGACATAGATTCATTAACTTTCACAATGTCAAAAGATGATG
Organism: Cephalopachus bancanus; assembly: GCA_027257055.1. Taxonomy (NCBI): domain Eukaryota; kingdom Metazoa; phylum Chordata; class Mammalia; order Primates; family Tarsiidae; genus Cephalopachus; species Cephalopachus bancanus. The sequence continues at coordinate 101,392 of JAPVLO010000685.1, forward strand.
TGGAGATGACTATTGTGTGTCGTTGCTTTGTATCTGGTGTGTCCATTCGTGGTTCCTAGGCAGAATTATAAATACAAGTGGAAAGTATTTTACATTTGGTTTTTACAACTTTATATGTTTATATTTGACTCTTTACACTTGGCCTCATCCCCCAAAAATTCACAGCATGTTTTATGCCTTTTAGTAAGTTTACATAGAAATGACTTCCATTTTGAGAAAAGCACCATCAGAGATGTGCTTAATCGAAAGTGTCAATCTACAGAGACAATAGTTTTTTTTTGCCAACTTATACTGATGTGGAGCCAAAACAACTGGTGTTGATCAGAACTGCTACCAATATTGTTTAATAATTTAAAAAATACCTGTTATTAAGATGAAATTAGCTGTATACTATCCAAGGTATAATATGCCAAAGGTTTTTCAGTCTTGAACTTGTAGATTAGGAAAATTTCATTTATGCAAGTAGTATTACTTACAGGCAGTTTGAATATTGTTTAAAACAATGAATTCAGTACAAGTTAAACTTACAGACACTTCAGAAATATTTTTTTCTTTAGCCAAATAAGCTTTTCTCATTTTTTCAACTTTCATTTGAGCTTGCTTGGACCGACGACCCAGATGTTTAACTTGACTTTGTTGTTTGCATGGCCGATACACAGGTTGAAAACTTGAGGATGGCCACCTAGAATATATTTGTATTATAGACAGAAAAATCACACAAAATAAAATTTAAGTGTAAAGCAAGTTCCAAATTTTATTAAGGTGTTCTCCAGCAAATATATCATAGACCCCAGCAACATTGGAGCAACATTGCATATAAGCATTTAGGTTAGCTATCATTTCTGTTTGAGTTTGTATAGCCTAGTTCTTTATCTGGCACTTACAGAGGTATAGAGGTGATGATGTTGACAACAGTAATGATGAAAGTTATAAAACATGAATTTAAAATTCACATCCGGGCTCAGTGGCTCATACCTGCAATCCTAGCACTTTGGGAGATGGAGGCAAGAGGACTGTCTGAGCCCAGGGGTTTGAGGCCAGTCTGAGCAAATTGGTGAGACTTTGTCTCTACAATAAATCAAAAAATTAGCTGGGCATGGTGGTGCGCACCTGTGGTTCCAGCTACTTGGAAGGTTGAGGTGGAAGGATCGCCTGAGCCCAGCAGGTTGAGGCTACAGTGGCCGTGAGCTTGCCACAGCTCTCTAGCCTGGGTAACAGAGTGAGACTCCAAGTCAACAAAATAAATAAATAAAATAATATAAAATTAGCTTTCCTGGAAAATATCATGCAGTAGCCATATGAATCATTTTTTACACTATATACCAATACAAAAAAGTATTACATTTCATAATGCTTAGAGAAACAAGCTGTTTTTTAAAATCAGTGTTGGGATCAGATACATTTGGCACTATGCCCATAATCCGCTTGGCCTTACCATTATGGAGCACACAGGCCCAACTTTCAACTGCAAGCATCTGTATCACTTAGCTTGAACGCCTTCTTTGAAAACAAGAGCCCATGGATAGAGGACGCCCAAAGTACCTGAGAATTAATACCTGCCCTCCTAAGCAATCCTTAGCCAATGACTGATGAGTATTGGTGTATCAATACTCTAACTCCCTTGCCCATGTGGGATAACTCTGAGTTGGATGTTCTACATTGGTTCTGACATTCCCAGGAAGTATTAAGCTCCAGTTACCCACAGTGATAACTTGCTTGCTAACACACAGTGTTTTGGCTGCCTTGCCTTCTCTCTTTCACTTCTCTATCCCTTCCCTTCAGTGGTTCCTGAGATCATTTCCTAGATAAACTACTTGTACTCAAATCTTTGTCTTTGCGTTTGCTTCTGGGAGATTCTAAACTAAGACTGCATTCAAAGATGCCTTATGAGAGTATTTTTTCCTCTTCAGTTGACTTAAAATTTGGCTACTTATTTGACTCTTAAGTGACTTATTCTTTGATAATTAGTAGCATAAATCCAAATATTAGGGAGCCCAGGGTTACATATGGTGGCAGAGAAAATTACATAATTTATTTGACCTTGGTAGTAATAGGGTTAAGTTCTATATTCAGTACCCATATGGGTGTTAGAGAAAATCTATTTCATGATGACAGACTGTGCCCTAAACCAGGCCATCTGTCTGGCAAATGTATAGCCTTGATCATAAAATAAATGAGTTGAATTATGTTATTGGGTTAGCATCACTCATCTCTAGTCCTGAAAAAAACCCAGCATGTTTGCTTGACAGTGGGTCATCAGAGTCTTCTTCATGTACTAAGGAAGTATTTTTTAAAAATCAAATATAAGTGTGTGAAAATAGATTACCAACAGGTCCTCTTCAGTCTTATTATTTCTTCTCCTTAAGAAAGTCTGCTGAATTCATAAATAAGATGGGTTAGGTGAGACTTAGTAATGGAAAGAAGAAAGAAATATAATTGGAGCAGTCACATTCTATGTTTCTGATCATAACACATCTATTTTGCTACAACTTGCATTTCTATAATGTGAATTGGCTCATATGTTATTAGTAAAGAAGGAAATAATGTCACTCTAATTTATATGCAGTTTATCTTAGGCAAGGGGAGTCAGAATAGCAAGGATAGAATTATAACCTTCAGCAGAAAAGGAAAAAACCCTCAGCTCTGTGCTGCACAGACATTGGGAGCCCTTCTGGCTGTATTCATGAAAACAAAAATTAGCACCTTCATCAAGGGCTCTCTCTCCACAGAGGCACAGCATCCCCCATCTCTACCCCTACCTTGGATGGCTCTTGGTTCTTAGCAGTTTGCACTGCTAAGCAGTGCAAAAGGCAACCACGCTGGCCTAAGGCTCCATTTCCATCGTGCCCACTACCTGCTCTAATTTAAGAGTTGTCAGCATTTCCACTCTTTCATTGTACAGCTATGCTGAGCTGCCTGTCTGGTGGTACAAGTTCTCTCCGCATGTGCCAATTGTCCTTTCTGTTAGTTCTCTGTTCACAGAGTTGCATACGTTTTGAGCAATCTGCTCAATCTTATTTTTTCCATATGCCCTATTATTATCTTTAGTGAGCTATTTGGCAGAATGTGGACACTTTCAGATATGCTCCTAGTATTGTAACCTTAATGAAGGATCTCTTACCTAATTTCAGAAACAATCTGTAGCTGGTGCTGACGCATCTCTTCTGTTTTTGGTCTCTGTAACAGATACTTCATTTCTTTTTGTAGACGGTTTGAGATTACTCCAGACTCTGCATAATCAACTATGTCATATATTATCATTGTCCTGGGAATGTTTTCAAGGCTTAATTTTCGCCAGTAGTTACTTCTGCCACCAGAAGACGCAGGGGTCTTATCCAGAAAACTGGAATACTGTATGGAAAAAGCAATTAAGAATGACTGAGAATGTCACTCCATCCAAAAGGCATTCCTTGATCCCATATCTGAACTTCTATGACTCTTATTACTGACTAGTCAGTGTTTTAATTATCTGGGTATGACTTGGCTCCCTTACTAGAAGGCAGGATCCAAGTCACACGGTATCATGCACATAGTACCATACTCACTAAATATTTATTTAAGGAATAAACATTTTTATGGCAAATATAACTCAGATAAACTAAACTCAGGTAGGCCTAAAATTAATGACAATATCTATGTGTTCTGCATGCCTAATACTGCTTGTCCATGACATGCTGGGGCTGAGAGGACATTTGCACAATCCTTTTTAGAAATGAGTTTATCTCTGGTGGTAAGTGGAGGATGTCACTATTTTCTTTTGTAGTATTTGTGGAAATCCCACTTTTCTTTTTTTCCGGTTTAGAATGATATTAAATTAGGAATTTTAAAATACAAATATAATCAATTTAACATCATAAATGTGCATGTGAGAGGTAGAGATAGGGCAGGAGAAGCTACAATGCTAAAAAATAGAATAACAACAAGGCCTTTTGGGTATATATTACACAGTAACACTCACACTCTCATGTACACACACTCACACTCACTCACATACACTCACACATATACACATACATATTCACATGCATACACAGGCAGTCTTCCTTCTGCACCATTTTGGCGTGCATGAATTTTGATCAACACTGTTTAGTTGAATAATACCAGTCCTCCAAGAACACAGTTCCAATTTCAGTTGCTATGGTATAACCGTGAGCAACTGCATAAAGGACAAACTCTGATGCTAATGCTGTAGTCCACAGATCACCACATAAATGACAGATGTGTATCATGATTAGTGACAAATCATGTAATTTCTTCCAAACTCTGTCAGTGATTGATTACTGAGAATCTGTTATTCAGTTCACACAGACAGCAAAGTATGTAGTTAGGTTGCCTCTTTGTCTCCCAGTGATAAACCCATGTGACATTTTCCAAAATGAAAATGGAAAATTGAAAGAGGGAATTGGCCAGCAAAGAAACAAAAAGTGCTAACACTTGAAGCGAAATTAGAATCAAACATAAATGCAGTTCTAGAAGAAATAGGTGACTGTGGGAATGCTGACACTGCCATCATTCAAGACTGCAGATATGCAGCTAGAGGAAATTGGTGAGGGTGAACCTATCAACACAAATGAGGAAAGTGGCTGTGATGAAAAGGATGAAGCTTTCCTAGAGGAAGTGACGCTGACCAAAAAAAACTTCACATTGAAGGTACTCTGAGATATTTCACAACATTTAGAGTGCAAAGAATAAAATGTTGGCAGCTGATCCAAACTTAAAAAGGAGTATGACAATTCACCAAGACTTAGAAAAGATGCTTGCTCCATACTGTAAGAAGTACAAGAATACAAGCACTGTTCAAACTGCTCTTGATGAATTTTTCTCACAGCTTTATTAGATTCACATGCCACACAATTCACCCATGTGAAGTGTACAATTCAATGATGTTCACTATATTCACAGTTGGTAAGTTTTTTTTTTACAAAGAAACAAAACATTTTAATTCTTGGTGTTTCTAATGTTTAAAATTACGATGTACTAAATGTGACTTTTTATTTCATTTTCCTATGTATTTATAACAGACAGTAACAATTATCATCATACTATAAGAAATGGATTGACAGTAGTGGGAAGCTGCTAGGGAAGAGGGACACACTTCATCAATAAGGGTACCTGCATAATGAACATTTGTATACCTAACCCTGAATTGTATCCCACATCTTTAAAATAAAAAGTTTACAAAGAAAATAAAGTTTTTAATGTTTTGACAAAAAAGTTTATTGTCTTTTATCTTTGGAGACAGGGTCTCACTATGTTGTCCAGGCTAGTCTCAATTAATCCTCCCGTCTCAACCTCCCAAGTAGCTGGGAAAAATGACAAAAAATATTTTTAAAGTCACAGGACAATCACAATTCTCCCCACTGATTATCAAACTTGCTTTGCAGGGTTTCAACTTGCATGATCATTTTTATGGTTCTGCACAATCGTGCAAAGTAAGACTGCCTATATATTTTATTTCCCAAGAGTGGAGTAGCAACATGGGTAAACATCTCATATCTGTCAATGATCTGTTCTGCCTCTTATTAGTTGTGTGCTCTTGGGCAAGTTTTTCTTTTTCTTTCTTTCTTTTTTTTTTTTAAAGCTTTGTTAAACCTCATTTTTCTCATCTGTGACATGTTCACAGTCTGCAAGTATGTGACCCATATCCTTAGCAAAGATAGTTGGCATCCCTGGCTCTACTTATTCCCTGGCTCAATTCCCTAAACTCATGGGTTAAGGTTCTAAAAGAAAGAAAACACAATTGGGAGTCACTAAGGCACTGCATTAATTTCATGTCTCACATTGAAGCAACTGAGTGAATAGTTAAGGCCATATACAGATACACCTCAGGGATATTGTAGGTTCAGTTCCAGACCACTGCAAAAAGTGAACATCACAAATAAAGTGAGTCACATTTTTTTTTGGTTTCCCAAAGCACATAAAAGTTATGTTTACACTATATTGTAGTCTATTAAGTGTGTAATAGCATTATCTAAAAAAAATCAATGTACATATCTTAATTTTAAAATACTTTATTGCTAAAAAAGACTAACAATCGTCTGACCCCTCAGCAAGTCATAGCCTTTTTGCTGGTGGAGCGTCTTGCCTTGATGCGGATGGCTGCTGATTGATCAGGGTGGTAGCTGCTGAAGGTGGGGTGGCAGAAGCAATTTCTTAAAATAAGACAACAGTGAAGTTTATCGCATTGATTGACTCTTCCTTTCACGAAAGATTTCTCTATAATATGCAACACTATTTGATAGCAGTTTACCCACAGTTGAGGTTCCTTTAATACTGAAGTCAATCCTCTACAACCCACCCATTGTTCTATCAACTAAGTTGATAGAATATTCTAAATATATTCTAAGAATAGATATATTCTAATAATAAATATATTCTAAATCCTTTGTTGTCATTTCAGCAATGTTCACAGCATCTTCACCAGGAGTAGGTTCCATCTCAGGAAAGTACTTCATCGGAAGAAACACCCCATCAGATCAAGTTTGATCACGAGATTACAGCAATTCAGTCACATCCTCAGGCTCCACTTCTAATTCTTGTTCTCTTGCGATTTCCAACCCATCTGCAGTTTCTCCCTCCACTAAAGTCTTGAACCCCTCATCCATGAGGAATAGAGTCAACTTCTTCCAAACTCCTATTAATGTTGATATTTTGACCTCCTCCCATATTCATGAATGTTCTTAGTGGCATCTAGAATAGTGAATCCTTTCCAGAAGGTTGTCAATTCACTTTACCCAGACCCATCAACAGAATCACAATATATGGCAGCTATAGCCTTATGAGATGTATTTCTTAAATAATAAGACTTGAAGCCGGGCTCGGTGACTCAGCTTATAATCCCGCGCCTTTGGGAGGCTGAGGTGAGTGGATTGCCTGAGCCCGTGGGTTCAAGACCCGCCTGGGCAGCGAGACCTCATCTCTACAATAAATCAAAAAAATCAGCCGGGCGTGGTAGCGCATGCCTGTAATTACGGCTACTTGGAAGGCTGAGGCGGAAGGATCGCCGGAGCCCAGCAGGTCGAGGCTGCGGTGGTGGGAAGCGGCCACTGCACTCCAGTCTGGGCGACAGAGTGAGACTCCAACTCAATAATAATAATAATAATAATAAGAAGACTTGAAAGTTGAAACTGCTACTTGATTCATGGGCTGTAGAATGAATGTTGTGTTAGCAGGCAAGAAAACAACATTAATCTGCTTGTATATTTCCATCAGAGCTCCTGGGTGACCAGGTACATTGTTAATGAGCAGTAATATTTTGAAAGGACTCTTTTTTTTTCTGAGAAGTAGGCTTAAAATACTCAGTAAATCATGCTGCAGAAGATGTGCTGTGATCCAGGTTTTGTTGTTCCATTTCTAGAGCACAGGCAGAGTAGATTTTGCATAATTCTTAGAAGCTCTAGGATTTCCAGAATGGTAAATGAGCATTGGCTTTAAGTTAAAATCACCAGCTGCATTAGCCCCTAACAAGAGTCTACCTGTCCTTTGAAGCTTTGAAGCCAGGCATAGAATTCTCTAACTATGAAAGTCCTAGATGGTATGTACTTCCAACTTCTACGTGAAAATCTGTTGGTTAGTGTAGCCACCTCATCAATTACCATAGCTAGATCTTCTAGATAACTTGCTGCGTCACCTTTCACTTTTATGTTATGGAGACAGACTCTTTCCTTAAACCTCATGAACCAATCTTTGCTAGCTTTATACTTTTCTTCTGTAGCTTTCTCATCTCTCTCAGTGTTCACAGAATTGATTGGGATTAGGCTTTCATGTAAGGAAATGTTGTGGTTGGTTTGATCTTCTAATCCAGACCACTCAAACTTTCTCCATATCCTCCATAAGGCTATTTCACTTTCTTATCATGTGTTCACTGGAGTAGGACTTTTAATTTCCTTCACAAACTTTTCCTTTGCATTCACAGCTTGACTAACTGTTTGGTGCAAGAGGCCCATCTTGGCTTTCGACATACCTTCCTCAATAAGCTTAATTATTTTTAGCTTTTGATTTAAAATGAGAGGTGTGTAACTCTTCCTTTCACTTGAATACTTAGAAGTCATTGTAGAGTTATTAATTGGCCTAATTTCAATATTGTTGTGTCTCATGGAATAGGGAGGCCAGAGGAGAGGGAGAGAGATGAGGGAATGGCCAGTTGGTAGAGTAGTCAGAACATACATGATATTTATCAGTTAAGTTTGTCATCTTACATAGGTGCAGTTCATGTTGTTCCCAAACAATTATAATAGCAACATCAAGATCACTGATCACAGATCACCATTACAGATATAATAATAATGAAAAGATGTGAAATACTGCAAAAAATGACCAAAATATGACACAGAAACACCAAGTTTTGCTATTGGAAAAATGGTGCTGATAGACTTTCTCGACACATGGTTGCCACAAAACTTTAATTTGTAAAAAATACAATATCTGTAGAGCACAATAAAGTGAAGCACAATAAAACAAGGTATGACTACATATTATTATTTCAGGCTAGAATTTGGTGAGCCCTTGTTTCTTTAGAACTTGCAAAATTGGGGTAATAATAGTTTCTGCCTCTTTGGGTTGACATTAAAATAAAAGGAGTTAATATTACAGAAGCACTTGCTGTTATTTTTTTAGGTATCTAGTTTAAGTTCCCTGACTCAGCACTGTTATCCATCTGGTTATGCAAACCAAAAACCTAGGAGCTACGCTAGACACCTTCCTTTAGCTTACCTCCCTGTCTGTAACCAAGGCCCGCTGCTTTTATTCTCTAATTATCTCTCGCATTCCTAGATTCACAGCTCTAAATCAAGCTACCTATATTTCTCCTAGAACACTGCAGGAGCCTCCAAACTAGTAAAGGGCTCTTTCTGCCCTCTAATCTATTCTCTATATTGCAGTCAGAGGATCTCCTCACCCATTAGGTTAGGTTACCTCATTTCTTAAAAAACTACACCAGCTTCTTGTTGCATACAGAATAATGAAAAAAATTAAATACTCTTTAGAACCTGCAAAATGGCATTATTCACAATAGCAAAAACATGGAACCAACCAAAAGACTGGATTAAAAAAATGTGGTACATATACATGAAGGAATATTACACAGTCATAAAGAAGGGCAAAAATTATGAACTTCGTAGCAACTTGGATGGATTTCTGTAATACTCAGTGATCTATCACAGAAACAAAGAACTGAGTACCACATGTTCTCACTCATAAGCAGACCTTGAACAATGATCATAATACTATAAGAAAGGGATCGACAGTTAAGGGAAACTGCCAGGGGAAGGAGGGGCATACCTCATCAACAAGGTTACCTGCATAATGACCATTTGTATACCTAACCCTGAATTGTATGCCACATTTTAAAAATAAAAAATAACTGAAATAAATTAATTTTAGAAAAAGAACTTGCAAAATGGGGGTAATATTAGTTAAGACCTGTGTGATAATCTCTTGTCAGCCCTTCAGCCTGATAGTAGTCCACACCCTCTGTGCTCTCTCTTGTCCAGTTCCACAAACCTACTTTCAGGCCCTGCAGCTCCTCCTGCCACAGTGCCTGGGTTGTGCCACCAGCTCACTCCCAGAATGGGCTCAGTCACTGCTGCCTTCAGGAGACTGTAACACACATCAACAATTGCCTGCCCATTTCCCACTTCTCCCTTGCTGATAGAGCCCTGTTTTTTTTGTTTTTTTCAAGTATGGAACAGCAATATGTTCAGGGAAGGAGGACCCCAGCACATGAACCATGACTGTTTTAAGCCACTCCAGGAAAATGATGCCACTTCCCTTTATAAGTGATTAGTTTAGGGGGAGCATGTGATTCAGCTCTGACCATGGAACCTAAGGGGAAGTCTGTTGGGGACTTTTGGGAAAGGTTTTCCTTCCTGAGATAAAAAGAAAGGTGCTAGGAGTCCTCTTCTTCCTGCCTTGAAATGGTGCTGAGGATGTGATAGTCACCTTTTTTTTTTTGTTTTACCATGTGAAGGAAACCAAGATGACTGAAGAGAAGTTGACCTAAACCATGATGTCCCTCAGCTGCGGAATTAGGTAACCCAGGAACCACCTATCCTGGGATTTCTTTCATGGGACAATAAATGGCCTTTATTGTTTAAACCTCATGTGGTTGGGAATATTCTGTTATTTGTAACATAAAGCATCTAAACAATAAGATAATCCCTCCTTACTAGGTCAAATTCTCATCATGCACTTTTTTAGCCTCATGTAGTTATTTTTGATGTTTTTATTATCCAGGTAAAATTTACATAATATAAAATTCACCATTTTAACCATTTAAAAGTGAACAATTCAGTGGTTTTTAGTATAGTCACAACATTGTGCAACCATTACCACCTACCAATCTTTCAGAACAATTTCATTACCTCAAAAAGAAACCTCATATTCCTTAGCCAACACCTTCTACTCTGCAGATACAAAAAGTCACATATTACATGATTTCATTTATATGAAATAGCCAGACTATGCAAATCCACAGATACAGAAAGCATAGTAGTAGTTCACAGGGCCTGTAGTGATAGAGGAATGGGGAGTGACTGCTTACTGTATGTGGGGTTTTCTTTCGGGGTAATGAAAAGGTTCTGGAACTAGATGGTGGTGATGATGGCACAACACTGCCCATGTACTTAACACCCTCGAAGTGTGCACTTTAAAATTGTTAAAATGGTAAATTTTATGTTGTGTGTATTTTGCCATAATAAAAAAAAAGTATGATTCTTTCTTGGAAGATAGGGTTAGAAAGACTTCCTTTGTTTTGCTTTTGAACATCTAAATCTAAATTCCTTACTTGCATGTAATCTTGCATGGTGACAATATCTCTTATATCAGTTACTTTGAACTTCTGGAAAAGATGCTCATCTTCCATAATTTGATGATAAAATTTCTTTTTCCCCATTATATTATAAGCATCAACCACTGCCTATAAAGAGAATAGGAAATCGACTTTAAAAATAGTAGTATATAGCATTAATTATCAGCACACACTATATACTTTTCTGACAAATACATTAAATATTGTTCCATTCTTCTAGCAACTTGATATTTAATAGAAAGACTGCATTTACAAACAGAAGATTATATAGGGATTTTTAAACCACTCAAGATTTGTTTCTGTAGCCATATCTACACAATTTTAAAATGAAGCTAGAGGAGTAGCTGAGGACAAAATCCTCAGAGAACCAAAGTTTTAAAACTATCTTTTTTTCCTCCTTAGAAAACATTCTCTTCTTTTAAAAAACAAAACAAACTTATAACATCATTTGTGCTGTCAATGCAGAGAAAATTTATCTGGTGATTAAACAGGTTGCCCTAGGAACTGCAGTGAAAAGTGTTACTAGAATCATCTCTCTTTTATGTGTTAATTAATACATCACCCCCAAATGGAAACATATATATGTCAGATTGTTTAGGCCTCCCTCCCCTTTGGATGTCATTGCAGCAGCCAAAGAGTTGCAAATAAAGATTTTTTCCCTTCTCTCCCAAATGTCAACATGTTGTACTCAATGAGAGTGCCTGAGAAGTCAGAGATAGAAGAATCATAGAAAATATGGAGGCTTAAATCCTGTCTGGCCCTACTTACACCATATCCTCCAATGTACCTGTCCTATGTTAAGAGTTATACACAGACTGTGAGTAGAGACTCAAGTACTCCACATCCCCTGTAAGTACGTGCTGACTCTTCTAACACATATTTATATTATGGATTTGTACTTCTGACCACAAAGGCTATACTTTTTGTGGATGGAGGCTGGCATAAAAGAAAATTCAAATAGCTTTTGATTCCAGTTCAGTTTTTATTTTCCTTTCTTTATCCCAGAAGGTGATATTTGTATGGGAACTCTGTGTTATAACGCTGATATGAGGCCATAACACTAATATGAGGCCATAAAAGAATGGTTGAGACAGGATCAAAACTCAGAATCTCTGTTCTTTTTACTTAACACACAACACAACAGCAAGCCTTAATGCATTTTCTATTCCAAGTCTCACTTTTCTTATCCATAATATTCCTTTTTTAAATAAAATTCCAAAGCTTAGAAGACCACAGATACATATGGAAAATGAAAAAGGAGGAACATATTCAAATGGCTGTAGTTTTATTCCTAAATGCACAATTTAGTAAATTGAAGGGACAGAAACAGTTTACTGCAAACGTGACATGGAAACTTCCTTTAGTAGATCATTTTTGCTTTCTATTTCATTAATGTCATTATATAGCAGGCATCTAAAGAAAAGTACTGGCATGTCTCTCCATTATGCTTTCTTTCAATTAATTTCCTGTGGGTTCTAACCGACCAGCCTCACAGTAATGCTAAAAGTAAAAAACCCACAAAAACCAAATAATTGTATACTAAACAGGAATAAAGACCATATAGTTTCTGCTTTAGGACTTTCTGTAGGCATAACTATATTTTACTTTAGCTCAAGTTACTTAAAAAGGTATTTATTGTCAGTTCCTCCCTATACTGCCCCACTCAGCCACCACCATCAATCTCTCAAGCCTCAATTTCCTTACTTGTGCAGTGCCTCAGCTCTTTGCCTCTGCTGTGTCTGGCTCATTGCAGTCCCTCAGTCAAAGAAAAACACACCTGGCAGCATAGGGCAAGCTCTCTGCCCACTTGTGAGAAAAGTTTTTAGAAAAATTTACCATCCACTGGCCAAAATGTTCTTTCTCAGATATCTGTTTTATATGGCTAAATTCAGTTTTTCTCAATAGGAAGCGATGGGAAAGAAGAGTCCAGCACTAGGAGAAAAGGGCAAAAACTCAGCAAGGATTCCAGGATACCAGCCAGAGTAAAATTCAAGAGGCTTGTTCAGTTCTTAGTGGGTGACTCAAAAGGTCAAAGGGGAGCATCTCTAAATCTGACACTTTCCCTGATAGTCAGCATCTGTGTGGCCAGAAGCCCCCCCTAGCCCTGTGATTATTTGCTGGCATAGAACCATACTTGGGCTTGTAAAGTTACTCTAATATCTTAATTTACTACCCTATTCCTGCTGAAAATTGTCATTCATGAAGGTAGTAATAACTGGAATCCCTGCACTGGAACAGTTTTTTGGTCTGGAACAGTTCAATTATATACAGGCTCAGAATAAATAAAACCACCCTAAGTGCTGGGTGGTTCAAACCTTGAAATGTACATAGTACAGTGGAAACACAGATAAGTGTTCAAGTCTCAGTTATGCCCCTGACAAGTCTCTTCAAGTTCCAGCTTCCTCATAAGCAAAAAGGGAACTCACCAGAATTATTGGAGGGCCATATAAATAATGTGCATGCTGGTGTTTAGCACAATTCCTGACTCTCAGGAGTGATTAACAGCATAGGTTCTAGAGTCAGGTTAACAAGGTCTCCATCTCAGTTCTTTCACTTTCTGGTTGTGAAACCTCATACAAGTTACTTAATATTTAAAAAATGAGGATAATAACGTAATATATTTAATAGGAGAATTAAGTATAATAATGCACATAAAATATTTAAGATCATACTTATACATAAAATGTACAAGATCATACAGCACTAGAAAGTGCTCAATAAGGGTAGTTATTATTATTATTATTATTATTATTATTATTTTTGGAGTTAGAGTCTCACTCTGTCACCCAGACTGGAGTGCAGTGGCTGCTCCCGGCCACCGCAGCCTCGACCTGCTGGGCTCCGGCGATCCTTCCACCTCAGCCTTCCAAGTAGCTGGAATTACAGGCATGCGCTACCACGCCCGGCTGATTTTTTGATTTATTGTAGAGATGAGGTCTCACTGCCCAGGCGGGTCTTGAACCTGCGGGCTCAGGCAATCCACTCACCTCAGTCTCCCAATAGTGCGGGATTATAGGCTGAGCCACCGAGCCCGGCTTGTCTTTGCTTTGTGTGTGTGTGTGTGTGAATACATGAGAAATACAGTTGGAGACTTCCGGTAAGATGGCGACGGGGCAGCCTGGTCTACGAGACCCTCTGCAAAGGAGAACGCAGAGGGTCTCTGGCTCTCTCCCTGGGAGCTGCGGACCCCAACATTGACAGCCTGCTCTTCACACGGAGCTCAGCCGTCGCCACTACTGGGGCATTGCAGCGGTCTGGACAGCCACTGCAGCCGCAGACACAGCAGGGGCTCACCACCGTGGCCTCTGTGGCACATCGCGCCACCCATGCCTGAGGAGATCCATGACTTCAGTCCTTGAAGCCCCTGCAGGCAAGATCTGCTGGGATCGCTGCCACCTCTGCTGCCACCGTGACGTCCTGCCAGCAGGGGTCTCCTCCCATGTGCCTTGAGGCAGGCTCCCATCTCTGGCCTATGCCCAACCCTTGTCCGGCTCCACCCCCTCTGGGGCGAGCAGCTGAGATAGCACCACCTGCTGGCAATTCAAGGTAACAACACTGAAACAGGAAAAACGGACACAGGCCAGATTTGAGTGGGGAACTGAGGGTGATCTGAACTGTCCTTCACAGCAGGCCAGGGGCAACTGACCCCAACTGTGAAAAAATTTACCAGCTTGAGAAGACAGCTAGAAATCAGAGCTGAAAGGACATTGGACTTAAACGAAAAGTCTCAGAGTGTGCTCGATTGGTCCTGTTAGTTTAATGACTTGATTCTATTCCTATTGTCTTGTTCCTTTTTTTTCCTCTTATTTTCTTCTCTTTTTTCCTCTCTGTAAACCATATCTTTGTATAGAGGAACAGCATACCAATAAGGTGGTTGGTTAACTTGTATGTTAGCATCATTGTATGTTTTAATTTTTTTCGTATGGGAGCTGGTTAGTCTGTAGCCGTGGTCTATTGTTTTTATCGGTTTCAGTTTAGGTCTCTCTCCATTGGTTGATACACTCATCTGTTTCCCCCCTTACTCCTCTCTCTCTACCCCCCCCATCTGCTCCATTCTCTTCCCTCTGCTAACCTCATTTTATTTCAGGGAGTAAATCTACAGCCCCACTGCATGGACAGATTCCAAGGCAGTGGGAAGTGGGTCTCAGATTATCCATACACCTGTTGGCAAATATCAGAACCTGCAGATAGATCTTGAATCACAACTCCCCCCTTAAGTAAAACTAAAAACTGCAAAAAGGACCACCCCCAACCTACAGTGCAACTCCAGAATTGAACAAAGTAAGAGGGCATACATAAAGAATAGGAGATTGAACAAACAGAAGTAAAAGCAATCCTTCTACCCTGAATAACAGAATTAAAGAAGATGTTGACGTGGAGGGAAGGAAAAAGTAGGGAGGGAAAAAATGCACAAATGAAGAAAAACCAAAAGAAGAATATAGGTCTCACACAGACCCCTGGGAGATCAGACACTGAGAAAACAGACTCCGGAACACAAACAATGAAGAGGCCCCAGAATGACTGGTCACATGCAACAAACTCAGACATCAAGACATTAATAGAATTAAAAAAATTGAGGAGAGACAAGAGGAAAATAGGAAGGTGCTGATATCAGAAATAACAGAAGCAAAGAATACTGTGATGGAAATAAATAACAAACTAATAAGCATGGAAAGCAGAATTAGCCAAACAGAAGAAAGATCTCAGAGCTCGAAGACCAAAACACAGAACTAACCCAAACTGTCAAAAGCATAGAAAAGAAGCTCAAAAAGACAGAACAAAACCTTCAAGAGATGAATGATCACTTCAAGAGACCGAACCTAAGAGTAATTGGCCTTCCTGAGACAGAGAGAAACAGAGGCCACACTGGAACAAACATTTCATGAAATCACTCAAGAAAACTTCCCTCACATCATCAAGGATGAAAAAATTCAAACACAAGAGATTCAGAGAACTCCTGCAAGACAATCAGTGAGAAGACCAACTCCCAGACACAATAATTTGCCTAAACAAAGTAGGTATAAAAGAAAAAATCCCAAAGGCTGCAAGAGAAAAAGGTCAGACTATCTACCAGGGAAGACCAATTAGAATAGCAGCAGATTTATCTACAGAAACCCTTCAGGCTAGGAGAGCTTGGGGCCCTTTCTTCAAAGTTCTAAAAGATAAACAATTTCAACCGAGAATAACCTACCTAGCCAAGCTAAGCTTCATCAGTGAGGGAGAATTGAAATCTTTCCCAGATATCCAATCCCTAAGAACCTACGCTGCCACCAGACCACCTCTACAAGAAACACTTAAGAAAGTATTGAACACAAAAGAAAAGGATAAAAAAAACAACAATGTTCTTCACAAGAGTACAGGCAAAAGATTAAAAACACACATGATCCAACACTAAAACCAAAAGAAAGACAACACACAAACAGGAAGAACAATAACTCTGTAAGAACATTATGATAGGGATCAACTCTCACATTTCAATAATTAGCCTGAATGTGAACGGACTAAATGCACCACTGAAAAGACATAGAATAGCAAAATGGATAAAATATCACCAGGCAACAATCTATTGCCTTCAAGAAACTCACCTCAGTAGAAAGGACACTCAGACTCAAAGTAAAAGGATGGGAAACAAATTTTCAGGCGAATGGAACACAAAAGAAAAGAGGAGTCACGATGTTAATCTCAGACAAAATACCCTTTAAGGTATCAAACATTTAAAAAGATACAGAAGGCCACTACATAATGATAAAAGGTTCACTCCATCAACAAGAAATATTCATCCTAAATATATATGCACCAAACACAGGAGCACTGACTTTCATAATGCAGCTCCTAGGTAAACTAAAAAAAGACATCGACTCCAATACCATCATAGCTGGGGACTTTAATACCCCACTCACAACACTAGACAGATCATCAGGACAAAAAATCAGCAATGAGATCTGAAACCTCAATGTGACTCTTGATCAAATGGACTTAATTGATACCTACAGAACCCTCCACCCAAAGACGACAGACTACACATTCTACTCATCACCGCATGGAACGTATCCTACAATCGACCACATACTTGGCCATAAATCAAGCATAAGCAAATTTAAAAGGACTGAAATTTTACCATGCACTTTCTTGGACCACAGTGGAATAAAAATAAACATTAACATCAACAAGGTCCCCCCAAAACCCACAAAGACATGGACACTAAACAGCATGATGCTAAACAACTCCTGGGTCAATGATGAAATCAAAATAGAGATCAAAAGATACCTGGAAACAAATGAAAATGAAGAAACATCTTACCAAAATCTCTGGGATGCCTTGAAAGCTGTAGTAAGAGGGGAATTTATACTCCTACAAACACACATGAAGAAAATGGAAGGAACACAAATTAACAACCTAACAAGCCACCTAAAGAAGCAGGAAAAGCAAGACCACAAAAACCCTAATTTCGGCAGAAGAATTCAGATCACAAAAATAAAAGCCCAAATCTAGGACATAGAAGACAAAAAGATAATACAAAAAAATCAATGAAACAAAAAGCTGGTTCTTCGAAAGGATAAACAAGATCGATGATCCCCTAGCTAGACTGACCAAGAAAAAACGAGAAAAAAACCAAATAAGCACAATCAGAAACACAAAAGATGAAGTCACATCTGACCCTGAAGAAATACAAAAGATTATTAGAGACTACTATGTACACTTGTATGGAAACAAACTTGAAAACCTTAAGGAAATGGAGGATTTTCTGACATCATACAGCCTACCTAGGTTGGAACAAGAAGAAATTGAGACCCTAAATAGACCAATAATTATCAAGGAAATTGACTACATAATAAGAAAACGTCCTACAAAAAAAAGCCCTGGTCCAGATGAGTTTCCAGCAGAATTCTACAAGACATTTAACGAGGAGCTGATACCAATCCTACTGAAGGTATTCCAGGCAATTGAAAAAGATGGACCTCTCCCCAAATCATTTTACGAAGCCAACATCACATTGATACCCAAGCCAGGTAAAGATCCAACAAAGAAAGAGAACTACACACCAATATCTTTGATGAACATAGATGCTAAAATTCTCAACAAGATCCAAGTGAACCGGATTCAGCAATACATCTCAAAAATCATCCATCATGACCAAGTAGGCTTCATTCCTGGGATACAAGGCTGGTTCAACATTCATAAAACCATAAATGTAATTAAATACATCAACAGATGTCAAAACAAAAACCACATGATTATATCATTAGGTGCAGAAAAACCTTTTGATAAAATACAGCACCGCTTCTTGATAAAAACCCTCGAACAGCTAGGTATACGGGGAACATACCTCAAAATAGTAAAAGCCATCTATGAGAAACTCACAGCCAGCATACTCCTAAATGGACAAAAACTGGAACCATTTCCCCTGAAAACTGGAACAAGACAAGGATGCCCACTCTCACCTCTCCTGTTCAATATAGTATTGGAAGTCCTGGCTACAGCAATCAGAGAAGAGAAGGCAATCAGGGGTATCCAAATAGGAAAAGAGGAAGTCAAGCTATCTCTCTTTGTAGATGACATGATCGTGTACCTTGAAAACACAAGAGAATCTGTCAAAAACCTCCTTACGCTGATAAAGGACTTTGGCAAAGTCTCAGGATATAAAATAAATGTGCAAAAGACAACTGCATTTCTTTACACCAATAATAAACAAACTGAAACCCAAATAAAAACCACAATTCCATTCACAATAGCCACAAAAAAAAATGAAATACCTTGGCATCTTCCTTACCAGAGACGTGAAAGACCTTTACAGTGAAAACTACAAAACACTGCTCAAAGAAATCAAAGATGACACAAACAAATGGAAAAATATCCCATGCTCATGGATTGGAAGAATCAACATTGTGAAGATGTCCATCTTACCTAAGGCAATCTACAGATTTAATGCAATACCCATCAAATTACCAGCAATATTCTACTCAGACCTAGATAAAACAACACAGGAATTCATATGGAAACACAAATGACCAAGAATAGCCAGAACAATCCTCACCAAAAAACACAAAGCAGGTGGTATCACATTACCAGACTTCAAACTTTACTATAAAGCTACAATCATCAAAACAGCCTGGTACTGGTACTGGTACAGGAACATGCATGTAGACCAATGGAATAGAATTGAGATTCCAGACGTGAAACCTCAATTCCTCAACCAATTCATGTTCAACAAAGCCTCCACCACCTAACACTAGGGAGAGGAGAAACTATTCAGTAAATGGTTCTGGGGAAACTGGCTGACCACATGCAGAAGATTGAAACAGGACCCCTATCTATCCCCATACACAAAAATTAATTCCAAATGGTTCAGGGACCTAAATGTAAAACCTCAAACCATAAGAACCTTATAAAATGAAGGACATACCCTCATGGAAATTGGAACTGGCATCCAATTCCTGAAGAAAACTCGAAAGCCACAGGCCATAAGAGATAAGATAGACAAGTGGGACCTCATTAAACTGATAAGCTTCTGCAAAGCCAAAGAAACCATCAAGAGAGCAGGGAGACAGCCTACAGACTGGGAAAAAGTATTTGCCAACTCCAGGTCTGACAAAGGCTTAACATCTTGGATCTACAAGGAACTCAAACATGCTGAAAAGAAAAAAAACAAACAACCCCATTTGAAAATGGGCAAAAGATATGAACAGACATTTCTCAAAGGAAGACATCCGAGCAGCCACCAGACACATGAAGAAATGTTCAACCTCACCAATCATCAGGGAGATGCAAATCAAAACCACACTGAGATATCATCTAACTCCAATCAGAATGGCAATTATCAATAACTCAAAAGATAACAGTTGCTGGAGAGGGTGTGGCGAAAAGGGAACACTTCTACACTGTTGGTGTGAATGTAAACTAGTGCAACCTCTGTGGAAAGCAGTGTGGCTATTCCTAAAAGCTCTAAATATCAACCTCCCATATGACCCTGCAATCCCCCTACTGGGAATATACCCTGAAGAACTCAAATCACTCTATAGAAAAGATACCTGCACACGTATGTTTATTGCAGCATTGTTCACAATAGGAAGAACCTGGAAGCAACCATGTTGCCCATCAAAAGAGGACTGGAATAAAAAAATGTGGTACATATACACAATGGAATACTATGCAGCCATAAAAAAAGAACAAAATCATGAATTTCGCAGCAACCTGGATGGAACTAGAGTCTATAATACTGAGTAACCTCTCACAGAAACAAAGATCTGAGTATCACATGTTCTCACTCATATAGTGGACCTTGAACATCCAACGTAATACTATAAGAAAATGAATGACAGTGGTGGGAAACTATGGGGGGGAAGGGAAGGGAGACGGGATTAACGGTAGTAAATATCTGTCTGGGGATGAGGAGACACCTCTTATCAACAAGGGTGCCTGAACGAAGCATATTTGTATACCTAACCCTTAACTGTACCCCACAACATCATAATAAAAAATATTGATTAAATTTAAAAAAAAGAAATACAGTTGGAAAATGATAAGGAAATGAAACTAGAAATGGAAATAAGAAAAGGGGAAAAGATGGAACAACAACAAAAAAATCTGTAAAATTCCCCCTCCTTTAGATGTGAACTTAGACCCAACATTTGAATGGACTAAAATGAACTCATTTCTTGCTAAAGACACAATACCTATGTTCAAAGAGCAAAAGAGTTAAGTAAGTTTACAGTGAGAAAAATTTCACTTTTACAAGTTTTCTATCAACTACAAATTTAAGTGTTACCAGAGTTTGTTTTGAAGCTGAACCAAAGGGAAAAAGAACTCTTCAAGTTGGGTATATTCTGATCATTTAGAACCCATTATAATGTTTAGTGAAAAATTCAAGCTGAATAGTAAAACCACAATTTTATAAAGGAACAAATGAAATTTTAAAATCTCTTTGTGTGTATATTTTCATGGGAAAAAATAAAATGAAGGATACGCAGCAAACTATTAACAGTGACTAACCCAATAGAGTGAAAGTTGCAGCACAGATGAGAAAGGCATAAAGGTATATTTTACTTTTCTATCTCTAGGCTACTTTAAACAAAAATTTAAGTTATTATGCAGTATTATAATAAGTTTTAGTATACACAAAGTGAATTCCAGTCACTGCCTCTAAGTTTCTCATTTGCTCAAGCCTGGGCACAGCACAGGGACCAGTAGGAGCAGACCCAGGAAAATTTCAGTTTCTAGAAAAGCCCCATTATCTAACCTCAGAAAAGAAACAATGATATTTTATAAGGACAACTGTAAGCTTATTCTGTAGATAAATGTGGCATGAATTTATCCCTCAAATGTAGAATAAACATATACTTTCCCACTTGAAGTCAATCTATATAAACATGTACTAATGTTTTTGAATACCATATTTCATAATAAAAATGTACCCCATCTCTGATACATTTCTGAAACATTAAATTTTCTCTGATATTGCCTAAGAATACAGAGAAAAGCAGTCCCTTTTCCTTTTCTAAAAATCTCCAGAGTCAATGCTACCCATGTTGGTTCTGATCAGAAACTGCCAGGCTGTGTTGTTTTCTCTCCTGCATACATACTGGAACTCATGATTTAAGATGGGACATACTTTTTGTGGGAAATATTTCCAGAAGGGGGATCTTGCTGGGATTGCAGAATGATAACCTTTGCTGTGTGGTTTATAAAAGGTTATATATGAGAATGTTCACCTTTTTTACTCAATTAAAGTCATATATAGGGGTCAAAGAAATAAAATCTCCACTGTAAAGCCTTGCTATTAAAAGTGTGATTTAGCCAGGCGCGGTTGCTCCTGCCTGTAACCCCAGCACTTTGGGAAGCGGAAGCAAGAGGATTGCCCTACTAGGGGTTCGAGACCAGCCTGGGCAACTTGGCAATACCTCGTCTCTACAATAAATCAAAAAATTAACCGGGCATGGTGGCACACACCTGCAGTTCCAGCTACTTGGAAGACTGAGGCAGAAGGATCACTTGAGCACAGCAGGCCAAGGTTGTGGTGGCTTCGTGCCACTGCACTTCAGCCTGGGCAATAGAGTGAGACTCTTACTAAAAAAAAAAAAAAAAAAAAAAAATCATGGTCTATGGACAGCAGTGTGGTCTAAAATGCAGTAGCAGCAGCAGCATTTTAACAAGATCCCCAGGTGATTTCTATTCTGTACATACAATTTATGGTGAATATTCATGAAACTTAAAAGTATGATGAGAACTCATGTGAAAAAGGATAAATATTTTAAAAGTTCATTTTCAATAACATAGCCCAGGACATTTTTCCAAATGTGCTAATAGAATCAAAGAAACAATAAAATTCCATTAAAACAAATAAAATTGCATCAAAAGTTCTGCATAATTTAAAAGCTCTGACCATTAGGCCACTTTAGTCCATTATTAACAAACCAAAATTTTAATACAAATACAACTGATGGATTATTTTCTTGAGTCTTATATAAGCAATTCATTTCAAATGTTTGTTTAGAGATACTTTGAAAGACAAAGCTTAAAAAAAATACTACCTGCTTGATGGACTGTTTAATGGTGAAATAACTTAGTCTGAAAACTTAGCATGTAATTCAGATACTAGACAGAAGCTAAATTAACATAAAATCATGAAACATCACCTCACTTGATGGCCTTAATACATTTTTTCCACTAAAATACTTGTAACCACGGCCTTCAGTATGAAGAAAAATTTTAAACACGATGAAAGGTGGAAAAGATTCACCACTAAATCTGAAATAAAGATAAAAAATTAGACATTTGGCATTAGGTTTTGGGCTCAGTTACTTATCCCAATTATGCTTAAGATATGAGTAAAGGCTATGCCCGAGCATAAACAGACTGGTAATAAAATAGATTGCAGAGGATGAAAGACCCACACTTTGGTGTGCTCACAACTATTCTCATGCCTGTGTCAGACTGGACACAGAATGGGAAATGAAAGCTACTTTCATGACAACTTTTAGCCAGAGTCATGCCTTAATTTCTTCACATAACAAATGTAAATAAGAATAACATATTTACTTTGCAATTATATACTAAGAAGTTATAAGGATTAAAAAAAAACATTTCTAAGATTTCTTCATATTAACTAAGTACTTGAAATAAATCAGCATAGACACATTACCTGAATCTGACTTTACACTTCATGCTGGGATCTTTAATAAGGTTAGCCTCTAAGGGGCTTACTTTCTTCAGTATTTCATATGTCACATAGTATTCCTGAAATAGAGGACAGTGCTGTAAAAGGAAAGCAGTATCCTGCCCAGACACAATTTATGGTCTGTAACAGAGGCAGCATGGTAAAGTGAATAGTATGCTGGAGTTCTGCATAGGTGGGTTTTTGTTTTGGCTCTTCCACTTATCATCTGTGGGCCTTGAGTCAATAACTTAATCTTTTTGGCCTTCAAATTTAGGTATCAGTCCCTTCTTGAGATCGCAAGCACTGTTCTTTCCCTATGAAAACACTTTTCACAATATATATATAATTACCTATAAGCTTGTCTGTGTCTCCTACTAGATTGTAAACTTCATGAAGGTAGGAGCAATGTTTTTCTTCTTTACCACTATAATCCTAGTATCTAGTACAGTGCCTGGAACACAGCAGACATTTAACAAGTATTTGATGTTGAATGAATTGCTGTAACATGAGGATGATAACAGTAATAAGTCACTAGCTCTTCAGCACCTTTTATGTACCACATACTATGTTAGGTGCCTAATATGCATAACCTCATTTAATCCTTACAACAGCAATACTATGATAATAGTAATAATAATAATAATAATATTCTATTATTAATTAATTTATTTTGAGTTGGAGTCTCACTCTGCTGCCCAGGCTGGGGTGCAGTGGCACGCTCACAGCCACTGCAGCCTTGACCTGCTGGGCTCAGGTGATCCTTCTGCCTCAGCTTTCCAAGTAGTTGGACTACAGGTATGCGCCTGGCTAATTTTAAAATTTATTGTAGAGATGAGGTCTTGCCAAGTTGCCCAAGCTGGTCTTGAACCCATCGGCTCAGGCAATTCTCTCACCTTGGCCTCCCAAAGTGCTGGTATTATAGGTGTGAGCCACCATGCCTGGCCTAGAATGTTATTATACCCATTTTACAAATGAGAAGGCTGAGGCTCAGGGGATTTTTGTAACTTATACAAAGGTATACAAGTAGTAAATGGGGAAGTCAGGATTGACACTTAGTTCTGTTGGACTCTAATGCTCCCATTCTTTACCCCAAACAACATCCAATCTTTACACCTATGATAATCACATTAAAATGTATACTAAAAGGTTTTTAAAAGGACACAGCATTAATGTAAGGTATTAACTTGAAGCATTACAATAACAGATGAAAAAATAATTAATTTCCTTCTTTCTAGTTCTAAGAGTCTAAAACTACAATGAAACGAGTACCATGAAAATTAAATACAAGTTCCATCTTCTAAGACAATGGACAATGAACCTGAAATGTCAAGAGTTTACCTGGGTGGGCTTTCTTTTGAGCTGGAGTCTCACTCTGCTGCCTAGGCTGGAGTGCAGCGGCACGCTCATGACCACCGCAGCCTAGACTTGCTGGGCTCAGGTGATTCTTCCACCTCAGCCTTCCAACTAGCTGGAACTACAGACACACACCACCACGCCCAGCTAATTTTTGTGATTTATTGTAGAGACGAGGTCTTGCCAAGTTGCCCAGGCTGCTCTTGAACCCCTGGGCTCAGGCAATCCTCTCACCTTGGCCTCTCAAAGTGCTGGGATTATAGGCTGAGCCACCATGTCTGGCCCCTGGGTGGGTTTTCTCTGAGGTGCTGTGTTTTTACTAACATCAGAAATGGGTCTTTGGGTCAGATGGCAAAGAAGTGTACACATTGCTCTGACTTTGAGTTTTTTCTGAACCGCTAAAATTCCCTTAATGTGACCATCACTAATAATAGACTTCTGGAATTATGGGTTATTTTATTAGCATAATATTTGGTACTATATCAAAGAAGGCTTAATACTCTGCTGGGGTTGCCAGAGTTGTTTTTTGGGAGAGAAGGGATGTGCATCTTGTTTTGGTTTTGTTTTTTACTCAAATAGGATCACATTCTTAAACTGTCCTGTGCTTGCCAGTTTTTACTAATGAGCTATCTTACTTATCTTTCTGCTGCAGAATCATGCTAATGCTGCAAGGTTTAACATCATAGCAGCAACACTTACTTAACCAGCGTCCTATCAGTAGACATTATATGCTTTACTTTCTTTGCTGTTACAAGCAATTCTGCAATGAAATTGTACATATATCAAAGAATAGATTCCTAGAAGTAAAATTGCTGGGTGGAAGGTAAGAGCACCTTTAGTTTAGAAATTTTTATTGCTGGAATATCATTGTCTCACATCTTCAAATAAGGGATCAAATTAAAAAACAAAATAAAAACCAACCATATATTAATTTCAGAGAAAAACAGTCATCTACATTTTTTAAAGTCCAGAAATATTCATTTTGGGGTAACAAAAGAAGCAGTTCTAGAACTTCATACAATATTATTAGATCCAAATAGAAGATATAAAGAAGGTTATTTTGTCTTTAACAGATCTTTTTGTCTTGATAAACAATTAAATCTGTCAGAGAAACAAAATACATACCGCTGCACAAACTGTGTGTTTCAGGAGTTGAAATACTATTTTGTCTGTATGAGATATCCAAGCTTTCTGTATTATTTGAGCTGAAATGTCTCTTTTTCTTCTGAGAGGAAAAAAAGAGGTTAATATTTATGAAGTAGTTTTCAATTTCCTAAAATCTTGGAGAACTTTCAATTTATGTTTCCTCCTTCTGCACCTACCCATCCCCCGCTCTAAGTCTGACCTAATGAGGAACATTTGGATGTGGTCATTGGAACTGGTCATTTGCAGAATCTAGTCAGAATGAGGATATGAAATATTTGAGAACATTTCCCTTGAGATTAAAAAAAAAATCCTGGATAAAACTTTATCACCAAGAGACATATATATTATAAATGTATCATTGAGAGGCATATATATTATAAATAAAAAGTGTTAGGAGACAAGCTCACTTTCTAGAAACATTCATGACTTAAAATGATTCAGTTACAGTTAGTTCTTCAAGACGCTGTCCAAATAGTTCAAGCGCTATGAAAATGGAATGTGGAATAGTCGAAATTACAGGAGGCCCAGTTCTTTTCTGGGGGCAGATGACTATTCCCTAGAAAAACAAATACCTGGCTGGTTGTGGTGCCTCAGGCCTGTACTCCTAGCATTTTGGGAGGCCAAGGTAGGAGGATTGCTTGAGGTCAGGAGTTTGAGACCAGCCTGTGCAACATAGCAAGACCTTGTCTTAAAAAAAAATAGGTGAGACGGTGATGTACGGCTATAGTCCTACCTACTCAGGAAGTGGGAGGATCGCTTGAGCCCAGGAGGTCAAGGCTGCAGTGAGCTATGATGGTGCCGCTACCTTTCAGTGTGCTTGACAGAGCAAGACCCTGTCTCAAAAAAAGAAAAAGAAACTCCCTTCTCTGATCCTTGCTTGAACCAGATCATCCCGGTCAGGTCAGAGAATTATTCTACTTTTGTTCATGTCCCAGCACTGGCAGATTGCAAGAGTCTCTCTCTCCATACTCTCCCACCCCGTCAGTACCCTTTACAGGGTTATGTGCACGACAGGGACTCCTGCATAATGTCACCGATGGCTAGCAAAATGCAGACTACAGTAGATGTAGAGAAGAAAAGGCCTGAAGTATTGAAAACAAACCTTTGAATCCTAGTCGATGCCATTTATTAGCTATTTAACCTTCTGCAAGCCACTTATTTTCTCCCAGTTGCTGCTTCCTCATTTATAAAATGTAATAATAAAACTGTTTCACAAGGTTGTGTCAGAATCAAATAGATGTGCATTAGCACACTTTGTAAATTAGAAGAAACTACAATCATCATCATCATTATTCAATTTAAAAGTAATTTTAAAACACAAAGACCTTCTGACTTACAAAACAAGAAATGTTTGAAGTTACCTGAGTAAATACTGTTTGGAAACTGTTCAGTCGTGGAAAATGACACAAGGCAAAAGATGGGAACTTACAATTGTTTTGAGCTTGTCTTTGCTAAAAGCACTTTTTGGCCTTTTCCTGATGGTTGATTATCTGATTTTGGAACGCCAGGACCTGTTGCTTTTGAGGAATGATTCATTTTCTTATAATGAAGTAATCTGAAAGTACAATAAATTAAGCCTTTGAGATCATTATTTATATTATATATATATTTTTTTCTGAGTTGAAGTTTCACTCCGTCGCCCAGGCTGGAGTGCAGTGGCACACTCACAGCCATCCCAGCGTCGACCTGCTGGGCTCCAGCGATCCTTCCGCCTTAGCCTTCCAAGCAGCCGGAACTACAGGTACATGCTACTGCGCCCAGCTAATTTTTTATTTATTGTAGAGACGAGGTCTCACCAAGTTGCCTGGGCTGGTTTCAAACCCGCGGGCTCAGGCAATCCACTTGCCTCGGCCTCCCAAAGTGTTGGGATTACAGGCTGAGCCACCAAGCCCAGACCATTATTTATATTATTATACTATTTGGATAAGACTCGAATGTCATGTGTTGTGCTAATTCTGAACCCTTTAAAAACGAGGGCATCATGGATCTCTTAATGTTGCTTACAGTTTACTTTCTTTGTGTATGAAAAATATTATGGGTATATGGGAAAGACAAATGAATCTATCTATAGCCTTCTAACTGGTCTCTGTATCCAGCCTCTTCCTCCTGTTCATCTCATCACTCCTTAGCTGTCACCCCAACAAGCTCGTTGAGGTCAGGAGGCATCTTGCTAACTATGGAATCTTCTGTGCCTAGCAGAACAGAGAGTTTTTACATGCTTGTCTGAAAACTGTTTGTCTTGATTTTATCATCAAATGGCAGTGAGACTCTGGGCAAGCCACTCAACCTCTCACTGGTTCAGTTCCTTCCTTGATAAAGTGGGAGGGTGTGTACTAAACTATCTGATTCTTTGAAGCATTACTCCAATTTGGATGCAGCTCCCAAATTCTTAATCACTGCTGAGTCTCTTTTTTCCCCCTTAGTCTCTTCTACTAAACCAGGGGCTCTTTAACTTTTCCTCTATTGACAGATCTCTTCTAAAATTATGTTTTTAAAATGCATAACATAAAATACATAGGATTACAAAGGACTCCAATTATATTAAAATCATCCAAATATTTTTGAAAACAAAATTATAGTAAATGTATCTTATTTAAGCATTAAACAAAAACTACTGTACTTTTGAAGTAGTAATGAGTATAAATGATATTTTGAGATATCTGCCATGACTGGAATGTAATATGAAAATATCTGTGCTTAGCTGGGCTCAGTGGATCATGCCTGTAGTCCCAGCTACTTGGGAGACTGAGGCAGGAGGATTCCTTGAGCCCAGGAGTTGGAGGCTGCAGTAAACTATGATTGCGTCACTCCATTCCAGCCTGGGCAAGCAAGGGAGACCCAATGTCTTAAAAAAATAAATTATCTGTGCTCTCTATTGATGACAAAGTCACAGTCACAGGTTTTTCTAATACTACTATGGTTTGTTGCCTACCTTATAATTGAAAGAAATGCTAACGTTCAGTTAGGGGTTAGTAAAAAATTAAGTTATATGAACTCCTGCCCTAAGCCCGGTGCAGTGGCTCATACAAGTAATTCCAGCACTCTAGGAGGCTGAGGCAGGAGGACTGCTTGAGGACAGGAGTTTGACCAGCCAAGGCAACATAGTGTGATCCTCATCTCTACAAAAATTTTTTTAAAAATTAAGGATGAGGCAGAAGAATCCCATGAGCCCAGGAGTTCAAGGTTACAATGAGCTATGACTGCACCACTGCACTCTAGCCTGGGCGACAATGAGACCCTGTCTCTAAACAACAACAACAACAACAACAACAATTTCTGCCCTCGTTTATCATATACTTCACACTTTTATATATGTGTAATGTTCAGAACCTTCTGAGTCTATTCAATTTTCTCCGTGGAGATGGGAACAGTTTGGAATATGGAATCCTCTTAATAGAAAAGCAACCCTCAAGATCTGGGAGCTGCCCTGGCTCTCACAGCTGGGTCTTGGCATTACCCTGGCTCCTTAACAACACTCAATGCAGAAGCAAAGCCCTGCTTCCTTCAATTTGCCCCCAAATTACCCAACTAAAGTCCAAATCCTATGATAAATCGTTCTAATACTTACTGAAATGCCCCCACTGTTCCCCTAGATGTATATTTTTCTTGCAACAGTGAGGAAACTAACTTCTCCAACTATAGGTGTGTTCCGAATGATCTTGGCTAGAGGGCAGTGACACACCACTGCACAAATTCCCAAATTTCCAGAGGCGCACCTGGATGAGGATTACACTTTCTATTTATTGGGTTAGAACAGAAATACAGAATGAAATAGTAAATACACACTCATTATGATATAGTGCAACAATTATTTAGGGTAGAGCACAGGTTTCCAAGGCAAGTCTACCTGGGTTTAGATTCTGGCTTCCCACTTACCCTGTGGCCTTGTACAAATTACTGAACTTCTCTGTGCCTTAATTTTTTCATCTATAGACTGGGAATAATAATCGTGCTCACCTACTTGGGTTGTTGGACAGATTAGATGAATATGAGTAAGGAGCTTAGATCAGAGCTCAGCATATCGTAAGTCCTGTATTAGTGCTTGCTAGTCTTGTTAATAAGCTAGTTATTGCCATTATTACTTCTACAAGTAATAAAGGACAAACATTTGATTCCCATTGAGAAACTTACACTTAAGCATCTTAAAGAGAAAAAGAAATCAGAAATCAGAGCCTTTTGTGATGAAAGAACCTGGCAAATGAGATTGAAATGTAAAACCTGAGAAAAGTTCAGCCCACAGTAAACACCTAAAAACCTTTTGGGAGGTAGATCCAGGCCCCCAATCGGCGGCTTCCGGTTGCGAGGCTTTCGAAGCCGCCCGAGGCGCTCCAGGCGCCCCCTCCCGGCAGCCTCTGCGCACAAGGGTACCCAGCTCACGCCGCTGGGCGTCCAATCGTGGCGGCGAAAGCGGATTCTCAGCGCAGCGCTGCGTACTGCGCCTCCCTCCTCGCGCCCCCGCGTGCCGCCCACACAGAGTCAGCGCTTTCTTGTCGCCTAGCAACTGCCGGCGCAGGGGCGGGGCCTCTGGGAGGGCGGGGCTTGCGTTCGCCCGCCGCCCGGCGCCGGGGAGCGACGCTTTGCAGCTCAGCGTCGCCGCTTCCAACACGGGGTGGTTGAACTAAACCTCCGTCGCATCAAGTGGGTTGTACTGCCGGCACCCACAGCCACCCGCACCCTGGCCTGCTTGTGGTCGGAGAAATCAGGTCCCTACTGGGCCTCCGTAGTCACCTCTCCGTAGTGGGCGTGGCCAAGGCCGGGGTGACCCTGCCGGAGCCACCGCTGCCAGCGACATGTTCAAGGTGAGAGCGTGGAGCAGGGTTATAGCTGTCACCGCCCCCTCCCGGCCGTCCGGAGCCCTCCCCGCGCTCTCGTGGGGACCAGGCCGGGCTCATCCCGAGGCTTTTCCCGCCACCGGGCCGGCTGCGTCCCGGCCCCGAGGTTCATTCACTTGTCAGCTTGGGACTGGCGGCTGCCGGGTGGAGGCGTGAGACCCCAGGGTGGGTGGGGGCGGCCTTTTGGGTCGTGCTCTTGTGAATAAAACACTTTGAAAGTTAAAGCGCCTTCCCACAAAGTACCCATACCCTCGGCAGGTGCCCTCATGAGATCGTGGGTACGGTGAGGCCAGCTCAGGGCACTGCAGGGTTTGCGGCTTTGGTTGCCTGGCAGGGTCAGGTTTCAGAACCTGGTGTGGGTTGAGCGGAGGGTCACCTTCGGAGAAGTTGTGCCGGGTGTGGGGGAGGCTGGTGTGGGATGGCTGGGTAAGAAGGGAAACTGGAGCTTTGCTTCACTCCTCAGTGAACATTTTTTAATATAGACAAGTCGACCCCCTTCCTTCCGTTTTATGAACTTTAACTTAGCATTAAACCATTATTCTACTTTTGAAAAAGTAAGTTACATAAAATACATTGCAGGCAACCAAAAATTAATTCACAAAATTGAGTCTTCAGGAAGCACAGTACCCATACAATAGCGCTAATGAAATCTCAAAATTGTACTACTCATTTAAAAGTTGTGTTGAGTTCTTGCAATGTGCTTTTATAGGCTATAAAATCAGAGCATGGATTCTGCCTTCCAGTCCCGGCGTTGGCACTTTCTAGCTGTGTAACCTTGTACTAATCACTTGGGCCTCTCTGGGCCTGTTTTCTTATTGCTGAAATTGGGATAATAGCATCTACCTCATAGGGTTGTTATAAGGAGTAAGTAAATTGGTATGTGTAAAGCACTTGTATTTGTTTTTATTCTGTTTTCAGGCAGCTCACAGTTTAGTCAGGAAGACAGCTCCCATAATCAGCTTTCATTGATTTGATAAATTTGTGTTAAACACCTATTACGTGCTAGGAGCACAGGTCAGTTTTAGGACTACAACAGTTTATATGGGTACCACAATGTAGTATGGTAGTGAAAAAGAACAGAATCTACATAGCTTAACCGGGAGTTCTTAACCTGGGGTCTTCAGCCTCTCAAAGGGTCTGCAGATAGGGTATCTCTGAAAATAAGTGAAGAAATAAATATTTTCACCAACCTCCAACTGAAATTGAGCATTTCCTTCAGTAATGAATATGGGTAACTGTTTTAAATCTCTCTTGTTGGGTAAGGAACCACTGCAAACCAGTGCCTTAATACAATAACAATTTATTATTTCTCACAATCTACTAGTTGGCTGGGCTGTTCTGCTGGCATCCCCAGTGGCTGAATTCAGTTGGTGGCTTGACTGAAAGGTGGCCTCCCTCCCACGGCTGGGGGCTTGGTTCCCCCCATGTACCTAGCTTGAGCTTCCTCACATGGTTACTGGGTTCCGAGAGGGCAAGACTCAATGCACAGACACTTACCTGCCTCACATTTGCTAATGTCAAAACCAGTCACAGCCCAGTCCAGAGTTTATGTGATGGGAGGACTACATAAGGGCATGGATATAAGGAGGTCTGGTGGGTTAATTGTTGGTCATTAATTTAACAGGTTCCCACAGCAGCAAACCACAGTTGTATTAGAACCTGTCACCAATAGAAGTCACAGTACCAGTGCAAGTCACATCTTCAGATCACATTACAGTTGTTGCAGATTTCAAAATACTTACGCTCATCACTACTTAAGAATTGTAGTAGATAAAACCCACTGCTAGATCTTTTTATTTACTGAGTTAATAAAGAAGCACATATTACTATATTAGAAATTTGAGTTTTAAAAATAAAACTATGTCAATATAATTTTCATTTTATTGTGTACAGTTAGAAGCATTCTTTTGAGAAGGGATCCATAGTGCTCACAGACTGCCAAAGAGGTCCATGGTGCAGAAAAGGAAAGGAACCTCTGGGGACTTCAGGGGAGGCCTCACAGAGGAGATACTAAAATTCAGTTTTGGAAGACAATTAGTTCTTCAGGTAGATGAGCTGCGGAACATCAGCAATAGTATTCCATTGGGAGAAGTGCTGGTAACTCATTTTTGATATGTCGAAGGAAGCATACAGTGAGCTGGAATTATTTCCGGTGACATGTACTTTGGGTAGAAAAGGTCACAACGGGGCAACCCCCCCTGGGGTCCCCTCCCACTGGGAGCTTTTCTGTTCTCTCAATAAATCCTGCTTTCAAAAAAAAGAGAAAAGATCACAACAAACCTTGGAGGACATCAAGAATGTAAGGAGTAGGCAGAGGAAGAGAGGAAGCCGGAGTTTTGAGAAGTAGAAGTAGGAACAAAAAAGAGTGATGTTTAGAAAGTCAAGGGAGGAAAGTTCAAGGAGAGCAGGCTGTGTTAAGATGCTTTCAGCTGGGAAAACCCAATTGCTTAAATAGAAGAAATCTCATGAAGTCCATAGGAAGGATGGACTCCAGGGTTGTTGATTCAGTAGGGTCAGTGTCATCAAGGACCTGTCTCTTGGCCTTCCACAGTAAGATTGGTTTCCCTTAGGGTTGCAAGATGACTGCCAGTAACATACACACTCTCATTCACTAGTGCAAGAGGAGGAGAAAGGACAAAGCTCCCATGCTTGGATTATACTCTTCCTCCAGTGTGATTGGAACCAACTTAGGTCAGGTGTCTGCCCCTGACCTGATAATAGTTGTGAGGGGAATGCCATGCTCTGATTGGCTGGGTTTAAACAGGATCAGCTCAGGATGGGGTCACTTAGCCTTAATCACAGGGGAGAGGAATGAATTAATGAACACAATGGGGTTCTTTTAGGAAGGAAGAGGGGAATGGAGACTGGATATGCAACCAGCAATGTCCATTAAGAGATTTAAGTTAGATGAGTTTGGAGAAGTGTTCGTTGATTTGGGCACTTTGGAAAGCTTTCATGATTCTTATACATATAGGTTTACTGATGGAAGTGAAAGATTAACTTGGTGACTGAGGGGTGAGTAAATGGATACAATGGTGGTTGATAAGCTTGACAAGGGAAGGAGAGAGAATATGGTAACTAGAAGGAAATGTTGGGTCAAGGTTCTAGAGTTATTTTATGGTTGTTACAGTATTCAAGATTTGGTAGTGTTTATGGTCTAGGGAGGAGTGTAAAAAGAGCTTTTACAAGAGAGAATCACTCAGCTTTAAAAGGCCAGGCGTGGTGACTCACACCTATAATCCCAGTACTTTGGGAGGCTGAGGTGGGAGGATTGCTTGAACCCAGGAGTTCAAGACCAGCCTGGGTAACATAGTGATACCTCATCTCTACACACACACACACACACACACACACACACACACACACATTAGCCAGGTGTGGTGACGTGGGCTTGTAGTCCCAGCTAGCCAGGAGGCTGAGAAGTGAGGATTGCTTGAACCCAGGAGTTAAAGGCTGTAATGAGCCATGATTGTGCCACAGCACTTCAGTCTGGATACAGAGTGAGACCTCGACTCAAAAAAAAGAAGGCAGGGGAGAGGGGAGAGATATTTCCACTTGTGACATGGAAGGAATGGAAAGGTGTGAGGGATTGTAGACCAGCAGATTTCTACTGGGTGGTTCTTCACTCCCTTAGGGTATGTTTTGGAAACTCATGGGGTTGTTCTTTATACCTTTAGCTGCGTTGAACATATTTGTACTGAAATATAATTCATAGAAATCTTTCCTTTTTATTCACCTTTATGTGCCATCATATTATATTAATATCTTTGCCTTT
The DNA here is from genome assembly GCA_027257055.1 of Cephalopachus bancanus. NCBI lineage: Eukaryota > Metazoa > Chordata > Mammalia > Primates > Tarsiidae > Cephalopachus > Cephalopachus bancanus. The sequence goes on from JAPVLO010000685.1 coordinate 135,459, forward strand.
TTGGACCTATCCATATAGATTGATGATGAATTTCAGGATAGCAAAAGAGCATTACATAATATTTGTCATAAAATGACAGTGTTAGGTCTAGTAATTGCGAACCAGTGCTTGTCAAACTTTAATGTACTTATGACTCTTGTTAAAATGAAGATTCCAATTCAGTGGGTCTTGGTTGGGAGCTCAGATTCTTCACTTTTTAACAAACTTCTGCATGCTTTAGATGCTGCTGATCCCCTAATCACATGTTGAATAGCAAGAATTGAGGCAATCAGTAGATGAATGGTTTCTTGTGCTTTTGAGGTGGATGGTTTTTGCGCATGGTGGGATTTGGAAGAGGCATTGACCAAAGAACAAAAAAGATAGGCCAGATCCTTGTGGGGATCTGCTGAGAGCACTCTTCTTGCAAGTCTGTGCCAAGTGGGATTGGAGCAAATGGTAGGATTGATCTGGGTTTGGGTGTTAACAGCTTGAGTCAACTAGGACTGGAGGGCAAAGGAATTGATAGTATAGGTAGTGGTGGAGTACAATGTGTCTCACTAGTTATGTGCATATTTATTTATTTATTTATTTATTTATTTATTTATTTTGAGTTGGAGTCTCACTCGGTCGCCCAGACTGGAGTGCAGTGGCCGCTTCCGGCCACCGCAGCCTCGCCCGCCTGCTGGGCTCCAGCGATCCTTCCGCCTCAGCCTTCCGAGTAGCCGGAATTATAGGCATGTACTGCCACGCCTGGCTGATTTTTTAATTTTTATTGTAGAGACGAGGTCTTGCTGCCCAGGTGGGTCTCGAACCCGCGGGCTCAGGCAATCCACTCACCTCAGCCTCCCAAAGGCGCAGGATTACAGGCTGAGCCACCGAGCCGGCATGTGCATATTTAATTAAAATGTTTAACTGAACCATTGTTTTGATTTAGCTATTAATCTTTGGGTCAGTAGGGGGCACTGGTGGATTAAAAACAACACATTTGAAAAGCTGCCCAGTATTTGCAGTCCATTATAGAAGCAACTTTTCCTTGTGCTGCTGCAGGAAGTTGGAATATTGAATATATATACCCAGTCCCCATATACTAGATCTTCATTACACAAATTTTATCACAGTCCAACTATGGGCTGTGTATCATGCTGGCCCTGGGGGAGCGGCAAGTAAAAAAAAACATTTATTTTATTTTACTTATTTCAATAACTTTAGGAGGTACAGATAGTATTGGTTACATGGGTGCATTGTGTAGAGGCAAAGAAATCTGGGCTTTAAGTGTACCCACCACTACCACCACCACCACCTGTGCACATTGTACTGATAGGTAAATTTTTATCCCTCCACCCCCTTCTGAGTCTTCAGTGTCCATCATATCATTCTCTATGCCTTTGCATACCCTTAGTTTTGCTCTCACTTATAAGTGAGGATGTGCAGTGTTTGGTTTTTTGCTCCTGCGTTAGTTCACTTAGGATGAAGTTCTCTAATTTTACCCAAGTTGCTGCAAAAGACGTTATTTCATTCTTTTTTTATGGCTGAATAGTATTTCATGATATATATACATACTACATCTTCATTATCCACTGATCAGTTGATGGGCATTTAGGTTGATTCCACATCTTTGCAATTGTGAATTGTCCTGTAATAAACATACGAGTGCAGGTGTCTGTTTTGTGTAATGACTTCTGTTCCTTTGGGTAGATACCTAGTAGTGGGATTACTGGATCAAGTAGTAGGTCTACTTTTAGTTCTTTTAGAAATCTCCATACTGATTTCCATAGAGGTTGTACTAATTTGCACTTCCACCAACAGTATTCTGAAAAGACCCATTTCTAATCTAGGAAAGAGTTCCCAAATCTGGCTATACATTAGAATTATTCAAGGAGACAAGTAGTTTCCAGGACCCTTCCCATGGTTCTGATTACTTTTTAGGTGGGGTCCAGGCATCTTTCGTTTTGGAAAAAACCCTTCCCCTCAGGTGATCGTGAAACTCTTTGAAGCTCACAATGCAGTTATCAGCACAGACATAAAATCCCTTACGATTCAGTGGATCTCAACTTTGACTGCATGTTAGAGTCACCTGGGGAACTTAAAAAAGTTCTAGTGCCCAGTCTGGAACCCAGACCAATGACATCAGAATCTCTAGAGGTGGGATCTAGGCATCTAAGTTTTTAGAGCAAGCAGCCAACTTTGAGAACGACTGACTTAGAGAGATGAGCACCAGTAGGGGGCATTAGAAGACTTTCTAGAGAAGAACATGCTTGTGCTGACCTTTGAAGCTGGGAAGACAAGGTTGAAAGGGTCTTCTAAGCAGAGAAGAAAAGCACATGCAAGGACACAGAAGTGAGAGTGTTCAGCACCATGTTAAGACCTTGGGCTTCACCGTGTTCCTTGGAGGAGATATTTAGGTTCTTTGTAGCTGCTGCTTCATCTTAAAAACAAGGATAAGACTCTTACCAACCTCAAATGGTCATGTGACTTAAATTCACTCATACACAAAGCTTAGAACAGTGCTTGGCACAAAGTAAGTGCTCAAGAAATGTGAGCTGTTACTAACTTTTCGTTGGTGTCTTATAAGAGGCTGCTAAGGTAGTGTTACGGTAGTCTACAGTCTTGGGGCTCTCCAAAAGTACAATTTATTTCAAAACTTGGTAGTTGATTGGGTGTGACAGAGAAGAGAGAAGGAGAATTCAAGGATGCTGCCCAGGCTTTTGAGTTTTGACTGTAGGAACTATTAGTTGAGGTGAGAAAGTGGAAGAAGGCCGAGTTCGATTTGAGGGGAGGCGGTCATTTGATTTTGAACAGATTGGACTTGTTGAAATATCTGGACATCGAGAGGTGGTAATCAGTTGACATGGACCCCAAGGGTATGGAGTTTTCCTGTAACAGATGTAGGCTGGAGATTGGGGAATCTTCAGCTGCTAATTGCAGCCTCCAGGGCAAGAAAGTGGCCTAGTGAAAACTGCTCTGAGTCAGTTTCTTCTTGAAGGGCAAAGATGTGACCTGTACTCAGAGCTCACTACGCAGAGGAACCCGAGTGAACTTGTCCATAGCTGTAAGCTCACACATTCTTTGTGGCTTGGTATAATGCCTATATTGTCTGTCTGTCTTCATATCATGTTACTAGTACAGACTGAGGGGAGAATTACAGTGCTAAATGGAAAAGGCAAACCATCTGTAAATTAGGAAAGTACTTGAACTTTATACTTGAGTATTATTTTAAATGCCACATACTTTGAAAGGTAATAAGAGTTTTTCCCACCCTAGCAATTTAAGCATCTCTGAGGGAATTCTTCTTGAGGAATTGTAATGACTACATTTTTACTCACAGAAATGCATTTTTATGGGCAGAATTAATTGCTTGAGTTTTTTCCCTGTCTTACCCTTCAAAGAAGTTGGACAGTAGATCACAAAGAAGAAGAAAAAACTGTCCTGCAGCTCTGGATTCTGTCTGCAAGCACAGGCTCAGGCTCTAGTTGTGTCTCTGGCTTCCAACTGAGTGACCTTGGTGAGGCTTCTTAATCTCTGAGTCCCCTGATCATGGTCCTGTGGGGATAGTGATATACCCTTCCATATCTCACGGGTTGTTGGGACGTTCAAATGAGATAACATCTGTGAAAAGAACAGTGAACTGTAAAACACTATATGAATGTAAGGTGTTTTCCATCCCTTCTGCATCACATTTGTCCACTGAAATGATTTGTGGTTCCAAATTAGCATTGTGTCCTTAGGACTATAAAAAGTGGATCAAACTTGGATAAATTCACATCTCATTTGGAAGTGAATCCTGTGCAGGACACTGTAGCACTCTTTGTATTTCTAAAATGCAAATAGCCTCCCAGTTGCAGCTTACACTGGAAGAGGAGAAGGAAGAAATAGATGAATAATATCTTAAAAGAATGAGATCAGAGACACAATGGAGGAGAAAAGTAGATGATGTATTAGACATTTATGATAAATGGATTTATAACCCCATGAGGCCTGTTCATGTTTGTAGACTTTTATGACATAAAGGTTTAATTTATAATCTATATGTATATGTCCCATGCCCATATCTTTCTAAGCTAGACTGGAACTTCTTGAAGGCTTGAAAATGAACTTTGATATTTGTTTGCATGGTACATTTAAAATTAGATGTATAAATGCAAGTAATCAGATGTATAATAAATCTCTGTAGCAGATATCTGTTTCAAAAAGCTTAGACTCGACTTATTTATAGTATGACAGGAAAGTGCCAAAATATTTTTTCAGTAAAGGAATTGAGAGTTTCTATCAGTTGATTTTCCCCAATAATGCTTATGTGGAATTTTACAGTTGGTTCATGCAGCTTGAAACTTTATGTAGAGATTATTTCAGGGCAAAAAAATATTGGTCTAAAGATATATTTTAGAATTTGAAAGTTATTTATTTTTTTATTGCTGAATTTTTAAAAAGTTGCATGGTCTCATCCCAGTTTTATTAGAAAACTTTACCAGTGCCAATTTCTTAATGTAGTAGGTTTTTATTACATCCAGTGTTCACTAAAACTTGGAAAGGCAAGAATATAGAGCAAGGGTCATAGAGCTTTCAATATGCTGAAAACCTATAACTTTGAATGTTAAACTATATCCTCCTGATACAGCTTTATGCATTATGGATAGTATAGTTGAATTTTGAGTGAATAATGTTTTAAAGGCACTTTAAGTACAGTCACCCTTTGTCTTCCTATTTCTTTTTGGTTCTTTGAAGCAATACAGTGTGTTTTATTCAAAGCCCACACTGGCTCCCGCTTAAGGACTTCTTTGTTTGGTTCTGTGAGGATGAGGAGCCCTCTGTGGGAGCTAGAGATAGATTGGCAAGTTCATGTTCATTGCCTTGTTGGGAGGGATACCCAAAAGTTTCTTTTTCAGATATGTCTGTTCATTCTTTTGAAGTCTTTTAAAATAGGATATATGAAAATAAATAATAAAGGTTCTTCTTTTCTTTTCCCCATTCCACAAATTTCAGTCCTCATGAAATAGCAGCCTGTTTTTCTTCGTGCTTGCTGAAATGAATCTCCTCTCTTATTAAGGTGCTGATTCATGTGTCATATTATGACATGGGTTAGACTGGTGAGTAAGTAAGCAAAAAGTGATGTGAGGACTCCAAAAAGTTTCCTAAATTGCCTGTTGATGTCTTACCTCACTTGGCAAATACAACGGAGCCTGTTTATGGAGTCACACTGTTTGGGAACTCTGTTAAAGTTGCTGTGTATAGTCCAAACATTTACTTTTCTAGTTTTGGTTCCCTGTTTTTGCAGAGATTTTCATTATGAAATCAGATTATCATTAGCAGAATTGATTCTTGTACATAATTTGAAAAAAGTTGTAGAATTTTCTTTTCCTTAAAGAAGAAAAAGCACATAAATAACTGAGATGAGGTTGAAGGCAGTTGTCATCAGTGAGTTCATAGTCCTGTGTGCACATGGTGGTCTATTAGGATATGAAACTTGGGTCTAAATAGATTTTACTTTGACAGGATAGCTCTTGCTATTAAATGGTGTGCATTTTTTTTAGTTGTTCAAAACCATGGATGTATTTGAAAAAACTAGACTTGAAGTAAATGTTCCGCTATGATTTTTTTCTTACCTTTATTCCCTTAACTCAGAAAAGATTGAGTATATCCCAGGATGCTATTCCAGTGGAGAAAAAAGATGTGTTTTGGAGTTTTAGACAAGCAGCAGTAAATTTCTGCCTGTATGAGGAAGTTCAAAATAAATTTGGAACTTGGTAAATTACATATCATCTGTGTTCCAAGTCTGTGAAACCAGTACAGCTCAGCTAGATGACTCAAAACTTGCCTAAATGAACAATTATCTCACTCTTTGGCCCTGAGGTTTTCTTCCTGTTTAGCATACAAGTTTGTTATTTTTCTACATGAATTTAATAAAATCTAATAGCTATTTTTATTCATTTATTTTAAATTCACTCTGAGTAGCATGCTGAAGTTTTTTAAAAAATTTATTTATTTTAAAAAATGTGAATAGTTATTTTTAAAGAGTAGAAAATGAAACAATTGCAAATAAAACATTTTCTTTGCTTTGCTGACATAATTTCATGGTGAATTCTGCCCTCCAAAGATAAAATAGAACTTGGTTTTCTATGAGAAAAAGATGTTAATCTAGAAAACATTTTTTCTTTGCTTATCTCTTTAGATTATAATCTTCACAATGGATGAGAAAGAACTAGGATGTGTCAATTACTCTAGAACTCTAGAGCCACAGAATTGAAAGTTTCTTATAAAATAGTTCTCTGTTGGGCAGTCCCCTCAGGTTCCCTCCCACTGTGGGAGCTTTTCTGTACTCAATAAATCCTGCTTTCTCAAAAAAAAAAAAAAAAAAAAAAAAAAAGTTGTATGTTCGCCATAGTGGAAAGACAGTTTTTCTTTATGTTGTTTAAAGTCTGAACTCTTAAATTTTTGGCTTTATAACCCCCTTTACTGTGAAACAGATGGAAATGATTGTGGTTTCTATTGTTATTAAAGTATGAGTGCTCCCAGATTTTACATCCAAATGTGTGCCTGTCAAAACAGTTGTTTTGAGGATAGATTTAATTATCCTCTCAGTATATTTATTCTAAAACTCGATCACTGATAAATATATTTATTCCAAAAGTATTATCACTGATCAAAACATTTTTACTCCTCATTTGGAATTATCTTCATACTTTGTGCTTTGTGGCAAATTCTTTAGAATGTCTTCAGGAACAAGTCATTTTTGTTCTTAGCATACTACAAAACATCAAAATTCATTGTAAAAACTTCAGGAAATACAGATAACCCTAAAGAATTATCCTTAATACCATCACCTCCAGACACCAACTGTTAATATCTTTTTAGAGTAGTTTCTGAGCATATTCGTATATATACTTGGTGTGACATTCTCCACACATTTGGTGGAATCGTACCACAAGTCTCCCTACCCTCCCCCCTTTAAAAAAAGTGTCATTTTCTAATCCTTCCTATTTTTATTTTAAATATATTGAGAATGATTTTCTTATGGGCTTAAAATTTGATCTGAAGGCATTTAGAAATGAAGCCATATGATTACATACTAAAAGTGAATTTCATTTATTAATTTGTTATGTATGGTTGCTGTAAATTCTGACTCCATATGTGATTGATCAAGGTTACTACTTTGAAAAGAGATCTGTCCTTAAAAAAATTTATAAGTAGTGCTAAAATACTTTTTTCTTACAAAAAGTCAAAGTAGTGCAATTAATTATCAGGTTTCCATTGTCTGCTTCCCTTTGACCTCCTTCCCAGAAAAAGCCCCTTTTCTGTTTGGTGTATGGCCCTCCAGATTAGAAAGGATTGCTGAGGTCAGGCACGGAGGCTCAAGCCTGTAACCCCAGCACTTTGGGAGGCCAAGGCAAGAGGATGGCCTGAGTCCAGGAATTTGAGACCAGCCTGGGCAACTTGGTGAGACCTTGTCTCTACAGTAAATAAAAGAATTAGCTGGGTGTGGTAGTGTGTGCTTGTAGTTCCAGCTACTTGGAAGGCTGAGATGGAAGGATCACCTGAGCCCAGCAGGTCGAGGCTGTGGTAGCCGGGAGCATGCCACTGCACTCTAACCTGGGCAGCATGACAGAGTGAGACTCGAAGTATCCTCATTATGGAGAGGGAGATATTCTTTATTCTTTTGATAATTCAAGAATTACAAACTTGTTTAGTTTCTATTTATTTTCAATTCAACTTATATTACTAAGAACACCAATGTAACCTAGTTTGGGCAGAATTTTTTAAATTGTTTTCTTCATTTTGTTTTATCCTAAATTATTTCACATAGTTTGCTCTTTGTTTTATGTTAGTTACTTAGAACAAGAATTAATAATCTATTTTAGATTTTTACCTCTTAAGCAACTGAAAAGAATCAGATTAAAAATTAGCATTTTGTTTCAAATGAAAATGCTTTCATAATGGCAATTATTGCAGAGAATGTTGATTGAAGATCAAAGAACCAGGGTAATCTTTGGGAAATAAAAAGCATAATAATGTATCTTTCTGTAAATAAGGGAATATCTAACTTTAAATGGCATTTGCTTTCAAAATGTCCCCCAATGCATTTATTTTCCACAATTACAGATTTTAAAATGATTTTATACAACTTTGGAAGCAGCTGTACATTTGAATGTACAGGTTATATGACTCTCAGCTAAGTTATATAATAGCTAAAATGTAATAATTAAAGTATTAGATTTGTTTGTGCAATTTTTAAATTTTAAATTTTATTTTTATTTTTAATCTTTTGTAGAGACAAGTCCTGCTATGTTGTCCAGGCTGGTCTTGTACTCCTGGCCTCAAATGATCCTCCCACATCGGCCTCCCAAAGTTCTAGGGTTTACAGGTGTGAGCCACCATACCCAACCTGCTTGTGTAATTTTTGTTACCAAATTATTTAGAGTAGATTATTATTATTATGGTTATTATGATTATGATTTTGAGTCAGAGTGTCACTCTGTTGCCCAAGCTGGAATTCAGTGTCATGCTCACGGCCACCACCACTTCGACCTGCTGGGCTCAGACAATTCTTCAGTCTCAGGTGCTCCTTCTACTTCAGCCTTCCAAGGAGCTGGAACCACAGGTGCACGCCTTCATGCCCAGCTGATTTTTAATTTATTGTAGAAACAAGGTCTTGCCAGGTTGCCCAGGCTAGTCTTGAACCCCCGGAATCAGGCAATCTTCTCGTTTTCACCTCTCAAACTGCTGGGATTACAGGCGTGAGCCACCATGCCTGGCCTGGGGTAGATTATTAAAACCCCCTTGATATTGTGAAGGAAATTGTTGATTGAGAATTTTTTTTTTAAGTCGGGGTCTCACTCTGTTGCCCAGGCTGGATTGCAGTGGCATGATCACAACTCACTGCAGCCTCAACCTCCTGGACTCAGGTGGTCCTTCTGCCTCAGCCACCTGAGTAACTGGGACTACTAGGTGCACACCACCATGCCTGGCTAATTTTTTTTTCTTTTTTGTAGAGATAAGGTCTTGTTATGTTGTCTAGGCTAGTCTCAAACTCCTGGGCTCAAGCAATACTCCCACCTTGACCTCCCAAAATGCTGGGATTATAGGCATGAGCCACCACACCCGGCTGTTACTGCTTTTTACAGTGGCTCTTCTTAGTGATACTCATTCTTAACATCAATCTGTTGGATGACTGCTTTAAAAAAATACATAAACTTCCGGATTGTTGATCCTGCCTCCTGTCTGCAGTTGCTTCTCAGTTGTGGTACATTATTCCATGTTCTCTGTTGATCCTGTCCCTTGTCTGTTAGTGCACTCATCACAGGTAGTGTAGTAACTATTTGTTTATCCACCTTATTAGACTGTGGAGACAGGGACTGTATCTTATCGTCTTTGAAATCTGTTTTCATTGTTTCATTAGAGAGTTGCTTTGATGTTGTCTTTTGACTGTGTGGACTGTAGGACCATTAAATGAGATAGAGCATCTCAGAGACAAACAGGCTTTTGGAGAGAATTAAGTTTGAAACATCATGTTGTACATCTTAAATATATATAATTTAAAAGTATAAATGGTGGCTCATGCCTATAATCCCAGCACTTTGGGAGGCCGAGACTGCCTGAGCCCACAGGTTTGAGACCAGCCTGGGCAACTTGGCGAGACCTCATTTCTACAATACATCAAAAAATTAGCCAAGCATGGTGGCATGTGCCTGTAGTTCCAGCTACTTGGAAGACTGAGGCGGAAGGATCACCTGAGCCCAGCAGGTCGAGGCTGCAGTTGCTGTGAGCGTGTCACTGCACTCCAGCCTGGGTGACAGAGTGAGACTTCAACTAAAAAAAAAAAAAAAAGTATAAATAAAAAATAAGTAACACATTCCATTATCTCAAAAAAAAAAGCAGTTCACTTTTACATATGTTCTGTTTGAAGTAGCAATTGAAAAGCCTGGTGAAGATGTTTGTCAAGGAGTTAGACATACAAGCCTCAGGCTTAGGTAGAGACTGGTCTAGGGATACTGATGTGGATATCAATAACATATGGCTCAGGAGTTAAAAGTTTCCATGAAATTGCTCTGGAGTGCGGAGAGGATTAAGGACTACTCCATGACTCATCAACCTTGAAGAGCTGTGCAGAGGAAGAGAAGGCCCCAAAGAAGAGCCAGAGAGTACTTAGAAATCTTGGAGAATCCTGGAAGCCCAAAAAAGAGAGTTTGAAGATGGAGAGTGGTTACCAGTTTCAGAGTGCAACTAAGATGCTAGATGTCCAGTGGAGTTTGGCAACTGGGAGGGCATTGGTGGCTTTGGGAAAAACAGTTTTCGGGAGGTGCAATGAGTAGTGAAGGGTGGAGGGTATAAGATCAAGAAAACAGTCAATTTTTTTGACTTTGTGTTGAAATACAGATGTTCCTCAACTTACAGTGGGGTTACATCTAGATAAACCCATTGTAAATTGAAAATGTCATAACCTGAAAATGCATTTAATATGCCCAACCTACCAAACATCATAGTTTGGTCTAGCCTATTTCACATGTGCTCAGAATACTTCCAGTAACCTACATTTGGGTGAAATAATCTAACACAAAGACTATTTTATAATAAAGTGTTGAATATCTCATGTACTTTATTGATTACTATACTGAAGGTGAAAAACAAAATAGTTGTATGAGTACTCAAAGTACTATTTCTATTTGAATGGTACACTTTCACACCATCTTTAAGTCAGGGACCATCTGTATAATGTACATATAGGAAAGTATATGGTTCGTAAGTGAATTTTTTTTTTTTTTTTGAGTTGGAGTCTCACTCTGTCACCCAGACTGGAGTGCGGTGGCACGCTCCCGGCCACGCAACCTCGACCTGCTGGGCTCCGGCGATCCTTCTGCCTCAGCCTTCTAAGTAGCCGGAACTACAGGCGCGTGCTACCACGCCCAGCTAGTTTTTGATTTATTGTAGAGATGAGGTCTCTCCAAGTTGCCTGGGCGGGTCTTGAACCCGCAGGCTCAGGCAATCCACTCACCTCGGCCTCCCAAAGTGCTGGGATTACAGGCTGAGCCACCAAGCCCGGCTGTAAGTGAATTTTTATAAACCGAACATACTAGTATATCTAGGGCACTCTAGAAGCTCTCTTCATGGCCATTCGAGTCCGTCCTCAGCTTGATAAGGGTATTCACTATTCTGCCATCTAAGTGTAGTCTATTTTTAAAATAAATTTGTCAGTGCAGGTAGGAAGAAGGATAGGGTGGTAGTTAGGGAATTAGGGGTGGAAGTATTCATTGTGTTTTGTTTAAGAAGGGAGAGATTTTGTTGAATGTGAATGAATCCCATAATTTCTCTAGTAGGTGGCCTGTTTCTTTTTCTGTATAGGACAGTTTTAATTTCATTCTTCCAAATGTTTTTAGGAATAAGTATGTTTGAGTGTTTATATAAACTTAAATTGAATAACTTCCCTAAGCATCTGCTTGTGGAATAGAGGTTTTCTAAACTTGGCTTATCGTGGGAATAGATTCTTCGGCCCCTCTTAGATTTACTGAGTCAGACACTCTGGAGGAAGGTGTTGGAATCTATGCTTTTAAAAAGCTTCCCACTTATATCAGATGTAATGGGCTGTGAACTAAATAAATAAATAGCTTCCCGGGTGATTCTGAAACCTCTAGGGTACACAGAACTGCAGAGGCCTTTTACCAAAAAGAAAACTGGTATATATTTTATTTTTTTTTCTTCTTTTTTTTTCCCACTGGTATATATTTTAAATGGAAGGTCAAAAAAGATAATAGTTTTGTAACCATGGGAGAACAAAGGGTCATACTTCTTTAAAATGGGTGAGACTGCACACTGGATTCTCTATAGAGTTGAAAAAGAAAGCAAGTTGTTAGGGTTTTGAGCCCCACCATTCATGAGAGTCTTTGAATAATTCTGAGGGTGTCTCATTTAGCTTGAGGTTTTTGTCTTTAAAGCGGTTTTACTGGAACACAATCACAATGTGGTCCTAGAGCTACAGAATCCTGGGCAGTACACTTTTATTTGCAAAGCAAGAACAGTTTAGCCTTCTGGGTACCCATTATATTTGTGTGTTTATGACCTCACCAGATTCATATCCTATCTTGGCTAGCTGTGTCTAAGAATTTACCCTTGCTGCTGTAGCTGAAGGATAAACTCAATCTTATGTCTGAATTTTTTTTAGAATATTAGTTTATTTTTTATTTTTATTTTTTGAGTTGGGAGTCTCACTCTGTCACCCAGGCTGGAGTGCAGTGGCATGCTCATGGCACCGCAGCCTTGACCTGCTGGGCTCAGGCGATTCTTCCACCTCAGCCTTCCAAGTAGTTGGAACTACAGGCGTGCACTACCATGCCCGGCTATTTTTGATTTATTGTAGAGATAAGGTCTCGCCAAGTTGCCCAGGCTGGTCTAGAACCCCTGGGCTCAGGCAATCCTCTCACTTTGAGTTTATTTTTTAAATTGTGTCCTGAGTCTTTTCAAGTAAACTCATAGTCTTCTTGGAAGTTCTGTAAGAGCAGGGAGCACATCTGATTAAGTGTTGTGTCTGTTTAGCACTGTGCCTGACATGGTGTGCAATAAATATCTGTTTCTGAAATAAAATCCTAACAATCAATCCTCTTCTGATTGTTACATATAACCTTGCTTACCTGACCACATTTATTTTGCCATCATCAGTCCCTGGCAAGCTTCAGTGGAGAAAGAGTAAGAAGCGAATAATGCCCTTGAGATAATGGCAACCTACCCTTTACAATACTTCTTGTTAGGGCCTCGTCTAACCAAATGCTAATCCTGGTTGCTCAGTTTCCATTGACAATTAAGCCCCCTGTGGACGTGTAAAACAAAAGTTGAAAGACAGAGAGTCCAAGGTCCAATACAGAAAATGTACCTTGATAGGGTGAGTATAAGACATATACTTGCTGGGGAATAGGCTCAGACCTGAAAGAAAGAAAGGGTTAGCCACCTGAGCTGGGAACTCAATGATACTCCCTCTGAGGTTTATAAACCTAAGGGCCACTAACTCACCTTTGTCTAAGCCATATTTTAGTTCCCTCTGACTATTGATCTCACAGGTATGTTCAAAACCTCAGATAAGCCAACACATCAGGGTCCTTACTTTGAGATACCCCTCCTACTAGCTGAATTCCAGAAGAGGCCTCTAGCAACTGAAGGGTACATTCCAAAGGGGCTGGATCTAAAGATAAGCAGCCTTTGGATCTAGCCTGTAGCTTAGCACTCATTGAAGATGCAGCTCTTAACAGATCTTGCTTGACTTTGATCTAGCAAGCCAAACTCATCTAATCCAAAGTAGAGCATATCTAATCAGTTCTTGGAAAGTGTATATATGTACTCACTTTCTGAGCCAAGTCATCTGCCCTGGGCGGGGAACGAGCCTGGCAAACAAGGCTTCCCAAGGACTGTCACTTGAGACAGTGAGCACTTAGGCCATGGGTACACACAGTCTGGAGGTTCCAGCCCCCTATCAGAAAAGGCCCAGGAGAGATCTCACTTATCAGGAGGTATATTCAGTCTGATTATACCATAATGGGTTAGGACCCCTCATGGTGAGACATTGTCTTTGTGTTCATGTGTCACAGGGCAACGCAACAGGAGTGCCAATATGAAAAAAGTTGATAAAACTAGAGCTTTTTTGGTTATGTCCCCAGACCCTGGAAGTTGGTTGTCTTTCTTCAAGGAGCCAGACCTCCAGATTAGTGTTCTTCCTTGGGGAGGCAAAAGATTGAAGGATGCTCTTCTTCTTCTCCTCTTTGTGCCCTCATACTTTCCTGAATGATCTCTGCCTATTTTAGCAGCCTTTCTCTTCTTAAATTCTGACTTTGAATGGGTTGACCTGAATACTCAATACTGATCCCTAACAAATTATGGTAGTCACCTGGCAGGCACATAGTGTCCAAGACTCCCATTTGTGATAACATCTGGTCTGGCCAGATTCCGCTTTACTGTTATAAGGAAAGGTGGTGAATGTGAAGGGCAGGGTGGAGTAGTCTTGAGCCAAGAGGAGCCACCTTAGATGTTGAGTACATCAGTGTCAGTCTTGTCTGCCTGTGGACCTTTTACCAAGCTCCTTCTGTGGATTTCTGTCCCACAGCTCTGTACCACCTAGTTCCTTACCACAATCAGGTATGTGACTGCTTCCTTCATCGGAATGACCTTGGCCTAAAGTTCTTACCTATATTTTGGCACAAACTTGGCATGGATTAGGTGTGCTAGAGTCCATGGTTTTTTAAAAAGTATAATTTCCATATGGTGAAATAGATGGATTTTAAATTGTATAATCTTAGATGTTCAATTTGAGTTTTGACAGATGTATACACGTTGTATAACCCACACTCCAATAAAGATTGTTTCTTTCACCCCAGAAAGTTTCCTTGTGCTTCTTTGTGGTAAGTCTACTGCCCCCACCATCCCTCATTTCATCCTCCAGGCAGCTATTGTTCTGGTTTCTATAACTGTGTATTAGGCTTGAGGCCATGGGTTTTAAAACACAGATTTTCTTAGAGGCTGGGTGATGAGAGATGCCAGAAAATAGTATTTATTCAAGTAAACCGGTGGTTCTCATTGGGGAGGTTGCTCCCCAGAAGACATTTGGCAGTGACCGGAGACATTTTTGACTGTCGTGACTGGGAGGGGGTGCTACTGGCATCTAGTGGGTAGAGGCCAGGGATACTGCCAACCCTCCTACAATGCAGAAGGCAGCTTTACAATAAGGAAGAACCCACCCCAAATGTCAGTAATACTGAGGTTGAAAAACTCTGAAGTAAATCATGTATTCTCTACAGAGAGACAATTGTGGCCCTGGGGAGAGTGTACATTTGTGGGACTCCCAAGTGTCCCAGGGTGAGATTTGTTTTTTCTTTGTTTTGTTTGCTTGTCTGCTGAGAGCCTGCCAGAAGATGAAAAGGCCACTGCAGGAGTCAGCTTTCTTTGGTGCTACCCCCATTGTGGCTATAGTTCTTGCTGTGGGATGGGAGTCAGGGTGGGCTTGGGGAGGAAAGTTAATAGGAGAAGAGGAAGAAGAAAACATAGGCAATAAGGGGGGCAGGCTTAGAATAATTCTAAAACTAGAAAAACGAGAACAATAAGAGGGAAAAATAAAGCAGAAATTAATAATTAAGAAGCCAATAAAATATTAAATTTAAAAGTAAATGAGTTAAGATTCTAAAATCAAAGATAAAAGTGAGAATAATCATTAGGAACATAAAAATGGAACTAGGAATACAGAGAAGACCATGAGATGAAAAATGAAATATATGAAAAGTAGACAGACTTAGAATCAAGTGCAGGAATTGAGAATTAAAAAGATCGAGTAACCCCCCTCGGTCCCCCCCTCAAAAAAAGTTCAGCCTAAGGCAGTACAATCAACCCTCCTCCATATCCATGGATTCAACCAACCTTGGGTTGAAAATATTTTTGGGGAAAAAAAATTCCACAAAGTTCCAAAAAGCAAAACTTAAATTTGCTGTGTGCCAAGTACTACGTTGAATCCATGTGAATGAAGGGATGTGTAGGCACTGTATTAAGTATTATAAGTAATCTAAAGATGATCTAAAGTATACAGTGTGGGTTATATGCAAATACTGTGCCATTTCATATCAGGGACTTCAGCATCCACTGATTTTAGTACCTACAGGAGTCGTAGAGCCAGTCCCTCACAGATAGCGGTGTATAAAACAAGGGTGAAGGGGATACCATGAAACCAAGCTACTCTGCTTAGAGGTTAAAGACTGTATGAGGGAATGGGGAGGGGGCTGGGTGCTGGCTGGAACAGATAAAGGAGGGGAGTTGGAAACAAAGTCCTGGAGTGGGGCCAGCTTGCCTCAGTGGAAAGTCCCTAGTTCAAGCAGCATTGTGGTCGGTAGGTTGTTTGGTTGGTTGGTCATTCAGTTGGTCAGTCTTGGGCAGACTCAGAAAGCCGAGAGCAATGAGTTGGTGCCTCCAGATACCAGAAACCTTATGTGCCCCCATTATGTGTCCCCAGCAGGGGTTTGGGGAGGGGACTCCTTGGGAGTTGCAAAGATTTTTTCTTTCTTTCTCTCTTTCTCTTTCTCTCTCTCTCTCTCCCCCCACCTCTCTCCCCCTCCCTCCCTCCCTCCCCCCTCCCTCCTTCCTTCCCTCTTTCCCTCCCTCCCTTCTCCCCCTCTCTCTCCCTCTCCCTCTCCCTCTCCCTCTTTCTCCCTCCCTCCCTCTCTTTCTTTCTTTCATCTCACTATGTTGCCCAGGCTGGAGTGCTGGAGTGCAGTGGCATGATCATAACTTTTCTACAACCTTGAACTGGGCTCACATGATCCTTCCACCTCAGCCTCCCGAGTAGCTCAGACTACAGGCATGCTCCACCACACTTAACTAACTTTTTTGATTTTTTTTATAGAGATGAGATCTCACTATGTTGTCCAGGCTGGTTTCGAACTCATGGGTTTAAACAGTCCTCCTGCCTCAGCCTCCCAAAATGCTGGCATGAGCCACTGTGCCTGGTCTCAGGCATACATTTGTTTTTCTTTTTCTTTTCTTTTCTTTTCTTTTTTTTTTGAGTCCGAGTCTCACTCCGTTGCCCAGGCTGGAGTGCAGTAGCATGCTCACGGCCACCCCAGCATTGACCTGCTGGGCTCTAGCAATCCTTCTGCCATAGCCTCAGCCTTCCAAGTAGCCAGAACTACAGGTATGTGCTACCATGCCTGGCTAATTTTTGATTTATTGTAGAGACGAGGTCTCACCAAGTTGCCTGAGCTGGTCTCAAACCCACAGACTCAGGCAATCCACTTGCCTTGGCCTCCCAGAGTGCTGAGATTACAGGCTGAGCCACTGAGCCCGGCTCAGGCATACATTTCAATACACATTTTTGTTATATTTTAACTAGCATTATATGTTTTGTGAGTGTTACTGAATAGCCTAGTTTTTCACATTATAGGCACTGCAAATCTCAGTAATATGATTTCTATGATGCTAAATCATGCCTACATCATTAAAACAAGATCGATCATTCATTTATTTTTCACCTCTCTTCCATTTCCTTTGTCTCATTGGAGCAGGCAATAAGCAGTTATTGAGTGTTTCTTATGGTAACCATAGAAATGGTGTTATGGAGTCAGATGCAGCCTCATCCTAAAAGGGCTTCCAACATGGTAGGGAGAATTTGATAGATATACATAAATGGACAAATACAAAAACAAAAGAATGAATTCTCACTGCTCTTATGCAGTTCAACAGAAAGGCAAAGTAAGTATAGGATATTTTAGAGGAATCAGCATAAGCGAAGCCACAAAGCTGGGACACAGCATGGGAGAAATATAGGGAGTTCAAGTTTTGTGGGAGGGAACAGAGTGACAGGGAAATGAGGTTAGAGAAGGTGGTTGTGGCCAGAGCATAGCAGGCCTTATTTGGCTCACTTGAAAGTCCTAGGTAATAAATAACAAAGGATCTCAAGTAAGGATAGAATATAGAATCAAGTTTGCAGTTTAGAAAGGTCATTCTTTCTCAGTGTGGTGGTTTGAGTCATTAGAGAGCCACATGACCAGTTAGGATGCTGCTAACCCGGGAAAGTAATGATGGCAATACTGTACTGGAGGGAATGAAGAAGAGAAAGTAGAACTGAGTTAATTTAATAGGCAGAATTTGCAGGACACAGTGACCAATAGGATGAATGTGGTGGTGATAATGATCTCAGTTTCTTTTTAATTAATTTTTAAATTGTCAAGTAAGAATTGTATGTATTTATTGCATACAACATGCTGTTTTGAAGTGTGTAACATTGTGGTATGGCTAAATTGAGCTAATTAGCATAAACATCTTTGTAGACTTTTAAAAAGTTGAACTCATAGAAGAGGAGAGTAAAAAAGGTGGTTATTAGGGGCTGGAGGTGGGGAAATTGGGGAGACGTTAGTTGTTAATCAAAGGATAGAAAATTCCAGTTAGCAGGAAATAAGTTCAAGAGATCTGTAGTATAATATTGTGACTATAGGTAATAACAGTATATTGTATTCTTGAAAAACCACTAAAAGAGCAGATTTTAAGTGATTTTGGAGTTTCTGATGGAATTTTCTAGTTGAGTGGTAACATCATTCCTGAGATAAGTAGAGAAAGAGGGACAGGTTGAGGGAAAGATGATAAGTTGGTTTTAGACATGTTCCAAAGGGAGATATAGATAGATGATTGATAGATAGATAGATAGGTAGGTAGATGGGTAGATGATAGATATCTTTTATTTTATTTGAAAGACTAAGTACACAAACTTAGGAACTAATGTCTTTTGGAAATTAAGATAAAGTTGACCTGAAATTTTAAGTCCATGAGGACATGTTTTTTTAGGTTCTGACTTCCTCAGAACTTCAGGAATGCATTTATTTCTCATAAAGCACAGTGAGCCTTTCAAAGCAAGGATTGGCTAATGATATGAATATGCTCTCATTCTGCACATTCCATTTATAGCCTAGAGAGAAGGTTTAAGATTGCTTCTGCGTTTCAGGTAATTCAGAGGTCCATGGGGCCAGCCAGCCTGAGCTTGCTTACCTTCAGAGTCTACGCAGCACCAAAAAAGGACTCACCTCCTAAAAATCCCGTGAAGGTTGATGAGGTAACATGCTGTTCATGTGACATTTTGAATGTCTGATTTAGTGGGAGTTTTTGCAAATTGTGTATCAGAAGATATGACATTTAGAAGACATTTAAAGAGAGGAATATATTTACTTATAGCTTGTTTAATTTGTGAGATGTTACCAAACTATGGCTTTGTCAACAGATAATCTTTAATGGTACTTAGCTAAGAGCATAATTAAGGAATATTTTATAGATTTTTAGCAAGGAATCTGTTGTGTCCTAGCAGATTATAACACAGCTAACTCTTCTAAGTAACCTCCCTGATTCTTGGCTTATCTTGATTCTTGTCACGCAAGAAAATATTCATATATTTCCCTCTCTAAGAAATTAGAGATCTAGATTCTTTCTGTTTCTTGGGTGAAATAAAGGCTAATAAGTAGGTACTTAATAAATACTAAATACATAAAACAAAAAAATCTTCTCCCCATTGTTTACATTCTTTTTTATCTGAACTTCCCACTATTACTATTTTTAAGTCAGAGTCTCACTCTGTTACTCAAGTTGGAGTACAGTGGAACGATCACAGCTCACTGTAGTCTCGAACTCCTGGGCTCAAGCAGTCCTCCTGTCTCAGCCTCCTGAGTAGCTGGGACTACAGATGCACATCACCACACCTGGCTAATTTTTTGTTTTCTTGTAGAGGAGCAGTCTCACTATATTGCCCGGGCTGGTCTTGAACTCCTGGGCTCAAGCAATCTTCCCACCTCAGCCTCCCAAAGTGCTGGAATTACAGGCATGAGCCAGTGTACCTGGCCCCACTGATTATTTTAGATATTCAGTTTCTATTGCTTTTGAAAAAAGGTCTACCATCATTCCTGGGCAGCGTTATTTGAATGGTGTTTACATAAAGCTAACTAGCTTATCTTTTGCCCTTTACTCTCTTCTCAGGCCTTGGGACAGTGGCATTTTTGAGGGTGAAAAATGCAGTCAGTAGTGGATGTGAAAAGTTTCTTCTCTGGATGGGTAACAAACCTGCTGTCCTGCTCTGATTAGTGCCTGACTGGTTATTTGAACTAAGTGACATGCTCTTCAGTTCTTCAGTTACTCTCAAGCCTTTTTTTTTAACCCCTTCACACACCCTTTAGAACAATTAAATCCTTTTTTTTTCTAAACTGAATCTAAGGTGGAATACCATATACCAGAATATAAGATGGATAAAGGGGGAGCTGCTTTGTTTGGAGCTCAGTGGTTAGGGAAGGGGTAGGACACTTCATCGCCCTGCCGTCTTGTCCATTAAGGAAATAAGTAAGGTACAAAGATCATCTGAAGTAAAGTTCAGGTTGCATATAACCCTTAGGATCACTGAAAGTCATGAATTATTAGAAATATTATACCCAAGCAGAGTGTGGTGGCTCACACCTGTAATCCCAGCACTTGGGGAAGTGGAGGCGAGAGGAGTGCCTGAGCCCAGGGGTTTGAGACCAGCCTGAGCAGCATGCTGAGACCTTGTCTCTACAATAAATCAGAAAAATTAGCTGGGCATGGTGGCATGCGCCTGTGTTTCCAGCTACTTGGAAGACTGAGGCAGAAGGACCACCTGAGCCCAGCCGATTGAGGCTGTGGGGCTGTGATCGTGCCACTGTACTCTAGCCTGGGCAACAGAGGAAGAGCCTGACCAAAAAAAAAAAAAAAAAGAGAAAGAAATATTATACCTATACATTGAATAACTTATTGTATGATCTCATTACTGTATATGCCTTTTAATTTTTGTTTTGTTTTTGGTTTAATGTATGCAGCTTTCTCTCTACTCAGTTCCCGAGGGTCAATCTAAATATGTGGAAGAGCCAAGGTCCCAACTTGAAGAAAGCATCTCACAGCTCCGACATTACTGTGAGCCATATACAACTTGGTGTCAGGTACAGCTGTTCTGGAAATGGAATGAACGCATTTCTGTTTAGAATCAATAGTGAAAAGTCTATATTGGCTACATGTTTTTGGAAAGAGGCATGATAAAGGGCCCCAAATTAAAAATGTCCCAGGTTACCCCTGTTCATCAGTGCCATCTGGAGAGGAGGCGCAGAGATGCCCTAGTTTCCTGGTGGCAGCTGTTGCCACCGTTGCAGAGAGAATTTCCCTCTTTCTGGGCATCATGTGGCATCTTTTTTTTGAATTTATGCAAATAAGTATATTGTCATGAAAATTAGAATACTCATGAATAGTTTCCAAATTCTGAAGGGATCAGGGAGGGAGAAGAAGTAATTATTTCATATTTGTTCACAAAGATATACTTTCTATCGTGTGGCATCTTGACTAGAGAGTGGAAGGCTGGGGACTACCTTGTTGGTTGCAGTTGTGAAATTATTGTCTACCAAGGGATAATATGGGGCTGAACTCTAATCCAAGGAAAAAAAATATAAACCTTTCTATCAAAATTGGGAAGTTCAGTGGCTCAGCCTGTAACCCCAGCACTTTGGAAGGCTGAGGTGAGTGGATTGCCTGAGCCCGCAGGTTCGACCAGCCCGGGCAACTTGGTGAGACCTTGTCTCCACAATAAATAAAAAATTAGCCAGATGTGGTGGCACGTGCCTGTAGTTCTGGCTACTTGGAAGGCTGAGGCAGAAGGATCGCCCGAGCCCAGCAGGTCAATGCTGGGGTGGCCATGAGTGTGCCACTGCACTTCAGCCTGGGCAACTGAGTGAGACTCCAACTCAAAGAAAAAATTGGTAAGTTTATCTCCTACCAGAGAGTCTACAGATCAATGCCACTTTAATTGGGAATGGTAACAGAGCGTTTTGAATACTATAATAAGACGGTAGGTACTAGTATAGGGTAGAATTCCATACTAGAGCACTGAAATGTTTTCCCCAATGACCAAAGAACTATGTATACAGGTTGGCTTCTGCCCCACCCATGTCTTAGATCAGGCAATTTCATTATATGGATGAAAGTATTTCAGTGATTTTTAACATCTGAAACTGATGTTAACAATCTGCAGAATGCTTTTGTTGACTTTGATACATAAGCTTGTCATACTTGATCTTGATTTTGAAAATTGAGGACAAATTAAGCCAGGCACAGTGACTCATGCCTGTAATCCTAGCACTTTGGGAGGCCGAGGTGAGAGGATTGCTTGAGCCCAGGAGTTGGAGACCAGTTTGGGCAACATAACAAGACCTCATCTCTACAAAACATAAAATTAGCTGGACGTGGTGGTGCTCACCTGTAGTCCCAGCTATTTGGGAGGCTGAGACAGAAGGAGCACTTTAGCCCAGGAGTTTTGGGCCAAAGAGAGTCATGATCATGCCACTATACTCCATTCTGGGCAACACAGTGTGACCCTGACTCAAAAAATAAAGAAAGAAAAGAAAATTGAGAACAAATGAATAGTAACTAATATGTAGATACAGCTGGGTATGGTAGTTCACACCTGTAATACCAGCACTTTGAGAGGTGGAGGCAAGAGGATTACCTGAGCCCACAGGTTCGAGACCAGCCTGGACAACATGGTGAGACCTCGTCTCCACAATAAATCAAAAAAATTAGCTGGACATGGCGGCACATGCCTGTGGTTCCAGCTGCTTGGAAGCCTGAAGCGGAAGGATTGCTTGAGCCCAGCAGGTCGAGGTTACGATGGCCTTGAGTGTGCCACTGCACAGTGAGACTCCAACTCAAAAAAAAAATGTAAATGTGTGTGAAATGGTCTAGATTTACCTTGCTTGAGATTTACAAATTCAATTTTCATCCAGAGCTTGTTTTACAATTTTTAATTTCCACTGTCTGTGCCACTGCTAAACGTTTGTACACCATTTAGAAAGAAAATAATAAGCATGGACTGTATCAAGAATATAAATTAGGCCATTATACTTAAGTATCATAGCATATTATTGAGTTAAGAAATACCTAGCTTGAACCCAGGAGTTCGAGACCAACCTGGGCAACATAGCGAGGCCTCATCTCTACCAAAAATAAACAAAAAATAGTCAGGCTTGGTGACATGCACCTGTAGTCCCAGCTACTCGGGAGGCTGAGGTGGCAGGATCTCCTGAGCCCAGGAGGTTGAGGTTGTGGTAAACTGTGATTGTGCCACTGCCATCCAATCTAAGCGACAGAATAAGACCCTGACTCACACACCCAAAATGAAATACCTAAAGACTTTATACATAATGTGCTGTAAAATGCTTAGACTTTATTCCCTTATTCTAGAAGATTTTTAAACCATCTGCTGATAGTTAAGGCAAAGTCAGCAAGTTTGTGCAAATATTTTTATATCATGTAGACATGACTACTGTTATTTATAGCCTGTCTTTTTGGGGGTGGATAACAAAAGTACTTTGTCTCTTTACCTTTCAATCTATGGTTGCATTTTGTTTTTTACTTTTTCTTCTGTTCATGATACTCAGTGCAGCAAAATACTTCTCTGGATGATAGACTAGCTATCAACATATTATTCACACTACTTCTAAAAAAAACTTTCTTGTAATTATAATTGTTATATTTTCCTGGGTAGAACAAAGTCTTCATGAATAGAAACATTTCTAATTCCTGGCTCCTTATAAGACCAGTAATTTCAAGCCCCTTTCTTGAAGAGCTGATTTAATTTTTTTTATAGTAAAAAGAGCTGGTAAAAGGAGTGGGCAGTTATTCAAGACATTGATCTGTAGACTTTCTTTCATTTTTTTTATGGGCAAAAAAATCCAATAATGGGTTTTGATGAAGCAATATTTAGTTATTTATGTCTTCTCCCAAATTCAGCATCTGTAATTTAAGGTCATTTAAAAGAATGAGAATAACTTGTTCTGACTTGAACTGAATTACCCAAATCCTTTCTCTAAGTAGCAACTAGTTCTGATACCTTCTGATGCTCATGTATCTCTTTTCCTGTCTTCACTGTAGACTTCTTGTAGACCTTCTAGTTATCCCTTGTTTCCTTTAAGATCATCTGATGTTCATTTATAAAGCCTTTCTTTTTTTTTTGAGTTGGAGTCTCACTCTGTCGCCCAGACTGGAGTGCAGTGGCCGCTTCCGGCCACCGCAGCCTCGACCTGCTGGGCTCTGGTGATCCTTCTGCCTCGGCCTTCCAAGTAGCTGGAATTACAGGCGCACGCTACCACGCCCGGCTCATTTTTTGATTTATTATAGAGATGAGGTCTCGCCAAGTTGCCCAGGCGGGTCTCGAACCCTCAGGCTCAGGCAATCCACTCACCTCAGCCTCCCAAAGGTGCGGTATTACAGGCTGAGCCACCGAGCCTGGCTATAAAGCCTTTTTTTATTAAGAGAATGACACTTCATTTGCTTCAGGATTGAGGTGTCTCTCCAAACTGAGATGTAGGCTCCTTTGTCTCATTAGAGCCGGGCACTCCTGCTGCACATGGGCAGTTTCCAGACAAAGCCTGTAATTAATGGCAAATCAGGGAATGGACTTAATATGAAAGACAGATGTAATCTCATGGGGAAAACCTTGTCATTGCAATTATCAAGGGAACTGATTTTTAGTCTATTTTCTTCAATTTGAATGGAAGAGTGGAAAGGTTGAATCTAGAATAGCAAGTCATTCTGCTGAGCAGTTTGCAGTGAATGGAAAATTACAAAAGTTAAAAACAAAACCAAAGCATCCAGATAGACAGTATATCCCTTTATTCAAAAAGTATTAACTGCTGGGCATGGTGGCTCATGCCTGTAAACCCAGCACTCTGGGAGGCCAAGGTGGGAGGATTGCTTGAGCTCAGGAGTTTGAGACCAGCCTAGGCAACATAGGGAGACCTACAAAAAATTAGCTGGGTATGGTGGCTCATGCCTGTAGTGCTGGCTACTTAGGAGGCTGAAGCAGGAGGATCACCTGAGCCCACAAGGTTAAATCTGTGGTGAGCTCTGATTGTGTCACTGCACTCCAGCCTGGGTGGCAGGGTGAAACCCTTCCTCAAAAACGTAAAAAATGTGAATAACATGATAATTATTCAATATAAATTTAGATAGTGTATTTATTCTGTTACATTCTAATCAACAAATCCTACTCATTCAGTTTCTTTTTACCTTTTTAGGAAACATACTCCCAAACTAAGCCCAAGATGCAAAGTTTGGTTCAATGGGGATTAGGTAAGTGTATTTTTATTAGGCATACTTAATTATTAACATTGGACTCTTTAACCAAGTTCCACGAACAGGCTCCAGGAGATCTGTGGATTCCTTAAAATTTTATGCAGAATTTTAGAGCTATGTGGATTTTTATGCAAAGAGGATTTATTGTTTTCTTTTTTTGTTGTTTTTTTTTTGTGTGTGGGGGGAAGTGAAAGGTTCCAGTGGAAAAAATGGAAAACCTGTTAGGCAAATTCTAAAAGAGCTGTAACACTAGGCTCTGTTGTTTTCATCAGATTTCAGAGGGCTAGTGTCTCCAAACACTCAGATAAATCTCTTCAAGATCATTAGAATTCTTGGGCTAGCAAGTATAGATATACTGAATTTAAAACAAAACAAAACAAAACAAAAAATTATTTCCAGGCACAATCTAATCCACCACACTAACTCATCAGTAGATTTTCAGAATCAGAATAGCTCTTTTGTGCTGCTATTATACATGCTCTAGAAGTTTCTAGGCAGGAAGGAACCAAGCTGGTATGCATCAGTTCTTAGGAAAGGACTTATTGCATAATTAGTAGTATTCTTACATTTTTTATTTGGCTTTTATTTTTCTTGATTGTTTTTCACATGTGGGCCTCTTATCACATATACTCATAAACTGGGTTCATAGTCTGTATTCTGACTAATATCAGTCAGGAACTGGTAAATTAATAGAGACACTGATTATACTTCATTTCATTCCTCTTATTGGGCATCTTGGCAAATTAGAATCACTGGTTCTTTAAATTATTAAAGCATGTTAATAAGTAACATCTTAGTTTTATTAATTTCATAGACATTTAGTGCTTATGATGTGTCAGGTACTATTCCAAGTACTTTAGAAATATTTATTTAATCCTCATAACAACCCTGACAGATACTTTATTATCTTAATTTTTCATCTGAGGAAACCAAAGAACTCCTGATATAATCTTTTATTCTGTACATGTGTAACTGAGGAGGCATCTTCATTGCCATTTCCCTTTGATTCGTGGCAATAGGCATTATTTGCAATGTCAGTCTTTTTTCCTCCTCCTGGACTCATACTTACTGCAAAGGTTTTTAAGAAGAAACGTTCCTTTATGAGTTGTATTGTTGTCTGCCAAGATAATCAGTCCATTTTCAGCTTTCACAGCCAAGACATGTTACCAGAAGCTGAGCTTCGGCTTCAGTACAGTCTTAAAACATATCTTCTTTCCCATTTCTTTGTGATTTGCCCATTTTGGCTAAGCTCACCAAAGCCATCTGGGTGTCCCTCTGTCAACTGCTCTGTGTACATGTCTAGAATTGAGCAACACTGGGCTGGCAGGCAAAAATGAAAGGAAGTAGAAAATTGCCTCAAATGACCCACACTGGAGAATGGAAAGTAGAAACTAGATTAAAGGCAGAATAAGTAAAAGACCAGACAGTAAATAATGCAAACATAACACGAGCTTTATAGTAGTATTTAAAATGATCACATTTCCCAAAGAACCCAGGAAAGGAAAACTGGCATGTATCTGATATTACCTAGGGTAGAGAATTACTGACTTTATCAGCTTATTAGTTCAGTTCTGCATACATTTGTGAAGTCTCCATCATGCCAAGCATTGAAGATTGAGGTTGATTAAGACAATGGTCACAGCCACTGAGATGCATATGATAAATTGTTCGATACTAGTGCAAAGACAGAGACCAATCACAAACCATTATTGAAGGTACAGAGGAAGGAGACTCTATTAAACTACTAGTTTACTAGAGATTGTGGGAGATGGGTACAGTCAGGGAAGGATTTCTGAATTGAATCTTGAAGGAGCAGTATTAACCACACTAAAACATGGGAGTGGGACTGTGGGCAGCAGGCATTCCAGGCAGTGGGCACAGCATGATCAAGGCTTAGAAGTGTGATATGGCCAGGCTCGGTGGCTCAGCCGGTAATCCCGTGCCTTGGGAGGCTGAGGTGAGTGGATTGCCTGAGCCCGCGGGTTTGAGACCTGCCTGGGCAACTTGGCGAGACCTCATCTCTACAATAAATCAAAAAAATTAGCCGGCTGTGGTAGTGCTTGCCTGTAGTTCCAGCTACTTGGAAGGCTGAGGCGGAAGGATCACCAGAGCCCAGCAGGTCGAGGTTGCGGTGGCCGGCAGCGGCCACTGCATTCCAGTCTGGGCGACAGAGTGAGACTCCAACTCAAAAAAAAAAAAAAAAAAAAGTGTGACATGGTATTGAGTGTCTGAGGAGCCATGAGCAGATAGGGAGGGCTGAAGATGAGGCTGAGAGAGATGTAAGTCATGACCTAGCTGAAGTTCATTTGTGAATTAATCTAGTATTCCTCGCCTCCTGGCAGTGTTCTTAATAAATAAATATCTATCGAATGAACATCCACTATTGCCACTGAGGGAAGGTAATGTAGAAGTCTAAGCAATCCACCATTAAGAAACTTTCATTCTTTTTGGGAGACATCAAATACATGCCTGAATAATTAAACACAAGGTAATATAGGATTAGGTACCAAGTGATGATACAAAGAATATGATGAGACTTTAGAGGAGGGAGAAAGGTCTAGACTGGTGAGCTTAATTAGGAAGATTTTTTCTGAGGAGGAAGGACTCAAGCTGGCTCTTATTTGGTGAGATCGGCTCAGTAGAGAGAGGAGAGGAAGCATCATGTGAGTGAAGTCATAAGGCATCTTCAGGCATGGTGAATAGGCTCATGTGTTGTATTTACTTTTATTTATTCTATTTACTATCCACAGTGGCTCTTTCTTGAATGAACTTGTACTGCTACAATTTTCCTTTATTATCCAAATTATTTATTCTGTTTTTGAGTTTGAATCATGAGTTCAGATGCCAAAGGATACTTATTTTTCTGAGTCCAATGTATTCAGTTCCTAAGTTTCAGAGAACAAGCAGCAAAGCTTCAGACAGCAACAGATCTATCTAAAGATTTATCAAATCTGTTCTGTTTTTGTGTTTGGATAGCAAGAGTTTGGATAGTGAGGGATCCCCGTATTTGTATTTCTCCCTGTGTAAAAAGCTGATTTAGATCTGATGCCTTCAGGAATGTGAGGTAATATAACATTACTATTGTCAGTAAGTTGTCAGACCAAAATTGTTTGAAAATTGGACACTTGCTATGTGAATAGTATATCTTGTTTATATATCACATAAAATGTGTTGAAAAGAAGCATACTAGCAGAAAGCAAAGAATACACGGTTTAAAAAGCATTTGTTACTATTATGCTAATTATATACTATATAAGACTTTTTTGTTTGTTTTTTAATGAGCAATTTATGGAACTGCTTCCTGGTTTGATTTTATTGTAGACAGCTATGAATATCTCCAAAATGCACCTCCTGGATTTTTTCCAAGACTTGGTGTTATTGGTTTTGCTGGCCTTGTTGGACTCCTTTTGGCTAGAGGTAGGTGTGATTTTGTGGGTTTCTTTTTTTTTTTAACTGTCAGTTCATATGGGAGAGACAGGATATATGTTTGACTCTTTTATTTACCAGTTTTCAGAATAATGAATTGGTTCTTAAGTATGGCTTTCTTAATGTATAATTGATATGGTTGTTTATTCCTTTGTATTTGATTTTAACCATATAAGGAAATTATATACTCTTGGTTAAAAAAAAAAAGAAATCAAACTGGGTGTGGTGGCATGTGCCTGTAGTCCCAGCTACTTGGGAGGCTGGAGTGGAAGGATTGCTTGAGCCCAGGAATTTGAGGCTGCAATGAGCTATGATTGTGCCACTGCATTCCAGCCTGGGGAGCAGAGCAAGACCTGTCTCTAAAAATAAAAATAAATAATAATAATTAGTTATCCTTTATAGGCACATTTACTTGATCAAATCTCTATTTCTCTTTATTACAGAAAGAGCGAAATTTTGTTCAAAGTCTTTTACACCTGAGAAATAAACTATCTCTAAATGTTTCACTATTAAAATAAGACTATGACTGGGCTCAGTGGCTCAGCCTGTAATCCCAGCACTTTGAGAGGCCGAGGCAAGTGGACTACCTGAGCGAGCCTGCGGGTTCGAGACCAGTCTGGGCAACTTGGCGAGACCTCGTCTCTACAATAAATAATAAAAAAATTTAGCCAGGCATGGTAGTGTGTGCTTGTAGTTCTGGCTGCTTAGAAGGCTGAGACGGAAGGATCGCCGGAGTCCAGCAGGTAGACGCTGGGATGGCTGTGAGCATGCCGCTGCACTCCAGCCTGGGTGACAGAGTGAGACTCCAACTTAAAAAAAAAAGAGCAGACTACTAATAACAATAAATAGAACAGTAATCTTATAGAGATTTTATTAACTTCTTGATGTAGCATGATTTCAGTCAGTGATGACGTAAAAACTTTAAAAATGTTTAAAATTAAAACTAATGAAAGTCAACTTAAAATTATCATTATACTGCTGTATTATAAAACATCTATAGGAAATGAAGGATGATAAAACGTTTCACTATAATGAGATGAATTTGTTATGAACTATTTAAAGTTTTGCTGACTGTAAAATAAATGTTTATGGAATAAAATTCAGACATTACAAAGATTTCTAATGGAGAAAGTTTATGAACCCTATAATCAGACCCCCATAAAAGAGAATAGAGAGACTAATTTGATACCCATTCCTCCAATTTAAAAAATATTCCCAGCCAGGCTCGGTGACTCAGCCTGTAATCCCACGCCTTTGGGAGGCTGAGGTGAGTGGATTGACTGAGCCTGAGGGTTCGAGACCCACCTGGGCAACTTGGCGAGACCTCATCTCTACAGTAAATAAATAAAAAAAATTAGCCGGGCGTGGTAGCGTGCGCCTGAAGTTCCAGCTACTTGGAAGGCTGAGGCTAAAGGATCGCCGGAGCCCAGCAGGTCGAGGCTGTGGTGGCTGGGAGCGGCCACTGCACTCCAGTCTGGGTGACAGAGTGAGACTCCAACTCAAAAATATATATATATATATTCCCTCTGTGTGTATTAAACATTTGTTTTGAGTTTGGAGAGTAGACACTGTCTTAGTGCCACTCCCAGCTCACCTGTGGAAGGAACTCATGCCGCAGTCTTCATGCCCTCCTCCCTTTCATGTGGAATGTATAAGAATTAAATTCCTGTCAGGCATGGTGGCTCATATCTGTAATCCCAGCACTTTGGGAGGCAGAGGTGAGAGAATAGCCTGAGCTCAGGGGTTCGAAACCAGTCTGGGCAACATAGTGAGACCTAGTCTCTACAATAAATCAAAAAATTAGCAAGTTACATTGGTGCACACTTGTGGTTCCAGCTACTTGGCAGGCTGAGGCAAAAGGATCACTTGAGCTCAGCAGGTCAAGGCTGCAGTGGCCATGAGCATGCCACTGCACTCCAACCTGGACAACAGAGTGAAACTCTGACTCAAAAAAAAAAAAAAAATTAAATTTCCAAGCTGAGTGTGGTTGTGGTGGCACACTCTTGTTGTTTCAGCTACTCAGTAGGCTGAGGTGGAAGGACTTCTTGAGCCTAGGAGTTCAAGGATAAGTGGGCTATGATTATGCCACTGCACTCCAGCTTGGGCAACAGAAAGACCTTGACTCGAAAAGGAGAGAATTAAATTTCCAGCTAGTTTTTTATAATCAACTTGTGAAGCAACTTCCTCCCCCCCAAACTTCTTTTCCCTACTTTCTTGCATAGCTGTTCAGAAAAGCATTCTGGTCTTATTTAGATAGTGTTTGAAATTGATGGACATCTCAAGGCTTGTATGTTGGGATTTTGGCTACTGTTAGGAAGATGGGAATGTGAGATTCGGTGAGAGGAGCTTCTTTCTCCCTTTTCATGGTTAGCATATATGGGGAAATCTTCCAGGCCCAAAGAATGCTCTTTCTCTGTGCTATGGGTATGTTCCTACACTGTTAAGTGTTTGTTCCCCTCACATCCACTATGGTGACCATCCTGAGGAGGATTGGGGACTGTATTTTCCTGAGCAGAACAGCAGCATGGGGATACCTACTACTCTGGGTCCTCTTCCTTTGTTTTTCCTTTTTTGTTCCTATCTCTGTTCTTCCTTTTCCTGGGAGGCCTCAGTAGTATTAAAATAAATTGAAACCTTAATTCTTTTTCACAAATGTTCACACAGGCACGCACACATACACAACAGCAGGTCTTTTCCTGTGGGTATTGGGTGTACAGGCCTAAAGTGAGCAGCATCAGAGGGGTTCACCAAACAAGATGAGTGGGGTGGTAGGGATGTCTATGAGTGGCTAAAGTGGTTTGCAGGTCTCTTCATGTAGGTGTTCCCTTATGCTGGCAGCAGCAACAGGATGGGCAGGCATGAAAGGTCCCTCATGGTAGAGTTTCTTGAGTGTTTCTGCTAAGGTATTCTGCCTCAGTTTATGAGGATGGCCAAGACTGTGGTAGTAACAAGAGGTTCCCAGAGAGGTGAGTGGTGGATGATCATTCAGAGGAAGTGGGCCCAACTGGGCCACTCAAAGATAGCAGGTGGTTGTTGCCACTAATGTTGCTTTCTGGTGGCTCTTCCCAGTACTGGCAGCCCGTGTCCTCTCTCCCCACCCTAACCCCCCCCCCGCCTCTGCCAGCCTCCTGCAGTACTGATGGTTACAGCCCACACCACTGACTTCTTGGGAGAGGTGGGGGTTCGGGATTGCACCTCCTTCATGAGGTTCTGGGGTCCCCAGGTCCTTGTGTAGACCAGCAGGAGCTGGAGGGCCAAGAGCTGCTGCTTCTCAGTTTTCCCTGGAGGAGTGAAAATTGACTGAGTGGCAGGTTGGCTGCTCTTCCCCTGGCCCTCACCTGTGTGAGCTGCCCAGGAGCTTAACTTCAAGTGGATAGGGGGATCCCAGAAGTGTCAGGCTTTTCTTCTCTAGGATAATACCCTTTCAATCCAAGCAACAGGACCAGGAGAGAAACAGTAATTTATTTTTTATTTTATTTTTAAATTTTTTTGTCAGGAGTAATGTTTAATGATATTACACAGGAGGTATCATGTTTTTTTGCACAACTGGGAAATTTTTTTTCAGTTGAACTCCAACTGGAATGTGACTGTCCACTAAAGTACCGGCATGCCAAAGAATACAAAGAGCAGTGTTAAGTTTAAAGAACTGCAACTTTAGACAGACAAACACATGTCGTTCCTACACTAGAAGTAAAGTAAGCAGGTCACATTTACAGGGCACAAGAAAAATATTTTTAGGCACTCTGTTTAAAGTGAACTTTATGTATTTGTAAGTTCAAAGGCTAAGAACTACATACAAAGAATTACAGAGCATCTGAAACAAGAAAATGGTCTCCCCATGCCAAACACCATTGGAAAAGACTTGAGCAACACAGAGAGTGATGAGTATATTGAGAACATGGTGGTGATTAATATATGTACTGAACTTGAGCAGAGATGAGAAACAGTAATTTATTAAGAATCTAGTTGATAACATTTGTATTCTCTTTTGTAATCCCATCTAATCTTTGGGAATTGGTCAATTTAAACTTTTAAAACCAATAAACAGCACTTACATTATTAAAACTGTTTAAGGATTATTAATATACACTGTGCTAGCATGGGTCCCATAGCAGAAACACTGTGCCTGTCAGTGGA
Organism: Cephalopachus bancanus; assembly: GCA_027257055.1. NCBI lineage: Eukaryota > Metazoa > Chordata > Mammalia > Primates > Tarsiidae > Cephalopachus > Cephalopachus bancanus. The sequence goes on from JAPVLO010000685.1 coordinate 167,613, forward strand.
ATCAAGTCGATATGCAGTCTCCTGTTTCCCCCTCTACCAGTTTTCTTGCCCTCATTCTCAGATTTCTCCAAGCTCTGCATTGTGCTGTCTCTTCTAGCCATTCCTCCTTTCCCCCACAGCTCTACATCCACCTACAATATGGCCTGAGACTTCAGCATAGCTCTTGTCCTGGGACTTGGCCTCTTCACACTGTCTTAGATCTGAGCTCCCTTTTTCCTGATTACTATGTCATCTTCTCCTTGGTTTACTCTGCCATGCTGTTGCATTACGTGCTTAAGTCACTTTCAAAAATGCACATGTTGGAGGTAAACTTCCCAAGAACCTTGCATGTCTCAAAATCACTTTCTGCCTTCGTACCAAGAGATAATTTGGTTGAGCATAGAATTTGTTTACCATTAAAACTTTGAAGGCTATGACTTCTAACATCCAGCTTTGCAGAGAGTCGATAAACCCAGTCTGGATGTTTGCTGCTTCTAAAGTGATTGATTTTTTTTTTCTTCCTGGAAGCTTTGAGGATTTTCTCTTAATCTTTGTGTTGTGAATTTCCATGGTGCTGATATAGATGTTTTCATTCTTTAGCTAGACATTTTGGTGGCTTTCAGCCTTCAGCTAAAGGAAGATATCTATCTTGTATTTCTTTGAAAATTTACTCTCATTCTTATTCCTTCCTGAATTCATATTAATTAGCAATTAGGTTGTTTAAAATGACCCTATCTCTGTGTGTGTGTGTGTGTGTGTGTGTGTGTGTGTGTGTGTGTGTGTGTGTGTGCGCGCGCGCGCGCGCGTTGGAGTCTCACTCTATCACCCAGGCTGGAGTGCAGTGGCATGCTCATGGCCACTGCAGCCTCGACCTGCTGGGCTCAGATGATCCTTCCACCTCAGCCTTCCAAGTAGCTGGAACCACAGACACGTGCCACCATGCCCGGCTAATTTTTTTGATTTATTGTAGAGACAAGGTCTCGCTGAGTTGCCCAGGCTGTTCTCAAAGCCATGGGCTCAGGCAATCCTCTCGCCTCTACCTCCCAAAATGCCGGGATTACAGGTGTGAGCCACCACACCTGGTTCCTATATATGTTTGATGTTTTCTTGGTTATTTTATTTTGTTTTTTTGAAATTTTTTACTTTGGTAATTTCAGGAGCTCTTGTTCTCTGACTGTTCATTTTTTTTCATAGAATTCTTCTTTTAATATAGTAACTTTTTGGACTTACTTGATGATACTTAATAACAGGTTTAGTTTTGTTTTGAGGTTCCTTTATTTCCTGTGGGATTATTTTTTCTTTCTTGCCTGTCTTGGTCTTTTTCCTTTATGTTTCGGGCTTTACTGGCGGGCACTAATACACACCCCTCCCAACTGTCTCAGTTCTCAAGAAGAAATCAGTCCATGGTGTTTCTTTAGTGATACCCTGCCCCTGTGTAACAATTTGACCTGGTGTGACTTTCTTGCCATGGGCAGTTTTGCACTGGGATGGTGTAGGGAAAGGAAGAGTCAGCTGGTCCGTGCATAGGACTGAGATCTGTCCACTCCCCACAGTCCTGCCATCTGTGGGTCTAAAGCTTCCCTAGAGACAGATCTGCTCCCTCCAGGGCTGCAGCCCTTCCTCAAGACATCAAGGCAGTATGTCTTTTTGTTTCTGTTCACTCTTCATTTTCTGAAAATTGGTTGTTACTTCTTATCTGCCAGTGGCCCCTCCACACTTTCTCTTTGTTATGGGTTTATTAGTCTGTATTGTATTCTTTTACTGTTTTGTTTTGCTTTGTAGAGATGGGGTCTTGCTATGTTGCCCAGGCTGGTCTCAAACTCCTGGCCTCAAGTGATCCTCCTGCCTTGGCTTCCCACCTAGGATTACAGGTGTGAGCTACCTTGCCTGGTCTCTTTTACTGTTATTTTCATGAGGTCGCAGAAAGGAGAGGAAAGGACGCTTGTATTTAGTATTTAAATAGGAAACCAGTTTGCTGTAAAAGAACATAAACCTTAGAAACCAAAACACTGGTTTGTTTGTTTGTTTTCAAAACAATTTTTTTCCTGCTGTCTTTGAAAGGGTGGTTCTCTTGAAAACGTGTGCTGAGTGAAAGAAGCCAGTCACAAAGGACCACATATTTGTTACATGATTCTGTTTGTATGAAATATCCAGAGTAGGCAAACCCATAGAGATAGAAAGTAGATTAGTGGTTGCCTAGGGTTGGAGGTGTGTGGGAGAGTTGGAAGATGACTGCTAATGGGTGTGAGATTTCTTTGGGGGATGATGAAAATGTTCTAAAGTTGATTATGGTTATTGTTAATGTTATTGTTAATTAACTCTGTTAATCACTAAGAGCCATTGAATTGTACACTTTAAATGGGTGAATTGTGTGAATGATATCTCATTAAAGCTGTGCAAAAGTAGTGGTTCTTTTTGGTGTGTGTGATATTATTAGGTACATTCTCTTAATTTAGGGGCAAAGAAATCTTATTCAGTATTAAATGTATAAGGTAAATTGAGATGGTAAGGATAATGAATCATCTGATGGTGTATACAACAACCTCTTATTTATTAGGTTCAAAAATAAAGAAGCTGGTGTATCCGCCTGGCTTCATGGGATTAGCTGCTTCTCTCTATTATCCACAACAAGCCATCGCATTTGCCCAGGTAAGATAGACCAGTAAGCTATGATACCCCTCATGGTTACTTGTATATGTGTGGGTTTGCTGCTTAATTTTATTTTGCAACTTTTACAACACCACACTAAAATTTGTTTGCACGTGTAGATGAAATATGGCAAATTTAAATTATTTTCTCCACTGTAAACCTTAGTTCTGGCCCTCCTTCCAATAATGTTAGTATTCAGAGAATTTGAACACTAATTTGCACACTGATTTGAATATTAATCAAAGAATATTTAAGGTACCTTTCTTACATACTTACATGGAAGTCTAAAGACTCAAATTCTAAAGCTGATAATTATAGGCCACTCACTAGGTTTAGGCATGTCTGGTCACAACCTGCTCTTATTGGAGTTGTAGGCACAGACTTCTCTGACCTCCACACCTTCTCCCTGGCACTGGTGCCAGCCTCGCCTTCCTTGCTAGAGACTCTAGGGACTATAATCCTCTCTGCTGGGAATGCCCTTTTCAGGGCTCTCAAATTGGTTGCTTTACCCTTTAAACCTCAGCTTGATGGTATCCTGGCAAATAGGTAGATCACAGTGGCAGGTAATATGGGTAAAGCTGTACTACCGGTTCTCAAAGCAGCAGCATTACCTGGGAACTTGTTAGAAATGCAGATTCCCCGGCTCCACCCTAGACCAACCGAATCAGACACTCTGAGGGTAAGGGCCATCACTCTGTGGTTTAGCAAGCCCTCCAGGTGATTTTATTTATATTCATTTCTTTATTTTTGCTGGAGAATCTGGATAATTAACCTCCAGGTGATTTTAATGTCTACAGTGTTTGAGAACCAGTGATGTAGACTAGTGGGGTAGCCTCAGAGAGGTGATATGTGGAGTAAGTGGGCTCCAGACGTAGAGTCCCTTGGAAAACTGCAAGAGCAAGACTGGCTGTAGGGTTTGAGGCCCTGGGCAGATTATGAACAGAGGGACTTGCCAGAACTGTCATATCACATGAAGACCCAGTCCCAGGAGGAGACAGCAGTGCAGTCACCAGAATCGGGCTCTGAGCCAGATCAACCTAATACTGAGCTCCCTGGATTTCTCATGACAGAGTTGATTCCAGGTCCCTGGATCAGGCTACAGTTGTAGGTGAGAATTCAGTGGTGCCAACTGTGGGAGATTGATGGCTTTGGTGGCGAATGCCAGTAAGATCTTTCCAGCATTGCCTTGATACTGTTTATAACAGTCCTGGAGGCAAGGAGTTAATTCTCCTGTGCCTGTATCAGTCCCAGCTCAGGAACAGTGACTGACGTCTGCCTGCCCTAGATGATAAAAATAATTAGACAGCATCTCAGTCTGTTATGGTTTAAACACTAAATGGCTGGGATGGGGAGGGTGGGCGAGGTTGCTGGTTGAAAAGCATTGTGGCTGCCCGCAGAGTGGGAGTCTTTTTTTTTTTAAATCTTATATGCCACAGCCTGTGTCGCAAAACATCTTTTGTATTCTCAGCCAAGATAGTAGGATGTAAATCTGAGTTGCATTCTTATTTATTTTTCTTTTTTCTATTTTTTAAAAATTCATAACTTTATTTTATTATAGAGATGTGGGGTACAAGTCAGAATTACATAAGTAGTCTATGTGCAGGTGACACTCTTATTTATTTTTAAAGTAAGGGAGAAAGAGTTTTGTCTTTTCTTTTGTACCTAGAACAAACTAAAACAAAACAATTAACTTCATTTTCATTAGACACAAAAAACATTAGTGATCTGTTTGGGCTGATGAAAAAGTTCTGGAAATGAATAGTGGTGATAGTTGTAATGACATTGTGAATATACTTACTGCCAATGAATTGTACACCTAAAAATGGTTAAAATGATAAGTTTGATGATATGCATCACTTAACCACTATACAACCAAGCAAAACAAATATCAGTGATTGAAAGAGAGTTTCTGATATTGTTTCAGTGTCATTTAGTTTGTTTCACCATTCTAATTTTCTTTTTTTATGATTACCTTCATTTTGGATAAGCTACTTAATTGCTTTATGTGCTGTTTTCTATTTAGTAATGTTTAGCTAAAAGTATGATACGAAAACCCTTAGATTGATGAAGAATGTTATTTTCCTCTCAGAAATGTCAAATACTTAGAACAGTGTCGTATATGTGTAAATGCTCAATATATCTACCACTGGGTCTGAGAATCATACATATCATGTCATATATTATATCATATAAATTTTAAGAACAGTAGAAGTAACTGGAAGAATATAATCTGTAAAAAGTCAACATGTTGCAAGGACCACTGAATTTACTAGCACTATGACCTTGTATGAGATACTTGGCCTCTGAATGTTTCCTTTGTCTTTGTCTACTTGCTACACAGAGTTGCTATACAGGATAGAGAAAATTCATGTGAAAGTGAATTTGTAAACCATAATCCTATGTACAAATTAGGAAGAAAATAACTGCTTTTAGAAATTTGAAGTACTGTCATGGGGAAGAGTAATCAACTTCAATCACTTTTATTAATCAAATTACTAGAATCATATTTTTGGAAAGCTTAATAATTTACAAAAAGAAAACACATTTCTAGCAATTCAGGACAGCTAGCCATAAGCAGGCAAGCGTATTTTCTCTCACCTGGGGGCCTGCCTCTCAGAATGTTGGAGGAATAATTCTGAGTCAGGTTACGTCTAGAAACTCAAAGATTTGGGGGCCTGGGAAAACTGGGAGCATCTTAAGTGGGTTCACCCATTTTTCATCTAAGTCCCTAAAATGAATGATTGATTTTCAACTTAGCAAATGTAATTTGATTGACTATAATGTGCCAGGAAGGGTGTTAGATGTGATAGGTAGAAGCCTTCTTTTAGTGTCTGATTTTTCAGGGATTTTCAATATCAGCAAATGTGTTTGCCTACATTTTTCTTTGAAATTTTGAAAGTTTAGGATATATACCTGTAATTTATAGCAAATTATTTCCAAAGATAACTATATACAACCAACTATTTTTTCTTCTTAATCTTTCATTCTTGCTATCTTTTTATTGGTTTATATCATACAATTATAATGTGTAATCCCAAGACTTGCTGTAGTAGTCATATGCATAAATACAGGATTTTGGGAAAACAGGAAAAAAGAAAACAGAAAATTTTCTTCCTTACCAGTTATGTTTGGAATAGAACAGATCTTTCCTATTTTGTTTCAAGGTCAGTGGGGAGAGATTATATGATTGGGGTTTACGAGGATACATAGTCATGGAAGATTTATGGAAGGAAAACTTTCAAAAGGTAAGAAACATCTTTTTCATTATCTTCCTTTTGGTTTAAATACGTGGTTTCTCTAGGATTTTGTAAAATACTTGAAAACACTATTGCTTTTCTTGCTTTTTCTGTTTGTTGCTAGTTACATCTCTAGCACTTATCTTCTGGTTATCATTATTGGAAGAGCAATAGAACTTCTGAGCGTTTGGTTATTATCAGCAGGGCTAAATAAGTGGTGACCATTAAATTCATTCCCCCAAAGTCTTAGACCATATATTCCATTCTATTATATTTATAGGTTGCTCAAAGTGTAGCATGTTACCTGAAAATTTTATCAAAACTGAATTCAAAGGGAACATACTATGCTCCCAGGAAAAAGACAAAGAATTGAGACCCTCCTCCTCTTGCTTTTTCACGTATCATAAGGTCTTTTCTTTCCTTTAGCACTGTTGTTTCTGTTTATCCCCCAGGCTTTTCGGCCCAGCTGAGGGCGTGAGCCATGGTGTGTTGGGGACCAGCCACCAGCTACAGGCCACGTTCTCTATGCTGTCTGGTGGATGAGCAGCAGAGGGAGGAGGTTGTGTAATTGTAAGGACTTGTCACCTTTTATCTCTTCTAGCAGCCACATAGCTGATTAAATGTTGCCAGTGCTTGCTGGAACATTCTTTCTTTCTCCTGATAAGGAAGAATGAGTTTAGAATAAAGCTTCATGTCTCCACTAAGCACTCAGAGACACAGCCAGCTAAGGGAGAATTGGGGTTCTTATACTACCTTGTACATCAGCCACTGAAGGAACTTCATTTTGCTCCAATTATTCTAAATGAAAATACTCTTTTAAAAAATATAAATAACTATCTTAAAATTAAAATCCAAGACTTTGAACTGGAATTTGGGAGTAACATAGAATAAATTTAAGCCCTCTTCATTGTTTACATAAATAATCTTACAGTGAAATCTTAAGGCGAATTTGTATACTGGTGGTTTCTAAAGGAATTAGTTCCTCTTGAGCCTGTTTAAACTAGCTCTTGAGTGGGAAGTTCTAGACCAATATCAAATGTCCTGTGGCAATCCCTTTTAAAGAATAAACATTTGTAGTTTCATTTTTACTTCTCTGACATTTTCTATGGAAGCTTTCTTTCCTGTTTAAAAACATTTTTAACAAATCCACACTGAATATGGGCAAGGAAGTAAAATGTCAAGAAAAGTGTACACAGTCCTAGAAGGAACTGTGGAAAGTGAGACTAAATCAGCTTCAACTCCAAGTACTTACTGTGGTATAACTGCAGATGGAGGCACAGCAAAGCTTAAGGGGGATCCCCCAGGAGCCTCTGAGCGCTCACTATAGTGTCTATGCAGACATATACGCACACCAAAGATAAAGTGGGGGCCACAGGAGCCTTTTGCTTAGAATCAGAGTTCTCTGACTGCTCTGAGAATTCAGCCCAGTACAGAAGCCAATGGGTTGTGATTTTAAAATGTTGGGTATTAAAGCTACTCAACATGTTGTGATTTTAAAATGTTGGGTATTAAAGCTACTCAGATTCATATGTGAGTCCTTTTGGAGTTGGGTGGTAAAGACTTTTAATTAGCTCATGGTTGGTTTGCATTTCTTTCTCTGTTTTATACCCATGTCCTCTTCAGAGCTATTGAGAACTTAAAGTGTTTTCCCATTCATTTACTCTCTAAGCTTAATTTTCCTGACAGCTGTCTGTTTTCAATGTACGGTAATAACATTGATTTTGACGATGTTAAACATTTACTACAAGTTTTAAAGAAAAAATAGCAGAAGCAGAAGGCCCTATTAAATCAAGATTCAATATACTTAAATTTCAGGAATTATTTGATAATGAAGTACTATTGTTTTTTATTAAGCCCCTTAGTTAGATTTTGTGGGTTTTGGGGTTTTTGTTTTTTGTTTTTGCGTTGGAGTCTCACTCTGCCACCCAGACTGGAGTGCAGTGGCATGCTCCCGGCCACCGCAGCCTCGACCTGCTGGGCTCTGGCGATTCTTCCGCCTCAGCCTTCCAAGTAGCTGGAACTATAGGCGAGCGCTACCACGTCCGGCTAATTTTTTGGTTTATTGTAGAGATGAGGTTTTGCCAAGTTGCCCGGGGGGGTCTCAAACCCGCAGGCTCAGACAATCCACTCACCTCAGCCTCCCAAAGCACGGGATTACAGCCTGAGCCACCGAGCCCAACTTGTGTGTTTTTAATGAAAGCAAAAGTTTAAGCTACCCTGGAACAGGAATCTTTTGGGGCCCTGGAACTAAGTATATTCTCTTCATAGACTATCAAATAAGTCATAATCTAGTAAAGGAGATGAGAAAACATACAATCAAAATACAAGATAAAACATGTTAAGTATCAGAAGATGGGCACTGAAAAAAAGTAAGATTTTTGGATGATAACATCTTGCCTTCATTGAGGGGAATTAGGGGACATTTCATGAGGGAGATTTTTTTGCTTGTTTCTTAGTTTGTTAGGAAGTTGGTGTTCAAGTCAGGCTTCAGTGTAACAGATGTAAATGCTTTTGGTTGTGCATAGTCAAAGAAATTGTGGGCAGTATGTTTAAAACAGAGCCCTGAAATGTTAATGGTATGGACGATGGTTGAATTCTCAGTTGCATTATTTTTCACAGGGCTATATTACTCATTACTCGGAAGTACCCTAAACAAGTCTGTGGCATTTTGCTGCTCTGCTACATTCCTTCTCCCTTCCAGAAATTGATTCTAACTGTTTGTACTGAGTCTTCCATTAATAAAGTTTGGATAAGGTAGTCTTTCAATCTGCCATCATTGGTCACTTAGGGGAATTTCTCTGCTTCAGCTAAAACTCTTTGTCAGACTTGTGAAGCAAAGATAGGTGCATCCAGAAATATTGTCCTTATAAGTGTGGTCTAGGGTTGTTTTTTTAAAAGATAAAAGAATGTATAACATGTATGCAGTTTAAAATCCAACAATATAATGACTACACACGTGCCAGTCAACCATCTACCTTTAAAAATAAGAAATTACCAATGCTTTCCAAGTCCTCCGTGGGCCTCCTATCTGCCCAGAGGGAACCATTATCTGAAATTTTGTGTTTTTCATTCTTTAAACTTTGAACTTTAAATTTAACCATATATGTATATATTCTAAAACACTGTATTTGAGCTTGCCTTTTTTTGCCTTTATAATATAAATACATACACTATATATATGTATAATATAATATATATATATATATATATATATAATGCTTATCTAGATGGAGTCTTTATACTATTTTGCAACTTGCTTTGTTCCTTTAACATTTTGTTTATGGGCCATGTATGGTGGTAATTTATTCAATTTTCACTGCCATAGATTATTTCTTTGTGGGAAAATACCCATGTTGATGTTGATGTCCAGTTGGGTGGTTTTCAGTATATTGCTATTATACACACAGCATGGCTTCATGGTTTGTGGAGAGTTTTTCTAGGCTAGAATTCCTGGTTCATGGGGTCTGCATATCTTTAGTTTTACTAGATGATACCAAATAATTGTTTCCATGTTTGCCAGTCTGGTGGTTTTAAAAGAGTTTTTCATTGTGATGTGGGTATGTATGTGGCTTTACCTTACTTCTCAGTTTTTATTTTGAAAAAATTTCAGAACTACAGATCAGTTGCACGACTAGTACAGTGAATATATCCTTCACTTAGATTCACTAATTAACAGTTGCTACATATGCTTTATCTATCTTTTTGCACATGCATGGTATTCACACACACACGTATGTTTTATTTTTTTGAACCATTTAAGAATTAGTTGTGTATATCATTGCCTTTCCACCCATGTCTAATTCAGCATGTATTTCCAAAGAACATGGACATTCACTTTTAAAATCATAATACCATTATTGTACTCAGGAAAGTTAACATTTCATTGTTTATATAAATATTGTCTAAAAATAGCCCATGTTCAGATTTCCCTAGCTACCCCAATACTGTGCTTTCTTTAAGCAACTTTTAAATTTTTTGTAGCTAAGTGAATTATTATAAGGCAAACACCCTTGTAAACCATCACCTAGGATGAAAAAATAGAACTTTGCCAGCCCTTACCCGAAGCCCTTCCATGTAGCCCATCCCAGTCACAGTCCTCTAGTTCTCTCCCAAAATAACTATTCTGACTTTTATTGTATTAACTTTCTTTTATTTCTTTATGGCTTTCTCACCTAAATATTCGTTTCTGTCCCTTTAGTCTTGGCCATTATTTTTTATTTCATATGCTTTTCACCCGTGTGTGTGTGTGTGTGTGTGTGTGTGTGTGTGTGTGTGTGTGTGTTTGCCTTTTAAGTCTCTCAATCTACAAGCTCCCCTTCCATCATTTTATTTTCCTTACAATTTATCTGTTAAAAGAACCTGGCACGTTTGACCTATAGAGTTTCTAACAGTTTGGGTTTTGCCGATTACACATTTATGGTGCAGTTTAACATGTCTCTGTGTTTCCCACAAATTTGGCAGCTGGATTCAGCAACTACTTGATCCAGTTCCTGTTTGATCCTTTTGGCAAGGCTGTAGATCTAGTAGGCACATAAGTCTGGTTTTTGTTTTGCTTTTTTTGGTGTTAGTAGCTCTTGTTGCTTAATGCCTAGACCTATTGAATCTTTGAGGGTTGGAAAATGGTGATATTCTACTTTCATTTTTCATTTTCATGTATTAACTGAAATATTTTATTTTTAATTTTTAAAATTTTTAAAATTTTTATTTTTAAAGTAATCACTTTATTTTTTATTTTATTTTTTTACTTTTTTGAGTTGGAGTCTCACTCTGTCACCCAGACTGGAGTGCAGTGGCCGCTTCCGGCCACCGCAGCCTCGACCTGCTGGGCTCCGGCGAACCTTCCTCCTCAGCCTTCCAAGTAGCCAGAATGACAGGCATGCGCTACCACGCCCAGCTGATTTTTTGATTTATTGTAGAGATGAGGTCTCGCTGCCCAGGCGGGTCTCGAACCCGCGGGCTCAGGCAATCCACTCACCTCAGTCTCCCAAAGGCGCGGGATTACAGGCTGAGCCACCGAGCCCGGCTTATTTTTTATTTTTAAAGAAGTGGAATACAATTCACGGTTAGGTACATAAGTGGTCATCATACAGGTAAATTTGGGTACCTTTTTTTAAATACATATTTTTTATTTTTAAATTGTGGGGTACAGTTAAGGGTTAGGTATACAAATATGCATTGTGCAGGTACCCTTGTTGGTGAGGTGTGCCCCACTTTCCCCAGACAGATATTGACTATCATTAATCCCACCTCCTTTCCCCTCCCTGCCCCCCACATAGTTTCCCGCCACTGTAGCTGAAATATTTTAATAAGGAACGTCTTCCCCTCATCTGTTTAGTTACTCAGTTATAATTTATATAGGAAAAATAGGACGAATGCTTGGATTTTTTTCCCTCTTTTTTTGAGTCGGGGTCTCACTGTTGCCCAGGCTGGAGTGCAGTGGCACACTCATGGCCACCACAACCTTGACCTGCCGGGCTCAGGTGATCCTCACACCTCAGCCTTCCAAGTAGCTGGAACCACAGGCATGCACCACCATGCCCAGCTAATTTTTAAATTTATTATAGAGAAGAGATTTTGCCAAGTTGCCTAGGCTGGTCTTGAACCCATGGACTTAGGCAATCCTCTCACCTCTGCCTCCTGAAGTGCTGGGATTACAGGTCTGAGCCACCACACCCAGCCTTTTTTCCTCTTATTTGTGTGGTTTAAAAATGATAAATTTGTTGCCTCTCATCCTCAGATCACCAATTAGGTTTTCTTTAAAAACATCATTATGAATTTTTAGATCTAAACATATTTGATGGATTTGAATGCTTTGCAATTCTCATCCTTATCAAAGTTCAAACTGTCCCATTTTCTGGTAGAAGTTGATTCTGAGTCTTTTTGACATGACCCCAGTAGTCTGGCATGTCAGGCTTTTCCCAGAATTTCCCATCCCATTGTGTGTTGTCATTGTTGTTGTTTTGAGTGGGGGGGAGGTCTCATGCTATTGCCCGGGCTAGAGTGCACTGGCACAATCATGGCTCACTGCGGCCTTGGCCTCCTGGGTTCAAGTGATCCTTCTGCCTCAACCTTTTGAGTGGCTGCGACTACAGGCACGTAACACCATGCTTGGCTAATTTTTTTTTTTTTTAATAGAGGCAAGGTCTCACTATGTTGCCCAGGCTGGTCTCGAACTCCTGGACTCAAGCAATAAGCAATCCTTTCACTTTGGCTTCCCAGAGTGCTAGGGTTACAGGTGTGAACCACCATGCCAGGACCCATAGTGGTTTTCATTTACATTTTCCTGATTACTAATGAGATTGAACATCTTTTCACAGGTTTATTGAATTTTTTTTTTCTTTTTGAAGTCTGTTCATGTCTTTTGGTCATTTTTTGTATAGGTCATTTGTCCCTTTCTTACTGATTTATAAGGGTTCTTAATTTTTTCCTAGATATTAATTTTTTGGTTACATGTCTGCAGATGTCTTCTCTCAATTTTCAGTTTTGATGTCTTTTGAGAATCAGAAGTTCTTCATGTAGTTGATTTATTTATCTTTTCCATTATGGCTTTCACTCTTTGACTCTAGGAGCATAATAAAAACATGAAATATTTACTGATTGTCCATTGCTAATGTGAAACCCTTTTGGAATAGTCTCAGCCCAAGTTCTGAGTATCATGAATGGAGGCCAGTTGTGGGTGTTGGTCCTTAGGGTTACAGATAGCTCTTTTGGTGTTGTCTTCTAACTAGCTAAACATAGCAGTATGTCTCAGTAAATGTCATATTTTAGTTTTTCACTAGGTTTTCTAAAAATGCAGCAAGTTACTGTCAAACAACTGTGGAATGACTGTTAAAGGCCAACAATAATTATTAAAAGGGCAGGAAAATACATAAAGAAACATAAACTTGTTACCAACATGAAAGCTGAGCAGAACTTTTAAAACTGAGCTTTTAATAGTTGTATTCAGGCCCTTGCTGGCTCAGCAGGGAAATGAAAGGGAAGCAGCAGCCACCACCCTGAGTAAACATGCTGTGCTTTTTCTTTCTCCATTAGAAATTCCTCAACCCTCTAAACATGGGAAAGTTTAGCTGAAAGTAAGTTATGTGATTTTAAAATGTTTGTCTTTGGTCAGGCATGGTGGCTCACACCTGTAATCCCAGCGCTTTGGGAGGTCAAGACGGGAGGATTGCTTGAGCTCAGAAGTCTGAGACCAGTCTCGGTTACATAGTGAGAGCTCATCTTTATGAAAAAAAAATCGAATAAAATAAAAAAGTTAGGAAAGTGTGGTGGCACGCCTCTGTAGTCACAGTTACTCAGGAGGCTGAGGCGGAAGGATCACCTGAACCCAGGAGGGCGAGGCTGTGGTGAGCTGTGATGGTGCCACTGCATTCCAGCCTGGGTGACAGAGTGAGACACCGACTCAAAAAAAAAATCATCTTTAAAATAAGCTAGTCACAAACAAAAACCATATGATTCCACATTTATGAGGTATCTCAAATAGTTAAACTCATAGAAGCAGAGAATAGAGTGGTGTGTTGCCAGGGGCTCAGGGGAGGGAAAAATGGGGAGTTGCTAATCAATGGGTATAAAGTTTTAGGCAAGTAAAGTGAGTAAATTCTAGAGATCTGTTGTACGACGTTGTACCTGTAGATCAGCGGTCCTCAACCTTTTTGGCATCAGGGACTGGTTTTGTGGAAGATAATTTTTCCACAGATGTGGGACAGGGATGGTTTTGGGATGATTCAAGCACATAACATTTATTGTGTACTTTATTTCTATTATGTTTACATTGTAATATATGATGAAATATACAGCTCATCATTTTTTTTAAAAAACTAGACTCAGATGGAAGTAGGCAGGCCACTGCTGATTGACAGGAGGTGGAGCTCACCCGCTGCTCGCTTCCTGCTGTGCGGCCCAGTTTGTAACAGGCCCAGTTCCTAACAGACCATCAGTCAGTGTCCTCCCTGCTGTAGATAACAATACTGTATTGTACACCAGGTCGAGGCTGCATTCCAGCCTGGGCGATAGAGTAAGACTCCAACTCAAGAAAAAAAAAAATCTGTCAAGAGGGTAGATCTCACGTCAAGTGTTCTTACTGCTATAAAATTTTTTTAAAAATAAGGACAATATGATAGGTTTTCCATAAAGCTAAAGTTGTTCTGAATTTGTACCCTTTGTGGTTTTTGCTGTCTGAAATTCTAAGAAACACAAGTATTAGGCAATGATTTTTCTTTTTTTCTGTAAACACCATTACTTAGCAAAATAAATAGAAATATCCTGAAATAGAAAAGGTCATCTTCTCTTCAGAAAGGCATGCACTTTTGGTATTAGCTGGCAGGATACAGTGTGGCCCAGTGACTAAGAGGGTGGGCTAAGAGGAGCCGAGTGCACCAGGCACCTACCTGACTTTGCCTCTTACTAGCCTTGAAATCTTGGGAATTTACTCCAGTGCCCTGGACACTAACTGGGCATGTACTTCTTGGGACTGTTTTGAGGACTAAATAAGGTTATCCATGTGAGGAACACATAAATGGACGGACTCTAGCACATGATAGTCGTCAACCACAGCTCATGTGACATTGCACATTTTCGCTTCTGCCTGAGAAGATAATGTCTACTGATAGAAAATGGAACCATACCCCATAGTCAGGAGTCCTTATATAATAGTTTTAGTTTTCTGTTGCTACCGAACAAATGACTGCAAATATACAGGCTGAAAGTAATACAAATTTATTATCTTAACTCAGTGGGTCAGAAGTCCAATACTAAATCAAGGTGTCAGCAGGGTTGCATTCCTTTCTGGAGGCTCTATGGGAGAATTTCTTTCCTGCTCGTTTAGATTGTTGACAGAATTGAGTTCCTTGAGGTTGTAGGACCAAGGTCTGTTTTGCAGGCTGTCAGCCGAGGGCCGTTCCCAGCTTCCTTCCTCTGTTTTCAGAGCAAACCTGAGCAAGTCCTTTTCAACTTTCCTCTCCCTGACCCCTTCTTCTACCTCCCTCTTAGACTATAAGCACCCGTGATTTGATTGGGCCCACCCAGATACTCCAGAAAAATCTTGCTAGTTTAGGGCAATTGATTAGCAAACTTAATTCCATTGTGACTTCAATTTCCCTTTGCCATGTAAGGTAGCATAATCATTGGTTCTGGAATTAGGACTCATACATCTTTGGGGGCTGGGGAACATTATTCTGCCTACCCCATCCAGTGAGCTAGAATTTTGTTGGGGTCTTTAGCAGGTAATTTATTGAGCACTTCCTATGAGCTTGGCCCCACACACAAAACTCTAGGAAGAGTCTTTAAGGCAGTTTCTATTATTATCCCTGTTTTGCAAGTGAGGAAACTTCATTTTGGAGAAGTCAAGTAATTGCTGAAAATAATTCAACCGGTGAGGGACTCAGACATTTCAGTAGGCTGCTGTGCCTCAAAGGTTTAGCTGGTAATCTCCCTTCACGTGGCAGTTCATACTAATTGGAAGTCAGTGTTTTGATTTTTTAAAAAATGTTTCAATTTTGCTAACAGAACTTATTATTCATGGCCAGGCACTGTGGCTCATGCCTGTAATCCCAGCACTTTGGGAGGTGGTAGTGAGAGGATTGCGTGAGCCCAGGGTTTCCAGACCAGCCTGGGCAACATGATGAGACCTCATCTCTACAATTTAAAAAAATTAGCTGATATAGTGGCATGTGCCTATAGTTCCGGCAACTTGGAAGGCTGAGGTGGAAGAATCACCTGAGCCCAGCAGGTTGAGGTGTGAGGTTGGTGGCTGTGATGGGTGCCACTGCATTCCAGCCTGGGTGACAGTGAGTCTCTGACTCAAAAAAAGAAAAGAAAGAAAGAGAAAAAAAAAGAAATTGTCATTCATGGTCATGGATGTAGTAAGAAAATAAATTTAAAAAGTGAAACTAGATATGCATTAAAATCAGATTAAAAGGAGAATGAGGTATAAAATATTTTAAGTAAAACTGTTTCTCTGTCTGAAAATGGAAAAAAAAAAAAGATTTCTGGCTTGCGCTAAGTCGTGAACTGTCTTTTGAAGCCAGAATGTTGTTTTCTCTGAGTTCATGGCGTTCGTTCTCTGCCAAAAGAAGTCTGATTTGTAATAGGGTGGGTTGATGGTCTCAGTATTTTTCTAGTGAGATACTGGACTGTCATATTTTGTTACACTGTAAGTGATATGTAACCAAACAAGAAAATTATCCTAGCAACAAAATTGTTTTTCTTCAATCAGAAGGTTTTTGTGTGCTCATTTTCTTATTGTCTAAATGATTTAAAAGTTTATGAATTTAGCATCTTATTTTTTGAGATTGAGGTACTGGTGATTATAGATAGTAGAATATATGAGAATATCATGGCTGGGCATGGTGGCTCATGCCCATAATTCCAACACTTTGGGAGGCCTAGGCAAGAGGACTGCTTGAGCCCAGGAGTTTGAGACCAGCCTGGGCAACATAGCAAGACATCAAAAGAAAGAAAAAAAAAAGTTAGCTGAGCATGGTGACACACACCTTTAATCCCAGCTACCCGGGAGGTCAAGGCTGCAGTGGGCCATGATCATACCACTGCACTCTAGCCTGGGTGACAGAGTGAGATCCCAACTCAAAAAATGTATATGTGTCAAATATGAGTATTTGACAAGCATTTGTGTTAATTCAGACCTGAAATATATTTAATTCAGTAGAGAACCACTTTGTTTTTATGCCAGATCCAATTATTGGGCATGGTTCTCTCACTCGCCCTCATAAACCACTTTTACTTCATTTAATTTTATTTCAATAACTTTAGGGGTATAAGTGGCTTTTTGTTACATGGATGAATTGTATAGTGGATAAACCTCTTTTTCTCTCTTCTTGTTCTTCATTAATCACACACCCAAACCTTTTTTGGACACTTGTCAGATCTCTAGGTTCTATGCCACTCCATATGTTTATAGTGAATACTTGAATACTATGTGCTAGGAGGCCCTAGTGATAGTGTGCCCTCATGAAGCTTACAGAGTAATGAAGAATTCAGACAGGAAAAGTCATTATACAAATCAGGAAGTACATGGGTGCCATGAAAGTGAACAAAAGGATATAACCTAAATTGGTGGGCTGGGTACAAAGAAAACTTTGATCTTATGGATGAATAGCATTTATTTAGCAAAAATCAGGATTGACCAGTCTTGGTCAAGTGGTGCCTTTTGCAAAAGTCTTGTCACAGTAAGAAGTTTGGCAAGTTCAAGCAACAGCAAAAAGGCCTTTGGAGCTGTGTTGTAGTGTGTGTGTGTGTGTGTGTGTGTGTGTGTGTGTGTGTGTGTGTGTGTGTGTTCACTCGTGTATGCATGTTTGGGGGCAGGGGTTAGGGGTGGCTCTGGGGGAGGAGAATAAGGGCACAGGTGCTGAGTCCTGCAGTGCTCTGTTCAGTGTGTCAAATAGACCTGAGTATTGTTTGTTGATCCACCAAGCAATGCATATGGGCTTGTTCCCCAAGACTACATCATCAAGTGGATGTGGTGACCTAATAATTTATCGTCCAAACCAGGATAGCTTTGAGAGTGAAATGGGACACTGTTAATTATGCTGGGACAATGGGTATAAAGCAATACTTATAAACTGGTTCTCAACCATTCCAGTGAACCTCAAAGTTGCCTAGAAACCACAGCATTAGTCACTTGCTCCTGCTTTCTCACCTTTTTCCCCTCTTTCACTCATGAATAACTCGGAGAGAAGGCCACCAGAAGAACCCGGGGCAAGTCTAGACCACAGAATCATAGCCCTGTTGCCCGCCCAGCTGCAGCCTAGTGTTTTCCAGACTGCCATCTCATGAGAGCTTGAAGCTCTGGCATAAAGCAGGTCTTATGAACATGTTTTCAGAACTGAAGTATTAAAAACCTGTAGAAAGAAAGGCCTTAACATGAACTTTTCCCACTAGAAACTTTCCTACACCACTTCTCATGGATGACATGACCTAATTATATGTTCCCGGATGGTGGCCAGGCAGAATGGGTGTGGTCTGATTCTAACTTCTTTCAGAGTAAACATGTTTTGTAGATTGTCCCTACAGTAGATAATGGTGGCTAATGCATGGAGTGGAATACCTACAAGAAGTCTTCTTATAGGTGGAAAGCCTTCTTTAATAGTGACAGCAGCATGAAGTAGTATACCTTCCTCTTTCAGGAAATAAGAAATCTTTTCACTATTGTTTTGATTTTTTAAAATAGAATCAACTGTTTGGCCCAATCTTTATAATAAGGATTAATGGAACTTTATTTCCTGCTCTCTGTGCCCAGGTCACTCTCTACAGCAGGGCCCTCAGGGAGCCCTAGGAATTTCTTTGGTTTACTGAGAAATGGATCACTTTGCAGTATAATAATATTTAATGGTTGGCACCTGCAAGAACATAGGATCTCATTTCTTCAACAACCCCTCAGTAAAATGCCTTGGCTCCCACACAAAAATAATAATATTTAATGTTTGTATTCAACCAAATACTAAAGACACTTTGAGGAGTTTCACTATTTCTTTTCAAACTGCATTAAACTCTTATTTTTGTTTTACAAGGCAGGAAATGTGAAGAATTCACCCGGAAATAAGTAGAAAACTCTATGCTCTGCCCATTTTAATCAGGTAAAGAACAAGAAAACTCTGGTTATTTTCAGCATTATAGAGCCAGCTGAAATGACTTCTCTTAATTAATTTAATAAAATTAATCATAGTATTTTCAACTTGAGTTGGAAACATGCAGAAGGGTCATATTTTATTCCATCTTTAATTTCTAGGCTAAAGTGCCATGACTTATTTAATTTTGTTTGTTCCAACAATGTACCTGAGTTTTTTTAGACAAGCTAGAACCAGACAGTAGGGATTTGTCTACAAATCTATTTTCAAACAATTGAAAAGTACTGTTGTTTCTTAGGTTTATTTTTTGTTCAGACAACACTTTACTAGTAAGCACATTTGTATTCATCTAGTACTCAATAAACACTTGTTGAATACATGACTGTTTCTGAGAAGCTCATGATTATGTAGGGATATTACCTTAAATGACAGGGACTTTCTTATTTAGTTATTGTTAGGCATAATTATTCCTTCTTTAAAGATTGAATAATCTGAGGTTACAGACATTTAGGATATCAGAAGAAGTCAGAAAATCAGTGAGATTTCTTCTGGTCTTATACTCAATTCACCATTTTCACTTGTCCAATATTTACTCATGGAGTGCTTGCTAAGCACAAAAACATGAGTTGTTTTGTGTCTGTATTAAAAATTACATAGTAACACTTGGGATTTCTTGGTAATTAGAATATTGTATTGAATTTGGAAACAACCTAAATATGCAACTACAGGAAAATGGTTTAATTATGGTATATCCATAAATGGGAATATTATTCTGTTTCAGCAGTATTTAATTGCATGGGAGTATGTGCACAATTATTGTTAAATGGGAAATAAAAGGTGGTATCACATTTTTTAGAGGGGAAAAGATTGGGAGATACAACAGAAAATGTAAGTGTATATGTTTTGGTAGTAGCATGATTTTTACAGTTTTCTTCTTTATAACTTTCTGTATTTTTAAAAATTTCTGCAATGAATATGAGTTTTTTTATCATCACAATTTTTTAAAGCATTAGTGTTACATTTATTATAAGTCATGTTTAAAATTTATGAAAACTCTGGCTTTGAAGTTTTCTTTTTCAACCTTTCTTCACATTTTTGGAGACCCAGAGAGTCATATAAACTTAGAATTTGAGAGCGGTTCTCTGGCCCAACTCTCAGTCTCAAGCCGACTGCCCTGTAGCCCTGTGTGTTCCTCCTTTTGCACCACCACAGATAGGAAACTTACCCCATGGAGTTAGCCATCTTTGGATAATTCTGGTTTTTAGGAAGCTATTTCTTCTACTAAGCGAAACTGTGTCTCCTTGTGACTCCTACACAGTAGTCACAGAAAACAAATACAGTTCCTCTTTTACATCACAGCTCTTCATGTAGTAACACAAAGTCAATAGTTCTCAGATACAAACAAATTAGCCAGGGAACTTGTGAAAAAGCAAAGGCCTAGGCCCCACCTGAGCATCAGCATCTCTGGAAAGTGGGTACAGATATGCATTTGATGTGCCATTAAAAGGAGGATTTAGAAGGTGAATAGTCAGTTTTTACATTGAATATGGTTGTATTTCTCTACAGAGACAATGAATGAGACATAGAATAAAGGGAAACTAGGTAAATATCCATTTCAGTTTTCAAAGTCATTTTAGACCAGAGTTCAGGTTGCTGTAATACAACTCTTTGATTTCATTCTTTATTTTTTTAGATCTTTATTGGAGGAGGTGTCATTTTTTATTTTTTTATTTAAAAAAAAATTTTTAAACATATTTTTAATTTTAAAATTGTGGGGTACAGTTAAGGGTTAGGTATACAAATATGTATTGTGCAGGTACCCTTGTTGATGAGGTGTGCCACCCCATCCCCAGACAGATATTGACTACTGTTAATCCCACCTCCCTGCCCCACCATAGTTTCTTGTCACTGTCAATCCTTTTCTTATAGTATTACGATAGTTGTTCAAGGTCCACTTATGAGTGAGAACATGTACTTCTCAGATCTTTGTTTCTGTGAGAGATCACTCAGTATTATAAACTCTAATTCCATCCAGGTTGCTGCGAAATTCATGATTTTGTTCTTTTTTATGGCTGCGTAATATTCCATTGTATATATGTACCACATTTTTTTAATCCAGTCCTCTTTTGATGGACACCATGGTTGGTTCCATGATCTTGCTATTGTGAACAATGCTGTGATAAACATACGTGTGCAGGTATCTTTTTTATAGAGTGATTTGAGTTCTTCAGGGTATATTCCCAGTAGGGGGATTGCGGTATCATATGGAAGGTCGATTTTAAGAGCTTTTAGGAATCGCCACATTGCTTTCCACACAGGCTGCACTAGTTTACACTCCCACCAACAGTATAGAAGCATTCCCTTTTCTCCACATCCTCTCCAGCATCTGTTATTTTTTGAGTTATTGATAATTGCCATTCTGACTGGAGTTAGGTGGTATCTCAGTGTAGTTTTAATTTGCATCTCCTTGATGATTAGTGAGCTTGAACATTTCTTCATGTGTCTGTTGGCCACTCATATATCTTCTTTTGAGAAGTGTCTGTTCATATCTTTTGCCCACTTTGTAATGGGTTGTTTGTTTTTTTCTTTTCAGCACGTTTGAGTTCCTTGTAGATACAAGATGTTAGGCCTTTGTCATACATGGGAGTTGGCAAATATTTTTTCCTAGTCTGTAGGCTGTCTCCCTGCTCTCTTGATGGTTTCTTTGGCTTTGCAGAAGCTTGTCAGTTTAATGAGGTCCCACTTGCCTATCTTATCTCTTACGGCCTGTGCGTTTCTGGTTTCGTTCAGGAATTGGATGCCAGTTCCAACTTCCATAAGGGTGTGTCCTGCATTTTCTAAAGTTCTTATTTCTTGAGGTTTTACATTTAGGTCTCTGATCCACTTAGAGTTAATTTTTGTGTATGGGGATAGATAGGGGTCTTGTTTGAATCTTCTGCATGTGGTCAACCAGTTTTCCCAGCACCATTTACTGAATAGGTTCTCCTCTCCCCAGTGGTGGGTGGTGGAGGCTTTGTCGAAGATGAGTTGGTTGAGAAATTGGGGTTTTGCTTCTGGAATCTCAATTCTATTCCATTGGTCTATATGCCTGTTCTTGTACCAATGCCAAGCTGTTTTGATTATTGTAGCTTTATAGTAAAGTTTGAGGTCTGGTAATGTGATACCTCCTGCTTTGTTTTTTTTTTTTGCTGAGGATTGTTCTGTCTATTCTTGGTCGTTTGTGTTTCCTTATGAATCCCTGTATTATTTTTTCTAGATCTGAGAAGAATGTTACTGGTAATTTGATGGGTATTGCATTAAATCTGTAGATTGCCTTAGGTAAGATGAACATCTTCACAATGTTGATTCTTCCAATCCGTGAGCATGGGATATTTTTCCACTTGTTTGTGTCATCTTTGATTTCTTTGAGCAGTGTTTTGTAGTTTTCATTGTAAAGGTCTTTCACATCTCTGGTTAGGAAATTACCAAGGTAGTTAATTCTTTTTGTGTCTATTGTGAATGGAATTGTGGTTTTTATTTGGGTTTCTGTTTGTTTATTATTGGTGTATAGAAATGTGATTGTTTTTTGCACATTTATTTTATACCCTGGGACTTTGTCGAAGTCCTTTATCAGTGCAAAGAGGCTTTTAACAGATTCTCTTGGGGTTTCAAGGTATACAGTCATGTCGTCTGCAAAGAGAGAGAGCTTGACTTCCTCTTTTCCTATTTGGATACCCCTGATTGGCTTCTCTTTTCTAATTGCTCTAGCCAGGACTTCCAATATTATATTGAACAGGAGGAGTGAAAGTGGGCATCCTTGTCTTGTTCCAGTTTTCAGGGGAAATGGTTCCAATTTTTGTCTGTTTACGAGTATGCTGGCTGTGGGTTTCTCCAGATGGCTTTACTGTTTTGAAGTATGTTACACATATGCCTAGATGTTTGAGGGTTTTTATCAAGAAGGGGTGCTGGATTTTATTAAAAGCTTTTTCTGCATCTAATTATATAATCATGTGGTTTTTGCTTTGGCGTCTGTTGATGTATTTAATTACATTTATGGTCTTGCGAATGTTGAACCAGCCTTGCATCCCAGGGATGAAGCCTACTTGGCCACGATGGATGATTTTTGAGTTGTGTTGTTGAATCCGGTTTGCTAGGATCTTGCTGAGAATTTTAGCATCTATGTTCATCAAAGATATTGGCCTGTACTTCTCTTTCTTTGTTGGATCTTTACCTGGCTTGGGTATCAATGTGATGTTAGCTTCATAAAATGATTTGGGGAGGTTTCCATCTTTCTCAGTTGCCTGGAATACTTTCAGTAGGATTGATATCAGCTCCTCCTTAAATGTTTTATAGAATTCTGCTGGAAAGCCATCTGATCCAGGGTTTTTTTTTGTGGGTAGTTTTCTTATTACATAGTCAGTTTCTTTGATTGTTATTGGTCTATTTAGGGTCTCAATTTCCTCTTGTTACAACCTAGGTAGGTTGTGTGATGTCAGAAAGTCCTCCATTTCCTTAAGGTTTTCAAATTTGTTTCCATACAAGTGTACATAGTAGTCTCTAATGATCTTTTGTATTTCTTCAGGGTCAGATGTGACTTCATCTTTTGTGTTTCTGATTGTGTTTATTTGGGCTTTTTCTCTCTTTTTCTTGGTCAGTCTAGTTAGGGGACCATCGATCTTGTTTATCCTTTCAAATAACCAGCGTTTTGTTTCATTGATTTTTTTTGTACTATCTTTTTGTCTTCTATGTCCCAGATTTGGGCTTTTATTTTGGTGATCTGGATTCTTCTGCTGAAGTTAGGGTTTTTGTGGTCTTGCTTTTCCAGCTTCCTTAGGTGACTTGTTAGGCTGTTAATTTGTGATCCTTCCATTTTCTTCATGTGCATTTGTAGAGATATGAATTCCCCTCTTACTACAGCTTTCATGGTAGTAGAGATTTTGGTAAGATGTTTCTTCATTTTAATTTGTTTCCAGGTATCTTTTAATCTCTGTTTTGATTTCATCATTGATCCAGGAGTTGTTTAGCATCGTGCTATTTAGTGTCCATGTCTTTTTGGGTTTGGGAAGAACCTTGTTGGTGTTGATGTTTGTTTTTATTCCACTGTGGTCCGAGAAGGTGCATGGCAAAATTTTGATTTTTTGAAATTTGTTTATGCTTGATTTATGGCCAAGTATGTGGTTGATTTTCGAGTATGTTCCATGCAGTGATGAGTAGAATGTATATTCTGTGGTCATTGGGTGGAGTGTTCTGTAGGTATCAATTAAATCCATTTGGGCAAGAGTCACATATTCTACAGGGATTGAAGTGAGGGGAAAAATAGAATTTTTCATGTTCTGGTTATGACTGAATACATCCATTTACTGTTATCCTGTTTATCTCTTGTTTCCCATAAACTAATAGATGGATCTGAAGACTTATTCAGATTTAGTTTCAATTTTTTGTTAAGAGTACTTCATAGACAGTATTATGTTTAGTTATGCTGAATAAATGAATTACCTTGCTTTTTGCACTTAGTATGTTGTATATGTCTTTCCCTGTCAGTACTTATTGATCTACTTCATTCCTTCTTTAGTTGCTTAATTATTCCTAGTATGGACTGTGATGATCTATTTAATCCTTATTAACATAAATTGTCTTCAGTTTTTAACAATTTATCAATTCTTAGAGAAGCCAAAAACAGATTAATAAACTGAGATAGAAAGATAACCTAGTGGCTTACACATTTAATTTAAAAATTTTGGTTTATATTAAAAGATCAAATGAGTAGTCACTGGCCTCTGAAATATTTAGAAACCTCTAATTGCTAAATATATTTATTACAAATTAGGAAAAACACAATTCAGAGAAGACTCACTTTGTCCTTGGTGTGTCTTTGAATTTATGTGTGTTTCATTCCGGTAAAGAATGATGAGGGTGAATGTGAGGAATTATACACGTCAGACTGAGGGTGATAAAATCTTGCTCTCCAGCATATAAATGAAAATGTAGTTGTTTGATCTTCAGAAGGGGAGAGATTTGGTGTGTGCTGTGCCATTTAGGCATTTATTTTTGATTTACTCATCCATCCATGTATTTAATTATGCTCAGATACACAGCTAGTTGAGAATCTGAATATATTGATGGAACACAAAACCTTTCTGACTCTGTTTAATTATTTGTAAAGTGGGAATAATTACACTTCCCTCTGACTCATGATTCTTATGATCATATAGCAGTAATGTAAATATTTTTATGGTCTATTTAAATGTAAAGAATTTTTATAATGCAAAATTTTTGAGTTGTTTTTATTTTTTCTAGCACAGTTTACTTATTTTTTTCCTTTAGTTATAGGTAAACATTGGAAACGCCATACAGTAAATCCGTATTTCTACAGAAAAATGGCAGAGAAGTCAGCATTGAATGTATTAAACTGACTTTCTTCTTCAGGATAAACTATACTCGGCCTCTGTTCTCTTGGGCGATGCCATCCTACAAGCAAACTAATCTGAAATCCTTTCACCTAGAGATAATGTACAAGCCTTAGAACTCCTTGTTCTCATGTTGCTATTTATGTTCATAATTAAAATCCAAGTTTAAAAAAACTTGTCTAATATCATTGAGTGACAGTTTGAGTATATCTGATGTCTGTGTGTGTGTGTGTGTGAGTGATTTGTGTGTATGGTGTGGGTTTCTGGGTGCATGTTTATGTGTGTGTGGGGTGCATGATGTGTGTGTGTTAAAGACAATTGTTAACTTTTCTTAGGGCACCACCAGCTGGCAATCTGCAGAGTTCGGGCCCCGCAACAGAGTAAAGAAGAGTAGCTCTGGAGCTCAGAGATAGTGCTTCAACAACCAGCACAAGGAACCAAACTTGTAATACAGTTTGCCTGACAATGATTGGAAGACATTGGCTGGGCATGGTGGCTCATGCCTGTAATCCAAGTACTTTGGGAGGCAGAGGTGAGATGACTGCCTGAGACCAGGGGTTCGAGATCAGCCTGAGCAACTTAGTAAAACCTCATATCTACAATAAATAAAAAAATTAGCCAGACGTGGTAGTATATGCCTGTAGTTCCAGCTACTTGGAAGGCTGAGGCAGAAGGATTGCCTGAGCCCAGCAGGTCGAGGCTGTGGTAGCTGTGAGAGTGCCACTGCACTCCAGCCTAGGTGACAGAGTGAGACTTCAACACACCAAAAAAAAAAAAAAAAAAGGACATACAAAAGAAAACAGTAACAGTGACCCCTTGTTGTAACTGTTGCCTCCTAGTTTGTATAGGTCTTCTGGTTCTTGAATGCCAGTGGGAGAGTATAGTGTATGTCCTCTGCTAGTGGATGAATGGGGGGGTGGTTGTGTGTATGGGTTCTCTGTATGTATGGCTTGTATTCTCTTCCTTTATGGCCTCTGAATTGACAGCTCTTTGAACTCTATTCCCAATACTGTTGGGATCAACAGGAGTCTCTTTTGACTTGTCAGCCCACCAGAATGGATGGCAGGGGAATGAACGTATGTCAAAGAGAATTGAGAATTTCACATTTCAGTCATATTTGGAAACCATAAGTCTTCTTGTATCATCAGTTGAATTCCAAATTGTTGGCCTTCCAGAACTGATAGCAATTGGTAGGATAGCAATTTACAAGTGGACATGCACATATTTATGTTAAATACATTTAATAGAGCCAAAATGGCAGGAACAGTGCCAGGACTGTTACCGGATTAATGAACTGAAGCAAATTTGTCCTTAGAATGATCCCCTAGTAACCCAGAAGCCTTTGATTTCCTTTTATGCTGAAGTACTTTTGTGTTACTCTACCAATCATCCAAATATATTAAAGCTATACGTATATCTCATTATAAATATGCTATTATTTCAGGCTTTCTCCATTTGACTTGGCTTCCTACACTACATCTGAAAATTAGAGATTCCATGAGTTTCTTCCTTTATATTGCCTGATCTAGAGAAGATTCAGAAGAAATGGTCTACACCTCACCATGCTCAGGAGATCATTAATCAATAGGTATTTGAGTGCCTCCTAACTATAAGGCATTACCTCTCATTTTTAACCCTGCAGCCATTATCAAAACCTTGCTTTAAAACGCCTTAACTCCTCTGTAGGGTGGTTGGGTTAAGTGTCACAGAACCAGCTCCTACTCCCAACTAGGACAGCTCAGTTGCCCCATAACTTCTTTTTGATTTATGGTTGGTGGTCCAAAAATCTTTTCCTTTCTTGGTTTTTTATATCCAATGCTGTCTTCTTGTTATGCTTAACACTTTTTTCATGTACACCCTGAACTGTAGGGAATGTAAAATATGCATATTTTAATATCTTGTATTTTACTAGTTCTTTATATTTTTCAAAGTGCTATTTTATATCTTTTCTCCTTTGTCTTTTTCCTGACCTCAGTACATTTGTACTGTTTTTCTCCATCCCACGGTAATACTCTCTACTTATTTTATATTTTTTATCCTGACTTATGACCGTTTCTCCTTATAATAAAACTATGAACCTCTATTCAGTTTATCTAAAACTTAATCAACATAGTTCTATTTGAGTAACTTTAGGGACTTTGTGGGGGAACATTCTCTACTATACAGAGTGATATAAACTCCTCTGAAGAAAGAAATTGTGGTGCACTGCCATGAACATGCCTGATCTCATCTGAAGAGAGAAATATGGTATGGAATGTAATAGTTAGACTTCTAAGGAAGATTGCTTTGTCAAAAATCAAGATTTAGGGCCGGGTATGGTGGCTCACGTCTGTAATCCCAGCACTTTGGGAGGACAAAGCAAGAGGATTGCTTGAGCCCAAGAGTTCAAGACCAGCCTGGGCAACATAGCAAGACCTTGTCTCTACAAAAAAAAATTAGCCGGGCTTGATGGCATATGTCTATAGTCCCTGCTGCTAGGAGGCTGTGGCAGAAGGATCACCTAAGCCCAGGAGGGCAAGGCTGCAGTGAGCTGTGCTCATGCCTCTGTACTCCAGCCTGGGCAGCAGAGTGAGACCCTGACTCCAAAAAAAAAAAAAAAAAATCAATATTGAAAAGCAATTGCTTCAGATGGAAAAAAAGGGACTAAGGGCCCTAAAGAATGCCTAAACCAATAATATCACTTGTATCATCCCTTGGGACAAAATCAAAACAATAGTAGTATGTTCTCAGAATAACCCAGGGTCCTGGAGTACAGGTCCCTGGGCCACTGGGTCAGCAGCTTTTGCCCTGAGTGCAATGCCGGATTCTGCCCCATAGTGGCTTATATAATGCAAAGCACTTACCCTAGAGGAGCAATGGCATTATATGCAAGTAGCCTAAAGAAAATTCAAAACATAAGCAAAATGCCTGTGTTCACATATAAAGATGGGAAAATGTGACTTGCTCGAGGTTAAATAACAAATCAATGCCAGTTAAAATTAGACCGTGTAGTATTACTGATTTTTATTTTTGTAAAGATTTAATGTAAGCCAGGCACTGTGGCTCATGCTTGTAATCCCAGGACTTTGGGAAGCCAAGATGAGAGGATTGCCAGAGTCTAGGGGTTCGAGACCAGCCTGGGCAACTTGGTGAAACCTTGTTTCTATAATAAATCAAAAAACATTAGCTGGGCTGATGGTGCATGCCTGTAGTTCTAGCTACTTGGAAGGCTGAGGCAGAAGGATCACCTGAGCCCAACAGGTAAAGGCTGTGGTGGCTGTGAGCATGCCACTGCACCCCAGCCTGGGCCACAGAGTGACTCTGACTCAAAAAAAACACAAGGATTTAGTTTAGAGTCTTGGATTCAGAAGACAAAATAGACAAGAGTTATGTTTTCTTTGTTTTAATGAATGCACTTGCACTCATCTTTTTGGAAAGTCTTAATATTTGGAGGATACTTTGTGATCAAAAATATTCATGCTTATTGTATAAGCTGTAAGACTTACTGTGAATATAAAAGTTTTCACAGCTGGGCTTGGTGGCTCAGCCTGTAATCCCGCACCTTTGGAAGGCTGAGGTGAGTCGTTTGCCTGAGCCCGTGGGTTCGAGAGCCGCCTGGGCAACTTGGCGAGACCTCATCTGTACAATAAATCAAAAATTAGCCAGGCGTGGTAGTGCACGCCTGTAGTTCCAGCTACTTGGAAGGCTGAGGCGGAAGGATCGCCAGAGCCCAGCAGGTCGAGGCTGTGGTGGCCAGGAGCAGCCACTGCACTCCAGTCTGGGCGACAGAGTGAGACTGCAACTCAAAAAAAAAAAAAAAGTTTTCACTTTTTAATTCAATTTATCACCCAGTCTAATGCAAAAACTGCTGTTGGGGGATGAACAATATATTTGTGGAACTAAACTCTTATTCAAAGCTTCATTTTCATCAAAGGTAAAGGTTTGAGATCATGAGTTCATTCACCACTGGTTGAAAGAAACTTGCTTCAGGTTTTGGTTTTCACCCTGTAAACTCCTTCTTGCCTGATATTTTGTTTCTGATTTATTCAACTTTGAAATCAGCACAAGTTGACTATCCCTTGTCCAAAATACTTGGGACCAGAAGTACTTTGCAGTTTTTTGGATTTTTGGAATGTTCACATGTACATAATTGAGGTATCATGGGGATGGGACCCAAGTCTAAACACAAAATTCATTTTTGTTCCATATATACCTTATACACATAGGCTGAAGATGATTTTATACAATATTTTTTACACTTTTGTGCATGAAACAAAGTTTTGACTGTATTTTGACTGCAACCTGTTACATGAGGTCAGATGCATAATTTTTCACTTGTGATGTAATACCACTGCTTAAGAAGTTTTATATTTTAGAGCATTTTGAATTTCAGATTTCCAGGTTAGGAAGACTCAACCTGTAATTAGGCAGCACATAGTACTAAGGGTACAATTAGGTCAAACTCCAGATGTGACCAAAGTTCGGCCTTGTTTATGTTTATGAAGTGATAGCTAAGGTAATTTCTGGGTAGAAGGAAAGTTATTTATAAGCTGGCATTTCACATTTCATTTAATTAACAGTACAGAATAAGTCATCTGTAGTCTAAATTTAGGGGCTTTTATCTTCTTATCAACTCTAGAGCTTTGTTCCTGGTCTTTAGCTGTGACTCTGGAAGGCAAAAGAATAGTCAAGGAAGTGACTCTTTTCCCTGCCCACCCCCAACCTGTGAAAGACTCAATATCCATGTAGTCAGTCTGTAAACTCACCTCTCAGATATGCCTTGTGAGACTCCTTCACTGCTGATTTGTTGATGGGTCAGTTAGAGGTGAATATAGAGAACAGGTAGAAGAAAAAGTTAAAAGACAAAGATGGAGAAAAATACAAGATTCAAAGACTACTCCCCCAGCTCAAAAGTCAAGTCATAGTGAGTCCTTCAGATGCTTAGATGACACAATACTGGGATTTTGTTATGAGTGATCCCAAATTTGTGTATTGTCAGGGGATGATTTTTGTTTTAAATCAATATTTTTTATTATGGTTTTGTGGGGTACAGTTAAGAGTTAGGTGTACAATTACGTTTCATTCAGGCAGCCTGTTGATAAGAGGTGTTTCCCCATCCCCAGACAGATATTTGCTACTGTTAATCCCATCTCCCCCCCATAGTTTGCCAGTACCGTCAGTCATTTTCTTATAGTATTGCATTGGATGCTTAAGGTCCATTATATGAGTGAGAACATGTGATATTCGGATCTTTGTTTCTGTGAGAGGTCATTCAGTATTATAGACTCTAGTTCCATCCAGGTTGCTGCGAAATTCATGATTTTGTTCTTTTTGATGGCTGCATAGTATTCCATCGTGTATATGTACCACATTTTTTTAATCCAGTCCTCTTTTGATGGGCAGCATGGTTGTTTCCAGGTTCTTGCTATTGTGAACAATGCTGCGATAAACATACGTGTGCAGGTATCTTTTTTATAGAGTGATTTGAGTTCTTCAGGGTATATTCCCAGTAGGGGGATTGCGGGGTCATATGGGAGGTTGATATTTAGAGCTTTTAGGAGTCGCCACATTGCTTTCCACAGAGGTTGCACTAGTTTACACTCCCACCAACAGTGTAGAAGTGTTCCCTTTTCACCACACCCTCTCCAGCAGCTGTTATTTTTTGAGTTGTTGATAATTACCATTCTGACTGGAGTTAGGTGGTATCTCAGTGTGGTTTTGATTTGCATCTCCCTGATGATTAGTGAGGTTGAGCATTTCTTCATGTGTTTGTTGGCTGCTCGGATATCCTCTTTTGTGAAGTGTCTGTTCATATCTTTTGCCCATTTTATAATGGGGTTGTTTGTTTTTTTCTTTGCAGCATGTTTGAGTTCCTTGTAAATACAGGATGTTAAGCCTTTGTCAGACCTGGTGTTGGCAAATACTTTTTCCTAGTCTGTAGGCTGTCTCCCTGCTCTCTTGATGGTTTCTTTGGCCTTGCAGAAGCTTGTTAGTTTAATAAGGTCCCACTTGTCTATCTTCTCTCTTATGACCTGTGGGTTTCGGGTTTTGTTCAGGAATTGGATGCCAGTTCCGATTTCCATGAGGGTATTTCCTTCATTTTCTAAGGTTCTTATGGTTTGAGGTTTTACATTGAGGTCTCTGATCCATTTGGAGTTAACCTTTGTGCATGGGGATAGATAGGGGTCCTGTTTCAATATTCTGCATGTGTTCAGCCAGTTTTCCCAGCACCATTTACTGAATAGGTTCTCCTCTCCCCAGTGGTAGGTTGTGGAGGCCTTGTCAAAGATGAGTTGGTTGAGAAATTGAGGTTTTGCTTCTGGAATCTCAATTCTATTCCATTGATCTATATGCCTGTTCCTATACCAATATCAAGCTGTTTTGATGATTGTAGCTTTATAGTAAAGTTTGAAGTCTGGTAATGTGATACCACCTGCTTTGTTTCTTTTGCTGAGGATTGTTTTGGCTATTCTTGGACGTTTGTGTTTCCATATGAATTCCTGCATTGTTTTTTCTAGGTCTGAGAAGAATGTTGCTGGTAATTTGATGGGTATTGCATTGAATTTGTAGATTGCCTTAGGTAAGATGGACATCTTCACAATGTTGATTCTTCCGATCCATGAGCATGGGATATTTTTCCACTTGTTTGTGTCAACTTTGATTTTTTTGAGCAGTGTTTTGTAGTTTTCCTTGTAAAGGTCTTTCACATCTCTGGTTAGGAAGATGCCAAGGTATTTCACTTTTTTTGTGGCTATTGTGAATGGGATTGTGTTTTTTATTTGGGTTTCTGTTTGTTTATTATTGGTGTAGAGAAATGCGATTGTATTTTGTACATTTATTTTGTATCCTGAGACTTTGCCAAAGGCCTTTATCAGTGTAAGGAGGTTTTTGACAGATTCTCTTGGGTTTTCAAGGTACACAATCATATCATCTGCAAAGAGAGATAACTTGACTTCCTCTTTTCCTATTTGGATACCCCTGATTACCTCCTCTTCTCTGATTGCTCGACCTAGGACTTCCAAATACTATGTTGAACAGGAAGGGTGAGAGTGGGCATCCTTGTCTTTTTCCAGTTTTCAGGGGAAATGGTTCTAATTTTTGTCCAGTTAGGAGTATGCTGGCTGTGGGTTTCTCGTAGATGGCTTTTACTATTTTTGAGGTATGTTCCCCGTATGCCTAAATGTTCAAGGGTTTTTATCAAGAAGGGGTGCTGGATTTTATCAAAAGCTTTTTCTGCATCTAATGATATAATCGTGTGGTTTTTGTTTTGACATCTGTTGATGTATTTAATTACATTTATGGTTTTACGAATGTTGAACCAGCCTTGCATCCCAGGAATGAAGCCTACTTGGTCATGATGGATGATTTTTGAGGTGTATTGCTGAATCCGGTTTGCTAGGATCTTGTTGAGAATTTTAGCATCTATGTTCATCAAAGATATTGGCCTGTAGTTCTCTTTCTTTGTTGAATCTTTACCTGGCTTGGGTATCAATGTGATGTTGGCTTCGTAAAATGATTTTGGGAGAGTTCCATCTTTTTCAATTGCCTGGAATACCTTCAGTAGTGTTGGTATCAGCTCCTCCTTAAATGTCTTGTAGAATTCTGCTGGTAAGCCATCTGGACCAGGGCTTTCTTTTTTAGGAAGATTTCTTATTATGTAGTCTATTTCCTTGATTGTTATTGGCTTATTTAGGGTCTCAATTTCTTCTTGTTCCAACCTAGGTAGGTTGTGTGATGTCAGAAAATTCTCCATTTCCTTAAGGTTTTCAAGTTTGTTTCCATACAAGTGTACGTAGTAGTCTCTAATGATCTTTTGTATTTCTTCAGGATCAGATGTGACTTCATCTTTTGTGTTTCTGATTGTGCTTATTTGGTTTTTTTCTCATTTTTTCCTGGATCAATCTAGCTAGAGGACCATCAATCTTGTTTATTCTTTTGAAGAACCAGCTTTTTGTTTCATTGATTTTTTTTGTATTATCTTTTTGTCTTCTGTGTCCTGGATTTGGGCTTTTATTTTGGTGATCTGGATTCTTCTGCTGAAATTAAGATTCTTGTGGTCTTGCTTTTCCAGCTTCTTTAGGTGGCTTGTTAGGTTGTTAATTTGTGTTCCTTCCATTTTCTTCATGTGTGTTTGTAGGAGTATAAATTCCCCTCTTACTACAGCTTTCAAGGCGTCCCAGAGATTTTGGTAAGATGTTTCTTTATTTTCCTTTGTTTCCAGGTATCTTTTGATCTCTGTTTTGATTTCATCATTGACCCAGGAGTTGTTTAGCATCATGCTGTTTAGTGTCCATGTCTTTGTGGGTTTGGGGGGGACTTTGTTGGTGTCAATGTTTATTTTTATTCCACTGTGATCCGAGAAGGTGCATGGTAGAATTTCCTTTTAAATTTGCTTATGCTTGATTTATGGCCAATGACGTGGTCGATCTTAGAATACGTTCCATGCGGTGATGAGTAGAATGTATATTCTGTGGTTTTTGGATGGAGTGTTCTGTAGGTATCAATTAAGTCCATTTGGTCCAAAGTCACATTGAGGTTCCGGATCTCCTTGCTGATTTTTTGTCCTGATGATCTGTCTAGGGTTGTGAGTGGGGTGTTAAAGTCCCCAATTATGATGGTGTTAGAGTTGTTATCTTTCTTTAGTTTTCCTAGAAGTTGCTTTATGAAAGTTGGCGCACCTATGTTGGGTGCATATATGTTTAGGATAGATATATCTTGTTGATGGATTGAGCCTTTTATCATTATGTAGTGGCCGTCTGTATCTTTTTTGATTTTTAATAGCCTGAAGGGCATTTTGTCTGAAATTAAGATCGCTACTCCTCCTTTCTTTTGTATTCCGTTCACCTGAAAGTTTGTTTCCCATCCTCTTACTTTGAGTCTGTGGGTGTCCTTTCTAGTGAGGTGAGTCTCTTGAAGGCAATAGATTGTTGCCTGATGATATTTTATCCATTTTGCCATTCTATGTCTTTTCAGTGGTGCGTTTAGTCCATTCACATTTAGGCTAATAATTGAAATGCAAAAGTTGATCCCTGTCATAAGGTTCTTACAGAGTTGTTCCTATTTGTTGTCTTTCTTTGGGTTTTGGAGTTGACTCATGTGTGTTTTTAATCTTTTGCCTGTACTCTTGTGAAGAATGTTGTTGTTCTTTTTTCTTTTTCTTCTGTGTTCAGTACTTTCTTAAGTGTTTCTTGTAGAGGTGATCTGGTGGCAGTGTAGGTTCTTAGGGATTGGATATCTGGAAAAGATTTCAATTCTCTCTCACTAATGAAGCTTAGTTTGGCTGGGTAGGTTATTCTTGGCTGAAATTGTTTATCTTTTAGAACTTTGAAGATAGGGCTCCAGGCTCTCCTAGCTTGAAGGGTTTCTGTGGATAAATCTGCTGCTATTCTAATTGGTCTTCACTGGTCAGTAGTCTGGCCTTTTTCTGTTGCTGCCTTTAGGATTTTTTCTTTTATAGCTGCTTTGTTTAGGTGAATTATTATGTGTCTGGGAGTTGGTCTTCTCATCTGTTGTCTTGCAGGGGTTCTCTGAATCTCTTGTGTTTTAATTTTTTCATCCTTGATGAGATGAGGGAAGTTTTCTTGAATGATTTCATGAAATGTTTGTTCCAGTGTGGCTTCTGTTTCTCTCTCTGCCTCAGGAAGGCCAGTTACTGTTATGTTCGGTCTCTTGAAGTGATCATTCCTCTCTTGAAGGTTTTTTTCTGTCTTTTTGAGCTTCTTTTCCATGCTTTTGACAGTTTGGGTTAGTTCTATGTTTTGGTCTTCGAGCTCTGAGATTCTTTCTTCTGCTTGGCTGATTCTGCTTTCCATGCTTATTAGTCTGTTATTCATTTCCATCACAGTATTCTTTACTGCTGTTATTTCTGACATCAGCTCCTTCCTATTTTCCTCTTGTCTCTCCTCAATTTTTTTAATTCTCTCCATTAATGTCTTGATGTCTGGGTTTGTTGCATGTGACCAGTCATTCTGGGGGCTCTTCATTGTTTGTGTTCCAGAATCTGTTTTCTCAGTGTCTGATCTCCCAGGGGTCTGTGTGAGACCTATATTCTTCTTTTGGTTTTTCTTCATTTGTGCGGTTTTTCCCCCTCCCTACTTTTTCCTTCCGTCCGCGTCACCGTCTTCTTTAATTCTGTTATTCAGGGGTAAAGGGATTAGTTTTACTTCTGTTTGTTCAATCTCCTGTCCTTTATGTATGCCTTCTTACTTTGTTCAATTCTGGAGTTGTACTGTAGGTTGGGGGTTGTCCTTTTTGCAGTTTTGAGATTTACTTAAGGGGGGAGCTGTGATTCAAAATCTATCTGCAGGTCCTGGTATTCACTGACAGGTGTGTGGATAATCTGGAACCCACTTCCCACTGCCTTGGAATCTATCCGTGCAGTGGGGCTGTAGGTTTACTCCCTGAAGTAAAATGTGGTTAGCAGAGGGAAGAGAATGGAGCAGACAGTGGGTTGAAGAGGGGGATGGAGAGGTAGAGGAGTAAGGGCTAATAAACGAGTGTGCCAACAAATGGAGAGAGAGAGACCTATGCTGAAACAGATAAAAACAATAGACCACAGCTACAGATGAACCAACTCCCATACAAAAATAAAATAAAACATATAGTGATGCTAACATACAAGCTAACCAAGCACCTTATTGGTGTGCTGTTCCTCTATACAAAGATATGGTTTACAGAGAGAGAAAAGAGAAGAAAAGGAAGAGGAAAAAAAGAAACAATACAGTAGGAATAGAATTAAGTCATTAAACTAACAGAATCAATGAAGCACACTCTGAGACTTTTCGTTTAAGTCCAATGTCCTTTCAGGTCTGATTTCTAGCTTTCTTTTCAAGCTGGTAAAGTTGTTTGCAGTTAGGGTCAGTTGCCCCTGGTCTGCTGTGAAGGACAGTTCAGATCACTTTCCGTTCACCACTCCGGCCTATGTTTTTTTCAAGCTTGTTTCTCCCGTCTCGGTGTTGTTGTCTCGGATCGCCAGCAGGTGGTGCTATCTCAGCTGCTCGCACCAGAGGGGTTGGGGCCGGACAGGAACCGGCAGTGACTGGAGATGGATGCCTGCTTCAGGGCACATGGCAGGAGACTCATGGCGGGCAGGATGTCTCGGTCGCAGGGGAGGTGGCAGCAGTCCCAGCAGGTCTTCCCTGAAGGGGCTTCAAGGACTGAAGTCGTGGATTGCCTCCGGCCCAGGTGATGTAATGTGCTACCGGCGGCGGTGGCAGCAGTGTCTGCGCTGCAGTGGCTGTCCAGTCCGCTGTGATGCCCCAGCGGTGGCAACGGCCGAGCTCCGTATGAAGAGCAGGCTGTGATGTCGGGGTCTGCAGCCCCCGGGACGAGAGCCAGAGACCCACTGCAGTTCTCCTTTGCAGAGGGTTTCACAGACCAGGTTGCCCCGTCGCCATCTTGCTGGAAGTCCCCAAAAGTCCAGGGGAAGATTTTCAAATGCTTTGTTCACTATAGAGAAAACATCAGCTTTTTAATATCAGCCATCCAATTTATCCATATCCCTTCTAAATTATGAAAAAAATGGCCTCCAAGTGATAGTGATGTGTGAATACATGCATTACTTACTCCTGAAACCCCAGGAAGACAAGAAAAAAGGGATTTTTAAGATGAAAAGAATGGGGAAGGAGTTCAAGACCCCATCTCTACACCAAAAAGGAAAAAAGCAAAAGAAAAAAGAAAAAAAGGACTCAATGGGACTTTTGGATTTTTGTAACAGACTCAGCAGACCTGTTTGAAACTTTATGTCCATGTAACATTGACACAAATAAAAATAATGAAAGTATTTAGAAACAAATTCTGGAAAACAAGCAAGCTAGTATTAAAAGTATTTTATTTACTTTGTAAGAACTTTGGTTCCACATGTCCACTGGGGCCCTTCCTGTAGTGAAGGCATATGATACATTTCTCCCCATTTAAAACATTTTTTAGAAGGATAGTGTGTCTTTGTGTCTGTGACACTTTGTTAATCAAAGCTCTGATTCATTTTCTGAATCTTTCCTCAGAATTGCAGCCCTTCACTACAACATTGCTCAAGAGGGAGGCTGTGACCTGCTGGGGGTGTGTTTCCTTGGTTTGGAAGTTGTGTCATTTCATGAAGAAAAGCAGAGACCAATTAGTGTATTGTTAGCCTTGCCAAGCTCTTCAGAACTGGAAATGGCCATGGTGCTCCTGGTGGCCTTTCCTGTTTCATACTTCCCACTTGTCTCTTGTTTGTGAGGGTTGGGAAGAGAATCTATCACTTTGCATATCTTCTATCTTATCATACAAACGTGGTATTGTTTTCTACTCCTCACTTTGTGGTCCTGCTGACCTAATGATGCTGAACTTATCACTAATAGACTTCTTTGTGTGGTCACTGTTTTCCCCTTGAGACACCTTCTGTTCTTGTGACTCATTTATATGCAGGATGTGAGATTTAGGAAAAGCTGAAATCCTTTCAAAATCTTTAAAACTTATTTGTACTCCTATTGAATTTACCAACACTGGTACCTTTCTGAAGAACTGACTTTCCAGACATGAAAATCTTTCCTCTCTAAATGACTAGATCACTTTCCAGATTTCTTATGGCCTCAGGCATGTTCTACCTTTGTTAGTTCACACCTGATCTTCTCAAGTAGACTATAATCTTCCTGAAGCCAAGGCAAGTGTCTTTTTTCTTAGTGTTCTCATAGTGCTAACATAATGCAACGATGGATACATTGGGAATGTGTGAATTCTTGAAAGTTCAAAATCTCATGATGATACTATTTCAGTCAGAACCTCTGGAAGCTATCCATAGGTATTTTATTTGATTGTCACCAACCTCAGAGTATGTTCCCCTGTGTTTCTGATTTTCAAATTGAAAAACGAGGTCAGCCTAGGTGCTTTCTAAAGGACTTCAATCTCCGTGGCTTCTCCCTATTAGATTTATTAAGCATTCTCTGAATGCATGTTCTAGATAATTCTGTTATGGTGGGCAGGTAGAAGAAATGCAGATTCATGTTCAGATTCAAAGACAAAGCAAGTACATCAATCAGAGTAATTACAGGGCAGATTAATTATCTGTGATAGATAGTGGTTTCTTATATTGGTCTCATGCAAAGAAGCACCCAGGGATGTTTGTCTAAAACATGAATGTAATGTACCTAGGTCATGGTTTTACATTTTTTGTGTGTGCTATTGTTTTTAGATAAGGAAGAAAAGTAATCAGAGGAAACAAGCCTGGTAAAACAGGGGACATTGACTTTGGATGTGTTATTTTACTGAGTTAGGACTTATCTCATGTTCTCTTTGTGTGATCACTGTTTTTTCCTTGGAACACCTTCTGTCCCTAGCAGGCTGGGCAAGGGTTAGCCCAAGGTTGGGCTGTCAGGGTACCCTTGATGTATCCCTCTAGCTCATTCATTAATGCTATTGTATATAGGAGTTAGTTAATATCTGTGTAAGAGTAGTACCAGTTGAGATCCTGTGTGTTGTTTTAATTAATAGATATATTTAATTTAGAATTAATATCAATTTGCATAAAAAGGTATGCCACTGCCCTTTAAATATCTTTTTTGTGTGTATGTGTTGGAGTCTTACTCTGTCACCCAGACTGGAGTGCAGTGACCACTTCTGGCCACCACAGCCTCGACCTACTGGGCTCCGGTGATCCTTCCGCCTCAGTCTTCCAAGTAGCTGGAACTACAGGTGTGTGCTACCATGCCCAGCTAGTTTTTTGATTTATTGTAGAGATGATGTCTCGCCAAGTTGCCCAGGCGGGTCATGAACCCATGGGCTCAGGCAATTCACTCACCTGGGCCTCCCAAAGGGTGGGATTACAGGCTGAGCCACCGAGCTCAGCCTAAATATCTTTTAGTAACTCAAACATGCCACTGGACAATATTTTCTGTAGTAAAATACTTATTAGACAGGATAAACTTCAGCTCACTAAAATGATTACAAATTTAGAATATGAATAAACACAAAATTTAAGTATTTTCTTAAGTAAACTTAAAATTTGAGCTTGCATGAGTGATGTGGCCTTTGCACAAAAGAGAGTTAACATTGCTTGTAGGGTTGGTCCTTAGGAAACTAGGCTTCCTGAAAGTTCCCTGTGCTCATAAGTCTGGGGCACCAAACCCTGTTGTATCAAGTCACATACATTGTTTGTGCAAATGGTATGAGTTATGGCAGACACCTGGCTTCCTTCTGGGAATCTGGAATTTTGGTTGTTGCTAGACAGAAGATGAGCCAGCTTCCAATAAAAAAAACCTTGGGTGTTGAGTCTCTAATAGCCTTCCCTGGGTGGAAGCATTGCATATGTGTGTCTGCATTTTTGCTGCTAGAAAAGGGAATATAGCTGGGGGTAGGATGGGGGTGGCTCATGTCTATAATCCCAGCACTTTGGGAGGCTGAGGCAGGAGGATCACTTGAGCCCAGGAGTTTGAGATCAGCCCAGGTAACATAGTGAGACCCCATCTCTACAAAAAATTTAGCCAGGTGTGGTGGCACATGCCTGTAGTCCCAGCTACTTGGGAAACTGAGGCAGAAGGATCACCTGAGCCCAGAAGATCAAGGCTGTGGTGAGCTGTGACTGTGTCACTGCACTCCAGCCTGGGCAATAAGGTGAGACTTCAACTCAAAAGAAAAAAAAAAAAAATAACACGTTCAGTAGGTTTCCTCCTAGACTGGGAAGGAGAAAGCATAGCATAGAAAGCCTGTGTGTGAATTTCTCCAGACTCCACCTATCTTTTTCCTCTTGCTGGTCTTGTCATGTATCTTTGTTTTAATAAACCTAAGCCATGAATACAACTATCTACTGAGTTGTGAATCATTTGAAGTGAATCTTGGGAACCCCCCTATGAAACAGCATATTAAGATGGTATTTGTTTTATTTGTTATGCCGTCTTCCCCTCAGCTTTAGAAGAAAAACATAAATAAAAGGACTATTATATTTACATTAAATATTTCCAGGTCACAAGACATTAAAAAAACAGTTTTTATTCATCTTCATCAAGCAAAGAGAAAGTAGTTTTTGAAATCCACAGAAAACTCTAAGCTTGCTTGTTTAGACCAAATTAGTGATTGGGTTTTTTTCTGATTCTCACAGTAGAGTCTTTCTTCCTTCCCTCACGCTATGGAGGCAAGCAGTTTGGGCTGGTTCATAAGTAAATAGGTCATAAACTGCACTCCATTCAAGAGTGACGTCTTTATGAAAGCATTTATTTGTCCTACAGAGAGAGCGCTGGCTCATTTCAAATATTGTTCTCAGCCTAGAACAGAATGCTAAAGAGTGCACATTGCACATTTTGTTTTAAACACAATAGTTTAATTGTTTATTTTTTGATGGTGCCATAAGTATTTTCCTGGGAATGCACTACCAAACAGGTTAGACTTTTAGGACCATACACCTAAATGTCATAGCTAAAACTATAAGACTCTTAGAAGACAACATAGGAGTAAATCTTGGTAAAGGAGTAAATTGTGGCCTTGGGTTATACAATGGTTTCTTAGACATTACACCAAAAACACAGATGACAGAGTAGATAAATTGGACTACCTCAACATTTTAAAAAATTTGTGCTATAAATGATACCATCAAGAAAATAAAGAAAAGAAACCCATGGAATACAGGAAAATATTTGCAAGTCATATATCTGATAAGAGACTCATGTCCAGGATATATAAAGAGCTTTTACAATTCAGCAATAAGAATGCAGCCCATTTAAGACCGAGCAGAGAATGTGAACAGATATTTTTCAAAATAAGATACATGAAAATGGCCAGTATACCCGTGAAAAGATGTTTAGCATCATTAGTCATCAAGGAAATACGCTTGAAAACCACAATGAGATACCACTTTAAACCCACTAGGATAAAAAAGACAGTAACAAATGTTGATGGCAATGCGGAGAAAGCAGTCTGGCAGCTCCTCAAGATGTTAGGCATACAGTTAGTTATGTGACCCAGCAATTCTACTCCAGTATATACCCAAGAGAAATGAAAACATATGTCCACACAAAAATTTGTACATAGCATTATTCATAAAAGCCACAGCAGAAGCAACCCAATGTTCATCATCTTGATAAATGAATAAGCAGTGTATTTCTACCCAATGGAATATTATTAAAAGGAGCAAAGTACTGGTACATGCTACATTGATGACACTTGAAAACATTATGCTAAGTGAAAGAAGCCCCCAAAAGAGCACATAGCATGACTCCATTTATTTTAAATGTCCAGAATAGGTAATTCCACAAAGACAGAAAGTAGATTAGTGGTTGCTTAAGACTTCAGGGGGTGGTAGAGGGCAGAGCATAGATATAAATCAGGGTTCAACTAGAGCAACAGAATAAGTAGGAGCTGCATATTGAGAGGTTTATTGCAAGGAGTTAGCTTAGGTGATCGTGAGGGCTCCTAGGCAAGCCTGAAATTCACAAGGCGGGTAATCAGAAAGGGCAGCTGGAGTTTTCAGGCATGAGTGGAAGCTGCAGTCCACAGGTGGAATTTCTTCTGGCAAACCTCAGTTCTGCCTTTAAGGCCTTTCACCTGATTGAATCAGGGCCCCTCAGATGGAAGCCAACTGATTATGGACTTTTATCACATCTACAAGATGACCTTCACAGCAGCACCTAGGTTAGTATTTGATTGAACACCTTGAGACTTTAGTCAAGTTGACACATGAACTGAGCATACGGGATGGGTAGGGGATGAGTGACTTCTAAGGAGGTTTCTTTTTGGAGTGATAGTTGCACAACTCTGACTATGCTGAAAACTATTGAATTATATACACTTTAAATGGGTGAATTATGGTATATGAATGATATCTCAGTAAAGGTGTTTTAAAAATTGCATATTTGCACACCCATGTTTATAGCAGCACTGTGTGCAATAGCCAAGAGGTAGAAGCAACCCAAATGTCCATCAACAGATGAGTGGATAAACATGTGTATACATACCATGGAACATTATTCAGTCTTTTTTTTTTTAATTGTTTTAAATTTTTTTGAGTTGGAGTCTCTGTCGCCCAGACTGGAGTGCAGTGGCATGCTTATGGCCACCGCCGTCTCAACCTGCTGAGTTCAGGCGATCCCTCTGCCTCAGCCTTCCAAATAGCTGGAACTACCCGTATGCGCTAACACACCCAGCTAATTTTTTGATTTATTGTAGAGATGAGGTCTTGCCAAGTTGTCTGGGCTGGTCTTGAACCCCTGGGCTCAGGCAGTCCTCTAACCTCCGCCTCCCAAAGTGCTGGGATTACAGGCTTGAGCCCCTGCGCCTGGCCTATTCAGTCTTAAAAAGAAAGGAAATCCTGTCACATGCTACACCATGGATGGACCGTGAGGACATTATGCTAAGTGAAATTAGCCAATCACAAGACAAATTCTGCTTTATTCCATTTATATGAGATATCTAAAGTAGTCAAATTTATAGAAGCAGAAAGTAGAACAGTGGTTACCAGGAGGCGGGAATAGGGGATAAAGGGAGTTGTTGTTTAATGGGTATAGAGTTTCAGTTTTGCAAGATGAAAAAGTTGTGGAGATCTGTTGCACAATGTCAATATACTTAACACCACTGAATCATACAATTCAAAATGGCTAAGATGGTAAATTTTATGTTACATGTTTTTTTATGACAATAAAAAAAGACTGTCCTGCATTGCCCAAACAGCATCCCTGTTACATGAACTCTTTTCTATCCCATACACTGTTGTTATAATCTCTAAAATGAGAAAGAGGAACTTTCTCAAAGTGTGGTCAAAACATGCTTAGGGAGTCCAGGTGATGATACTGGCTCAATTGTTTATCTCTTTGTGGATTATGTAATTTCATTGCCTATTTCCAGGAAGCCAATGATAGAGACAATGAAGTTACAAGCTAACATTTTGAGGTAGAGTTGTTTGGACTTACTTTTTTCCCCAGTAATTAAGATAGCTGCTAAAAGCAACTTAAACATCTGGTCGTGAATGATAGAAAAGTAGCTGCCTGGTCCTCCTCTGAGTT
Source organism: Cephalopachus bancanus (assembly GCA_027257055.1). Lineage (NCBI taxonomy): Eukaryota > Metazoa > Chordata > Mammalia > Primates > Tarsiidae > Cephalopachus > Cephalopachus bancanus. The sequence goes on from JAPVLO010000685.1 coordinate 210,383, forward strand.
TGGTGGGCAGCAAAGAGTCCTCTTCAAGACAGTGATCCAGAGCTCACCCATGGTGCTCATCTGACTGTGTTCCCTGATGTATTCGGAAACTGGCAGGCCCCAGTTTGAGACTGAGTGGGGAAGAAGAGCAGCCCACAGCTGAAGTATTGGTCAAGGAAGTATTCAGTCCCCTTGGCCCAGTCTCACTTTGACACCTTGCCAGTTGACAGATTCTCCCAGAGGGAGGGGCAGCTGGAACTGGTGAGGTCAGGCAGGCTGGGACCTCCTTCCTTGCTTGCACTTGCTGTTCCTGCTGCCAGGAATGCCCTTGCCTTAGCCCAGTGGTTCTCAGGCGATTCTGTCTCCCAGGCATTTTTGGTTGTCTCAGCTTGAGAGGAGAGTGCTACTGGCATCTTCTGGATAGGGGCCAGGGATACTGCTGAATATCTTACAATGACAGCCTCACAACCAAGAATTACTTGGTTCTAGATGTCAGTAGTGCTGGGGATGAGCCCTACGCCTTTGCAAGTCAAGTTCCTGGTCATCCAGGTCTTGACCTACAATGACCTTTGTTTGGGTGGGTTCTGACCAGCCAACATAAGGTAGTTTTATTTTCCTTGTTGCACGATCACTTTACTATATTTTGTTTATCTGTTGTTCTTTTCTCTACCCCGTCTCCCCTCACTGTCCCCTACACATAATACACTAATGAGTAATAGAAGTTCCAAAAATCTGCAACGATTAGAGACCTTGTTCCTCCTCACTGCCATATCCCCAGCTCTTGCACAGTGCTTGGGGCCTAGTGATATGCAATAAATATCTGTTTCATCGATGAATGGAAAGTATTTGTCTTGCTGTATCAGTTCACTTCTCCTTACTCCCCAGGACATGCCAGTTCCCCTTTCCTCTCGATCCTGAAGCCTCTGGCCCCTTCCTGCCTCCCCAGCTCCTAAATGCAATTGACTCCAGGGGGAGCAGTGAAACTCTGGGGGTAGGGATCCCCTGGGAGAAACTGTCCTGCAGGGAAGTTTCTGGAGCAGTCTTACAATCTGAGGAGGTGGTGGAGAGAAAGGACTTACGGGAAACAAGCTGAATGAGGAAGGGTGGGTGGGTGGGAGTCCGTGTGTGCCTGGCCATTGAACATTGTTGAGTGGGAAAGAAAGGAACTAACATTTATTGAGCATCATCTAGATGTATGGCAAAATAATTTCATTTAATTCTACCAATAATTCTGAGATGAAGACACTCAAGTCTGGCAAAATTAAGTATCATATCTAAGGCCACGCAACTAGGATGTTGGCAGAGTTGAGAGTAAATCAAAAGCTGCGTGATTTCAAATTCCAAACTTTATCCAAAGAGCCGACTGGCTTGTTTTTCTCATGTTAAATCCTTTAGAGAGACCAGGTAAGATGAATCCTGCCCTCAAAAGAGTTTCCAATCTGGTGTGAGGGGCAGTCAGGCACACAAATTAGCATATTGTTTTTTTATATCAATATTTTTAATTTTGATATTTTTATATCAATATATTTTATTTTGATATTGTGGGGTACAGTTAAGGGTTAGGTATACAAATATGCTTCGTTCAGGGACCCTTGTTGATAAGGGGTGTCTCCCTGTCCCCAGACAGATATTGACTACTGTTAATCCCACCTCCCTTCCCCTCCCCCCCATAGTTTCCCACCACTGTCAGTCCTTTTCTTATAGTATATTAAAGTAGTAGTAGTTATGACCTCTTCACCAGCTTGGAGGTACAAGTGTCACTTTTCTGTAATCAAATTAATTGCTTGGACACGCATATACCCAAATTAGTAGGATGTGCAGTTGTGTTCTTTCACCTAATTGTATATAAGAACCCCAGGGGTTTACTAGGTCTGAATGGATCTGTCCTAAATGAAAGAGAGCCATGTGGTAATTACCACCTGGTCACTACTGAAAATTAGTAATTGCCAGGGCTGGAGTGGTAGCCCAAGGTTACCACTCTTTATTCTCCTATAGCTCACTTGTACTCGCACACTTAGCCATTATCCCAAAGGGAGTTCCAGTACATGCCCAGGTGGTTCCAGCCTCAGGCACATATCGCCAAACTACTGTGACTAAAAATACCCACAGCAATTCTTCTAGCTCCATATGTTCTTGTAGAACCTTGCCACCACTCCCATTGAAAGGTGGATCCTAATTCTCCTCTTTTGAATACGGGCTGATCTTTGTGACTTCCTCCTAATGAATTGGATGCAGCAGAAGCAACACTGCATGACTTCTGACACCACCTGGTTGTCTGTCTCGGTATGCTTACCCTTGGATCCCAACACCTTGTGAAGGTGTTCCACCAACAGCCAACATCACCCGTCAGACCTGTGCTGGAGTGAGTGTTCAGGTGAATTCAGACCCCAGCCTTCAGATCTCTTCCAGCTGAGACGTGAGCAGTGAGAACCTGTTTCTGCTTTGCCATTATAGAATTGTTGATTCACAAAATCTGTGATTGTAATAAATGGTTATGGGTTGTTGTTTGGCCTCCAAGTTTTGGGTGATTAGTTATGTGGCCGGTAACTGAAACACCCACCCTCCACCTTTGAGAGCTGCAGCCCTGCCATTGAAGTCATTAGCCCAAATATCCCCATCTCATTGCTTTTAGAGGCCTAATCAAAGGTCAAGCTTTGTGCAACCATTTTGACACCTGCTAGGAAGAATTGATCCACATCTCCTCTGATCTGACATAGCATTTGTCATCTTGTAATAAAGTTAGCTACTTGTGTCTGCCTTCCAGGTTGACTGTGAGCTCTCTTGGAGGATGGTCTGCATTGTATATCTCTCTTCACTGGTGCCTGATATGTGGCAAAGCTAACAACAGTACCCACTACATGAACCACAGCATCAACATTCAAACCCCCTCTATGTAGAAGACAGTTTGTTTTTTTTCTATAATTTAAACATATAAGTATATCTTGAGAGTTTTTTTGAGTTCTGGGGTACATGTGAGGATATGCTACATAAGTAGATTGTGTGCAGGTGAGGTTTGGGATTCTAGCGAGCCCTCTCTCCCCCAGCAGTGGACATGGTACCCAATGAGTGGTTGTGTGCCCCTTATCCCCCTTCCTTCCCTCCCTTCCCCTGTTGCAGTGCCCAGTGTCAGTCATTCTCACCTTTGTGCTTATGTGCCCAATATTTAGGGCCTGCTTATGAGTGAAAACATGCAGTATTCAGTTTTTTGTTTCTGTGATCACCTAGAATGATGGTCTTCAGCTGTATCCACGTTACTGCAAAAAATCCTTGATTTTATTAGAAGGCATTTTCAATAGCCTTGTTTATGTATATGTGCATGGGTATGTATGTATGTTTTATTTGAAAACAATTCATGGCCGGGCTTGGTGACTCAGCCTGTAATCCCAGCACTTTGGGAGGCTGAGGCGAGTGGATTGCCTGAGTCCGCGGGTTCGAGGCCAGTCTGGGCAACTTGGCAAGCCCTCGTCTCTACAATAAATAAAAAAATTAGCCGGGCATGGTAGCGTGCACCTGTAGTTCCAGCTACTTGGAAAGCTGAGGCAGAAGGATCAGCAAAGCCCAGCAGGATGATGCTGGGGTGGCTGTGAATGTGCGTGCCACTGCACTCCAGTGATAGAGTGAGACTCCAACTCAAAAAAAAGAAAAAGAAAACAATTCACACACACACACACACACACACACACACACACACACACACACACACACACACTAGCCTATTATTCAGCCTTAAAAAGGAGTGAAGTACTGACACGTGCTACAACATGGATGAACCTTGAAGACATTAGGCTAAGTGAAAGAAGCCAGTCATAAAAGGACAAATAGTGTGTTTCCATTTACATGAGGTACCTAGAGTAGTCAAATGCATGGAGACAGAAGTAGAAAGGTGGTTGCTAGGGTCTGGGGAGAGAGGGAATGGGAGTTGTTTAATGGATACAGAGGTTCAATTTGGGAAGATGTAAAATGTTCTAGAGATGGATGGTGGTGATGGTTGCACAATAATGTGAATGTACTTAATGCCACTGAGCTGTATACTTAAAAGTGATTAAAATGGCACATAAGAAATAAACCCCAATTCCTACTTAATCTGTTATTTCTGAGTATCACCAAGAAGTTATGAGACCCATGCCAGAAATGCAGCCCTGGAAGAAGGTATAGAGATGTCTTCTAGCTGGTTTTATCTCTTCCTTGGAAGCCATCTGTGAAAACGGGAAAAGGCACGTGCTCATGATGTGGGCTGCTTCGTTTTTGCATCGTGTGCTGCTCAGAGCCTTCACATTGAAAGTTAAGCCCGTGATCTTTCTCCTCAAGAGCTCCCTTTCTCCTGTGGCTTCCTGCACCTTCAGCTCTGTCAACACATTCCAACTTGGCAGAGCTCATGAGGCACCAAGTCTTACCCTCCCTGTTCTTTTCATGTCATCCTGAACTTGTAACACTGATTCTGAAGTGGAGAGTCAAAGGTGCCTGGCTGCCTGGCTTGAAGGGAAGAATGTTGAACCAGGTTGGCTTTGTGACCCAGGTCTGCACCTCAGTGCCTGTGTGACCCTGACAAGTCATTTTCCTCCCATGTTCCACTGTCACACACCCAAAATATTCCCATGTATTCCACCTGTTACAAATGCATTCTGAGTTGTAGGAAGGGGGACCCCAAAAACCCAGAATTGTCTTTTGGAGGGCAGGCCCCTTGTAGAACAGACTTTCCCCACTAGTTAAGTGTTCTAGTAACCCACTGGCATCAGTGTACCAGCTAGCGTTGTTGTGAGAGGCTGCGTTTGGCTTTAGTGAATTTTTTTGGAGATTTTTTCAACGTGTTTGCCCATCTCTTGATGGGTGATTTACGAGCACAACTGCCCACACCATGCTGAGTGGTCAGCAGTTTTTGACCCCCATGTCCCACCCTCCCTATTCACCTGATCTCACCCTGAGTGACTTTTGTTGTTGTTTCCCTGGATGAAAAAAGTCCTCAAAGGGAAACATTTTGTTGACATGGAAGAGGTGAAACAAAAAATGCCTGAAGCACTAAAGGCATCAAAATTGATGAATTCAGAAACTGTTTTGAGTAATGGAAAAGGCGCCCCAATAGGTGTATTGCATCAAATGGAGAGTACGTTGAAGGTGACCAAAGTTTTAACATGTAAGAATAAATACACTTTTATAAATAAATTAGTGTGTGTGCCCCTATGCTTCTCCCCAGATTAAGACTGTTACTCATTCATCTCTTACTATGAATTAGTTTAATCAGATTATAAGGAAGTGCTGGACAATTTTGCCATATGGAGAGGAGCTCAGGTGTGAATGAGATAGATAAGACAAGTGAATCTTTGGTAAGCACCATGGCACTGCACTGACCTCTAGAAGCAAGGGAAGGGAGCCAGAAGCTGGGGGAATGAATACCAGTCAAGTTAAACTACCTTCAGGAATACATTGTGCAGGAATACATATGAAAGCAGTGTGAGCATGGTCACTAGGGAAGCCAGTGCATTCACCACACATTCCCTTAGTATTTATGGAACAGTCATTTGTGTCGGGTATAAAGATACCAAATATATTTGTCCTATTCATTCAACAAACATTTACCAAGTGCCAGTAAATGGCAGGCACAGCACTAGAGATGACAAACAAGTGAGATATAGTTTTTGATTTTCAGAATCTCAGTTAAGTGGATATCTGCCATTTTTGTCTTCCCTCTTCACCTGAGAAACCCTCTTTCCACTGAGAAACATATTTCATATTCTTTGGGTGAGTTGGACCCTCTTCTTTCTCCAGTGTCAAGGGGTAGATTGACAAGATCCTGGTGACTGTTACTCTTGGATCTAGTCATGACCAAAGCCAAATTCAGCCTGGACTTTCCAGTTTTTGGACCAATCCTTTTTGCTTAGGCTAGTTTGAGTTGGTTTCTGTTACTTACAAACACAGGTCCTGTGTGCTCAGATATTTTTCACAAGGTGTAATTGCTGGACAAAGGAATGTAGGATGCCATCTTTGCCTTCCATTGTCATCAGTTCCCATTTTAATCTGCAAGTGGTTTAAACCTATTTCCCAAATTGGAGCCTTCCCTTTCTTCATCAGTACTCCTCCTGCCATGTGGAAGATTTGTGCTGCTTTCCCCGACTCTACACACTCTTGTCCTTAAAACAGCTGTAACCCTATCAAAGAGGGGCAATCTAGGTCATATCTTGTGGGGGAAGAGAAGAGGTCATGACATTTTAGGCAGCACTGAGAATCCAGAAGATATGGAATGCAGTGTGAATATCTATTGTTCAAACTGAAGGGAGCTGTTTCCCTGAATGGCAAAAAGTTTGATTTAGCACTAAGAATAGAGCAAAAGAAACATCAGCCCAATGCCTTCAGCTGAGAAATGAATTTCATTAGAGTCACAGTTATTGTTTATTGTTCCCATTGGTGGTTCTGATTGGGCTGAGATCTGATATTCACTTCAATTCTCACAGTCAACATTATTATTTCCCTTTGTGTAACTTTTGGGAAGAAATTCAATATGAATCAGATTTTGTTTTGGCTCCCACCAAAGAGAGACTTTTTTAATACAATGGGAACAGACTCAGACTTAGATCAAAATACTGCTTACGTCACAATGGAATATCTTTTAGGAGTACCGTTCAATCCTCTACCTTTCATTGTTTCATAATCTGCAATTGCACGACTCTTCCCGTCCCTAATTTAGAGCAGGGTGCACCTGCTGCTTAAATTCTTTGACTTCCTTTCGTTCAGGCTTCCTCTTTTTTAAATTTTATTTTATTTTTCATGATATTTGCGAACCTAAGATTTATGACTAGATGCTTCCAGTCAAGGGAACACATAAATCTGCCAAACTTCAAGGGAACACCTCATTTCATGATTCCCAGTCTTTCTTGTTCTTGTAGACTGAGTTTGGATCATCAGTCTTCCCAGAGGTTCTGTAAGTAATCAAGCCTCCAAATTTTTCTTCCCTAAAGTTACTTAGATTCTGTTTCTGATGTTTGAAATGAAGATTTTTTTATTGTAGTAAAAATCACATAACATAAAATTTACCATCCTAGTCATTTTAAGTGTATATTTAAGTGTATATTTCAGTAGTATATATGCACATTGTTGTGAGACAGACCTCCAGAATTTTTTCATCTTGCAAAACTGAAACTCTGTACCTATTGAACAACTCCTCATTTCTCCCTTCTTCCAGCTCCTGGCAACCACCATTCTATTTTCTGTCTCTATGAATTCTCCTATTCTAGATACCTCATATAAGTGAAATAAAATCAGACAGCATTTGTCTTTTTGTGACTGGCTTATTTCACTTAGCATAATGTCCTTATAAAATTCATCCATGTTGTAGCATGTGATAGGATATTCTTTTTTTCTTTTCTTTCCTTTTTTTTTTTTTGAGACAGCGTCTCACTTTGTCACCCAATCTGGAGTACAGTAGCATGATCATAGCTCACTGCAGCCTGGGCTTAAGCGATCCTACCACCTCAGACTCTTTTTTTTTTTTTTTGAGTTGGAGTCTCACTCTGTCGCCCAGACTGGAGTGCAGTGGCCGCTCCTGGCCACCGCAGCCTCGACCTGCAAGGCTCCGGCGATCCTTCCACCTCAGCCTTCCAAGTAGTTGGAATTACAGGCAAGACTCTTGAATAGCTAGGACTACAGGCATGCACCACCATGTCCAGCTAGTTTTTAAAATTTTTTGTAGAGATGGAATCTCACTATGTTGCCCAAGTTGGTCTCAAAACTCCTAGCCTTAAGCAATCTTTCCACCTTGGCCTCTCAAAATGTTGGGCTTATAGAGGTAAGCCACCTCGTCTGGCCAAGGATTTATTTTAAGGCAGAATAATATTCCATTGTGTGGATAATACCACATTTTGTTTATCCACTCATCCATCAGTAGACATTTGGGTTGATTCCACCTCTTGGCTGTTGTGAATAGTGCTGCTATGGGCATGGGTGTGCAAATCTCTTCAAGACTCTGCTTTCAACACTTTTGGTTATAAGCTCAGTGGAATTGCTGGGTCATTTGGTAGTTCTATTTTTAATTTTTTGAGGAACTTCCATACCGTTCTCCTCTTTTGCTTTTAACCCAGAGAGATGTAAGTTTTAATCTGTGTGTAGATTAAGAAGTGTATGTCAAGGCAACACCAATGTTTTGGGCAGACAATGAGAAAAAAGGATGTAGAAAATTTATATCAAATTGAAATTACCAAAGTTATAGTGAAGTCCCAGCAGTGAGCCTTTTGTTTTGAGATCAGACTCTTCAAAATATACCTTCATTTTCAATCTATGATTTTCACTTCTTTATGTTTTTGACCTCCTCTCATTAAACCCCCATTTTCTCTACCAGAATGAATCTCCGAGATAAAGATGAGTTAGAGATCCACTTTTCATCTCTTGGAGCTCTCTTTAGTTATTAGACAGGTTAAGTGAAGCTAGATAGAAACTCAAGCTCCTATATGTCACCATTACAGAAATATTTTTATGGCTAAAATTATATGCATTTTTGTTTAGAGAGTACTATCAAGGAGTTTCAGATTAAGTGCTGCTGTGCCATAGCTTTACACCAAAGTACTCTGATTGTTAATACACACATACACACACGGCTGGGCACGGCAGCTCATGCCTGTAATCCTAGCACTTTGGGAAGCCAAGGTGGGAGGATTGCTTGAGGCCAGGAGTTCAAGACCAGCCTAGGCAACATAGCAAGACTTTGTCTCTACAAAAAAACTTTTAAAAAATTAGCCAGGCATGTTAGTGTGTGCCTGTGGTCCCAGCTACTCAGGAGGCTGAGGTGGAAGGATTGCTTCAGCCCAGGAGTTTTAGGCTGCAGTGAACCATGGTCATGCCACTGCACTGCAGCCTGGGTGAGAGTGAGACCCTGACTCAAAAAAAAAAAAAAAGAAAAAAAAAGAAAGAAAATTGAGGACAAATTAATAAAAACTGTTATGTGGATGTATGCAAAATGGTCTAGGTTTGTCTTGCTTGAGATTTACAAATTCAATTTTCATCTAGAGCTTATTGAAAAAATTTTAATTTTCACTGTGCCACTGCTAAACTTTTGTTTATCGATTTAGAAAGAAAATAGTAAGCATGGGCTCTATCAACAATATAAATTAGGCCATTATACTTAATTATCATAGCATATTATTGAGGTAAGAAACACCTAGCTTGAACCCAGGAGTTAGAGACCAGCCTGGGCAACATAATGAAACCTCGCCTCAAAGAAAGAGAGAGAGAGAGAGAAAGAGAGAGGGAGGGAGGGAGAGGAGGGAGGAAGGAATGAAGGGAGGGAGGGAGAGAGAGAAAAGAAGGAAGAAAGGAAAGAAGGAAGGAAGGAAGGGAAAGAGGAAAGGAAAGAAAAATGGCTGGGTGTGGTGGTTGTGCACCCTAGTCCCAGCTACTCAGGAGGCTGAGGTGGAATGACAGCCTGATCCCAGGAGGTTGAGGCTGTGTTGAGCCGTGATAGTGCTGTGTGCACTCCAGCCTGGGCGACAGAGTGAGATTCTCTAAGGACACATCCTGGGGTGGAGGGTGCTACACTAAAGAGTATAGAGGGCTGTGGACTTCACCTACCTCAAGAAATTCCCTTCCTTTTTCCAGTGGCTGCCTTGCTTTTTAAGCAGTCCAGAAGACAGTGGTCCTTGCCCTTAACTACACATTCAAATTACCTGGGACAATTTAAAAAATTCTGAAGTCTGGGCAGTACCTCAGATCAATGACATCAGAATCTCTGGGAGGCAGGTTGCAGGCATCAGTTGTTTTTGTTGTTGTTGTTGTTGTTTTGAATCAAAGTCTCACTCTGTCATCCAGACTGGAGTGCACACAGCATGATCACGGCTCACCAAAGCCTCGACCTCCTGGGCTCAGGCAATCCTCCTGCCTCAGCCTCCCAAGTAGCTGGGAATACAGGCATGCATTAATTTTTTGACTTTTTTGTAGAAACAAGGTCTCGCTATATTATTCAGTCTGGTCTCAAACTCCTGGACTCAAGCAATCCTCCTGTCCCCGGCCTCCCAAAGTGCTAGGATTGCACGCATGAGCCATTGCACCCAGTCAGGCATCAGTATTTTTGTAAAGCTCCCCAAGGTTGAGGACTACTGTGTCTAAGAGGATAGATTGTCACTGCTTTTTCCACTGGCATCATGGTTTTAAATGTTACCATTTTTATTAGTGTACAATACACAAACTTTCACTTCAAAGTTGAAGTGCCACATAATCCACGCTATTTATGGTTTGATAAATCTAAGAGCAAAGATCCTTCAAAGATCATTCTCTCTGTGACAAAGAGCAAATAGATAAAACATATGCACTGCAAATTGGTGTGTCCCAAATTAATTTCCATGAACAAAACTCTTTTTTCCATTTTAGGATTATTTTCCCTCACTATGGCTGATATATTATTTCTTGCATTTGTATAGAACTTGACACTTTTCAAAGCTCTCCAGATCTGCTCTTACATAGCATGTCTACTTGTAAGTTCCCACACAGTTTTGTTTCTAGTGGTTCTAGTGAGTACTGAATGGTTGTGAGTCACTGGAATGTTTACCCTTCAATTCTTTTTAAGTCTGCCTCCTGGTCTCCTTCTACCTTTGATGTTAACTGCCAATGTGTTCATTTCCTGTTATTTGCAACTTTGGAATTAAACACATACATGAAGTCAAAGCAAATGAAAGGCCCAGGTCAGCTGTCCTTTTAAGGGCTGCAGCTGTGGTTCTGGAAGGTCCCAATCCAACAAATGGTTTGTTTTCCCTCCTCCCACTCCCAAATAGAAGCCTCTCCCTCATAGGCAGAGTTAAGGTTGACTCAAGGCTCTCTAAGCAAATGTGTTGTCTGCGCCAGTGGTTAGTTTTTTTTCTATGCTGAATCACACATTTTGCTACTAGGGAAATGTAGTTTGCAAAACTTAAGTGGAGACTTTGTCCCAGTTTTTATAGTATGTATAGCCTTGTCCTTGAATGTCCTTTACCCTCAAGATTTTGGTGCAAGTTTGCTTGTTATTGGTGGCAGGCAGTGAAGAGGAGGTGTTATGGGCAATTGTTTTCCTATGCAGAATTTTGAGTCAGAGGTACTTGCTTTCACCTCAATTTGTAACTCAGTTCAAAATTCCAAGATCATAAACTTGAACATCCACCTCACAAGTTGGTTATGCAGATGAAAAAAGATAATGTAAGTTATGCTCAGTAAATGTTGTTCCTGATGCAGCCACCTATGTGATCGCATATTAGAAAAACATTCTGGCTTTATTATACTTTCTGTCATAAGAATCAAATTTACCAAGTCTTACTCTATGCCAGGTTTGTGCTGTACAAGATGGGAGGTGGGAAAAAACATAGCATGACCTGCTAGCAAGCTGTTTAGGACCCAGGCAGGGAGAAAAGCTACACCATGTGATCTATTAAGTAATGTAAGGCAATCTATAAGTAGGGGCTGTGATTCTGAGCAGGACTGATCCCTGTGGCCTGGATTGGAGCCTTGAGCTGGGAGTTCAAGGACTGAGAACAGAGTAGGAATTCCTGGATGAAGAAACGTTACAAACCACTGTGTTGTTTATCTCAGTGCTGTGCTCTGATCCCCACAGATCTTGTCTATGCAGGGGAGTCAAAACTCTCAGTGTCCCAGCTGGGCCTGAGAATTAAATTGACATAAGATAAAAGGAGAAAATCTTACAAATTTAATATAAGTTTTATGTGACATGGGAGCCCTCATAAAGGAAATGAAGGCCCTAAGACATGGCAAAACCTACTTGCTTCTGTATTAGGATGAACAAAGAGGCAATTGTGGAGAGTAACTAAGTTATGTGGGGAGGCTAAAGGAAGGTAAGAATTAGTTCAACAATATTTGTATTGAATTATCTGGACCATGACTCCCTGTCAAGAATGTTTCTTTTCTCCTGGTTCAGGGAGGGTTTCTTTCACAGGGGAGTTTTTCTCTCCTGATTACAAGGAGAAAGGGGGAGATAAGAGTGCCCTTCTGGCATCTGCTGTTTTTCAAGTGTCTTTAGCTTGAAGTGATCCTTATGGCAAAGTGGTATATTTTGGCATGGAGTGCTCTGCCACCCTTCTGCAGCATTTTGCAGCAGGTGTACCCTCAAGGCAAGGATGGTGGCAGCCAACAGCCCCAGGCTACAGCCTCCAGTTTGTGAACTATTGTGAAATAGTGGGAGCCATGAAATCCTGGGTGGCCCAGTTAACCCAGCCCTGAGCCAACTCCTGGGTGGGGGAGAATCTTGAGGAGGGGCAAGGCATCATGACTGATCATCTTACCAGGACACCATGCAGGTGGTAGAGTAGTTACGCCAAGGAATGAAAGAAGGGAAATGGGGATATAGGCTGGGCACAGGCTATAACCACTACAGGCAAAATATTCGGAATTCTGTTTATTTGCCTTCTAGGCAGAGAACTAAAAATCTGAACTGTTTTATTAGGAAAAAAAAAAAAGAGGCCAGGCTCGGTGACTCAGCCTGCAATCCCAGCACTTTGGGAAGCCAAGGCAAGTGGATTCCCTGAGCCTACCGGTTGGAGACCAGCCCAGGCAACTTGGCAAGACCTTGTCTCTACAATAAATAAAAAATTAGCCGGGCATGGAAGTGCGTCCCTGTAGTTCCGGCTACTTGGAAGGCTGAGGCAGAAGGATTGTCAGAGCCTGGCAGGCTGATGCTGGGGTGGCCATGAGTGTGCCACAGCACTCCAGCCTGGGTGACAGAGTGAGACTCGACAAGACAGAAAGAAAGGAAGGAAGGGAGGAAGGGAGGGAGGGAGGGAGGGAGAGAGACTGTATATGTACTTGTACCCTGTATGTATGCGCTGTTTACAGGATTCTGATTTAAGGTGATTGTCACACCAACCCCTATACAGACACTTCAAAAATGTTCATTACATTGTTCATCTCTCTCACCTGCTGCTCAGCACATTTCCCTCACAATTTCTCACAAGTCCTTTTTTCCCCCTGCTCTTTCCCCTTGTCCTGCTTGCAAATCAATCTCCAGCTTGGGTGACAGAGTGAGAGTCAGACTAAAAAAAAAATTCTGACTTACATGCTGATAATAAAACATGCAGGTCACCATCACTTGACATCTGACGATAGGTTCGTCAGAGTTGGAAATGGGAAGATGTCATTGGAACATTTTAAGAACAAAATAATGTCAGACCATATATACTTTTTATTTTTTGAGAGTCTGAATTGTTTTGTGAATTGCTTTTATTTTAACCCAGATAGATAGTTGCATGGCTTTATACAGCGTCAAATTTTTGGGGGGAGGGGCTTGTTTTGTTTTCAAATAACTACCTTGTTAGTTGATTATTTAGTTTACCTCAGTCTTCCAAACTACTTTTTAAATTATGGCTTGCAAGTCTTGCAATATATGCTTTATCACTTTGCTTGCCTTACACACATGACTTTCTCTACTAGAGAAACTAGAAAGCAAAATGCTAGAATTCCCAGGTCCCCTTACCACTAAGTGTTGTCACGTGACACATTGTGACCAATGAAATGTAAGTAGAAGTGCTTGGAGGCGGCCTTCTTCAGAATTTTTAAATAAAGGGCCAAGCTCTATGAGGAAAGGCTGTGTGTTTTTTTTTTTAAACCTTCTGACTTTCCCGTCTCCTTGTGTAGAAAATGGACACATTGCCTAAAGGAGCAGGGAATGACATTAAGTTGAGAACTAAGGAAGAGTAGGAGTTAATTAAGTGCAGGTGAGCAGAGATTTTCAAAGAAAAATGGTGCCATGCCAAGAAATTATACTTAATAAAGAATGATTGAAGGACTGGATATCTAATGTGTCTATCTTTGAATCATCAAAAGCCTGCACAGTAGATGAGGCAGTTCCCTCACTCAGGCGGGCAGAATTAAGGCCACAATTGGGTGAATGCGAACAGAGAGAACTTTCAACTCCAAGCTAGCCAAACGTTTTGACAAACAGAGCTTTCAAACAATGCTTTGAGCTACCATGTAGGTAGTAATTTCCCCATCACTAAATGTGTTCAAGCAGATGCTGACTGGCGCCCACCCAGGAACAATAGAAATGGGAGTCCTGTGCCGATGATTTTACTATTTCAGTTTTGTTTAAACATTTTTGCTTACATATGCCCTCAAAGAACTTTGAACAACTATGTACCCCTTCACAAATTTTATTTTGTCTTTAAAATTTCATTGAAAACATTTTTGGCCAGGCGCAGTGGCTCAGTCTGTAATCCCAGCACTTTGGGAGGCCGAGGCGAGAGGATTGTCTGAGCCCAGGGGTTCAAGACCAGCCTGGGCAACTTGGTGAGACCTCGTCTCTACAATAAATCAAAAAATAAGCCATGCGTGGTGGCGAGCGCCTATAGTTCCAGCTACTTGGGAGGTTGAGGTGGAAGGATTGCCTCAGCCCAGCAAGTTGAGGCTGTGGTGGCTGTGAGCATGCTACTGCACTCCAGCCTGGCTACAGAGTGAGAATCTGACTCAAAAGAAGTATGTCAAATTGACATATTTGTAAAATCATAGGCTAAAGAGTTGTAAAGAATATTATTTCTGGTATATTATACATTATGCACATGCTTTAAATCTATTTTTATTCCTTCCAAATCTTGGCACAGCTCATTTAGCTTGTTCAAGTTAATGCAAAGTACCTGCTCTGTAACCTATCGGCAAAGCCAGTTCCCACAATCAAACCAATCAGCCAAATCAAACTAACTTTTAAAGAATTGTGCAAAATGCTAGCCCTCTTCCTGCTCACCAAACAATGGTGGACCTAAACACCTAAAAGTGACATGAATCTTGCCTTCCTGGAGCTTGTACTCTAATGAGAGAGAGTTTCACAAAATCAAATCAAAGATTTTCACAAATAGGGCCTGGTGCGGTGACTCATGCCTGTAATCACAGCACTTTGGAAGGCCGAGGTGGGAGGATCCCTTGAGGCCAACAGTCCGAAACCAGCCTGGGCAACATAGTGGGACCCCGTCTCTAAAAAATAATAATAACAATAATTTCACAAATAAACAGCAAATTACAACTAGAAAAAGCACAGTGAAGGAGGTGTTAGGTTAGTAGACAATATAACAGAAAGGTGTGGACAGGTAGTCTGGGAAGACTTCCTAGAGGAAGTAACATTAAAACCAAGAGCTGAGGAGAGTTGAAGAAGAATAGGCCTTAATTAGGTGACAGGGAGTGTTCAAAGGAAATCTGACTTTATTTCTCAGCTCAAATAAATGTGAATATTATCTCACTTCTGCTTCTAATGCTTATGTAAAGCAGTCTGGGATAGAACTCTTATATCCAATATAATTTGTAATCTCTTCTGGGACATAATCAGCAATCTTGATAAAATGCTTGAGTAGTCTTTTTCTGGAAAGTTTATGGTTACCCTCCACCCCCAGCGGACTGACTGCTAACACTCTGTAAGCAATAGTTCCTTTATTCTATTCCTTGTATCTCCACCAAGAAAGAAATCTTTGAATTGGCTTGCTTAATTTGTGGAATTTGAAATAAAGCCCTGGTGCATGCTCGTAGGGAATCTGAGAAGCTGGCTTAACTCTCAAGGAACTCTTCCCTCGGGAGCTGTACATTCCTGAATTATTCTCTGATTTGGGGCACAGAGGTTTTTATACCTTGGAAGCGTACTCTGCTAAGATTCAAGGTGAGAGAGATGTATACCTTTCTTTAGTCAAATGGGAGAAGGGCATTTCATATTAAAGAGGAGATAGGCGGCTGGGCTCAGTGGCTCAAGCCTGTAATCCCAGCACTTTGGGAGGCCGAGGTGAGAGGATTGCCTGAGCCCAGCCTGGGCAACTTGGTGAGACCTTGTCTCTACAATAAATCGAAAAATTAGTCAGGCGTGGTAGTGTGTGCCTGTGGTTCCGGCTACTTTGAAGGCTGAGGTGGAAGGATCACCAGAGTCCAGCAGGTCGACGCTGGGGTGGCCGTGAGCGTGCCACCTTACTCCAGCCTGGGAGATGGAGTGAGACTCCAACTCAAAAAAAAAAAAAAAAAAAAAAAAAAGAGGAGATAGGCAAGGGGAACCAAGTGTGGCCTCTTCACCTCAGGAGCATTTTCAGGCAGATCATTTCCAAAAAGAGTATAGATAGAAGTTGAGACTTGAAACCAAAGTCCCTTAAAACTCAGTCCCCTGGAAAGTTCTTGTATACCACAAGGGATGAACGTTTCCCAGTTTGACGGTCTTAACCTAGAGGATGCCTGTATGCTTGGGGCAGAGGCTCTAGAAAGTAATTTATCAGAGATCCTGTCAAGCGATTACTCTGAGGGCTATGGGATGGAGGCTCCTGGGGCAGCATTCAACATCTTTATGAACTTCTCCAAAGTCTACTTTTCTCAGTGGCCCCCTTCGATGATGGCAGAGTGATTATTTTCCAGTGGTTACCATTCCAAAAGATCATGCGGTGCCCATTAAAAATAGTCTAGTCTCTAAAGGGCAGGTCTTGATTGAGTAGACTAAAAGAAACAAGCTGGTCTGAACTTGGTTCCCAGGGGTTTGTTTTAAAAGGTAAATCTCAAATAATTATCATCTGAACCAAAATTTGTATATATTTCATTATAAGAAAGGCATATTCTTTAAAACAATACATTTGCTTTTGCCTTTCATCACTAGTAAACATCAACTTTAAATTCTCACTTCTCTTGGTCCAAATGTTATGGAGACATCATTCTTTCCTACAAGCCATTACCAGGAAATACCTAGATTTTAAAAGGTACCCTGTATTCTTTCCCATTGAGTTGTCGTTAGAAAGAGTAATACACTTCATGAAGTTCAAACCTGGGACAATACACCCGGAAAAATACTAACACAATAAACTGGGTTGCAAAACTTGTTTAGCAAGTTTCAGCTGGAGTTAATTAAAACCTGCTTGGAAACCTCTTATAATACAGACTGGAATGTAAACCACACACACACCACCACCTAGATTCTTCCCTCAGGAGCTTTCTCCTTACCACTGCCTTGGACTTCTGTGGGAACGGTTCCCCAGAATTCCATCTGATCTGGCTGAGACTACGGTGTCCCTGACCATAGCACAACCTCTTTCCTCCCATATCAGGGGAGGAGCAAGAGGACAGTGGGCAGATAGTCCCTCCTAAGTGGTTCTAACAAACAGCATGCTTAAACGGTTTAGCCCCTCTGGGAGGTGGAGTGGTATGGGGGTAGGGCAAAAGGGTTGGGGGTGGTAAAAAAATCTCTCCCCGTGTTTCATATTTTAAGATACAGAGGAGTTAAGTGACATTGTTCTGGACAGGACAAGAGAGCACGAAGAGAAGTCAAAGGCAGAACAGGAGAAGGTAGAAATCTGCCTGTCATTTGACTTTGTAAGAGAATATCGAACTGGCTGAACATTCTCAAAGCTTCCCTGTATATTCCTTCAGAAGTTCCTCAGGTTACCGCTATTATTTCCTTTGTCCAGGCTTGTTCAAAATGATTGTCAGCTAACACCCTGTTGGTGGATAAGCATCTGCGAGATATGCAGGAAACAAGGCCGGGTATAATTATAACATAATGCTATAACAACATTGCCCAAGACTGCCTCAGTAGTATATGCCAGAGTACATAATGACCGTCTCGCTGACAGGCATTTGGATAGCGATTAGTGTTGGATCGCGTCTGGGAATCGGGCTTGAAGCCAGAGAAAACGATTTTTGTCTTTTAACTCCTTGGAGGCCTGTGTGGAAAATTTAGGAGAGCAAATTTTTGTTTCTAGTAACAGAACTCATATATAGTTCGAGGAAGAGAAAACGAAGTGAAGTGTTTCCTGAACCACTTGCCTTGCCTCGAAGCTGCTGTGGACGCCACAGAAAACTTCCCCTTTGCCTTTTGAAGGTTTGCTTAAAAAAATCAACTGACAAAAGGAAGATTCATAAGAGAAATGTCATAGAATTTTTTAGCATGCACAGGGGAGAATTGCAGAGTGATTACCCCAACGCCCCAATGGGGTACAGAAGCTTTTATACCATCTTTTTTTGTTTGATTTGGAGTCTCACTCCGTTGCCTAGGCTTGAGTGCGGTGGCACGCTTGCGGCCACCCCAACCTCGACCTGTTGGACTCCGGCGATCCTTCCGCCTCAGCCTTCCAAGTAGCCGGAACTACAGGCGTGTGCTACCATGCCTAACTAGTTTTTGATTTATTGTAGAGACAAGGTCTCACCAAGTTACCCGGGCTGGTCTCAAACCTGCGGACTCAGGCAATCCACTCACCTCGGCCTTCCAAAGTGCTGGGATTACAGGCTGAGCCACCGAACCTGGCCTATAAACCATCTTGACATTACAGAAAGAATAGAGGCTTGGATCCTGGCAAAACAGGTTATGGAAGGGGGAGAAGAAGAGGCCCGGCTAGCACACATGGTCTTATTATGAAGATGAAAGCTCATAGGTAGCAGCCTCCAGAGAGAATATTTCTTTCAGACCTTTGAAGGTGTCAGATTGGATGGAGTTGGAGGCCATCATACTAAGTGATCTATCACAGAAACAAAGATCTGAATACTGCATGTTCTCACTCAGAAGTGGGTCCTGAACATTAGTCACATTAGCACGAGGGATTGACAGTTGCTGGACACTGCTAGGGAGGGAGGGAGGGGAGAGAGTGGGGGACAAATATCAACACAAAGGGTACCTGATCCACTACCAGGGGAAGTTAGGGCCAGTTGGAGGCTCCAACTTCACCTGCATGCAGCCTACTTATGTAGTTAATCCTCACTTGTACTCTACATCTCTATAATAAAGTTATAAAGGAAGGAAGGAAGGAAAGAAGGAAAGAAGGAAGGTAGTTGTTGGATCTCAGTTAATCTTTCCTAGATCCAGTTAAGGGAGGGCCTCAGAGAAAGCCTGGCCACACCAATGCAAATCTACAGATGGAAATCTCTCCCATGAAAGACAGCTTTCCCCGCTATTCTTTTTTCTTATTTATTTTCTTTTTGAGTCGGTGTCTCACTCTGTCACCTAGGCTGGAGTGCATTGGCAGGATCTTAGCTACTGCAGTCTCGAACTGCTGGACTCAGGTGATCCTTCTACCTCAGCCTCCCAAGTAGCTGGAACTACAGGTGTATGCCACCATACCTGGCTAATTTTTTAATTTATTGTAGAGACAAGGTTGCGCCAAGTTGTCCAGGTTGGTTTCAAACCTAGGGCTCAGGCAATCCTCTTGCCTCCACTTTTCTTTCTTTCCTTTTTTTTTTGAGTTGGAGTCTCACTTGTTACCCAGCTGGAGTGCAGTGGCACACTCACAGCCACTGTAGCCTCAACCTCCTGGACTCAAGCAATCCTTGTGTCTCAGCCTTCCAAGTAGCTGGAACTACAGATGCACGCTACCATGCCTAGCTAGGTTTTTTGATTTATTGTAGAGATGAGGTCTCACCAAGTTGCCCAGGCTGGTCTTGAACCCCTGGACTCAGGCAATCCTCTCACCTTGGCCTCCCAAAGTGCTGGGATTACAGGCTAAGCCATGGAGCCTGCCCACGCCTCCACCTTTCAAAGTGCTGGGACTACAGGGGTGAGCCACCATGCCCGGCCTCTCCATATTCTTATATCTCCAGCCCTTCTGAATAGCCATCTTGAAATATGTCAAAGAAGTATATTTTGGGGTGAAATCTTTTTGTTTCCTTCAGTGTTCTTTTGTGGAAGAGTCGAAATTTCTTGCAGAGCTGACTGAAAAGTGTTGAGACAGGGAACAGTCTATTGGAAGCTCACATTCCCCTGGTTCCTCTACATTGAATCTAAGCATAGGCAAGACTTTTTTCAGGTTTCAAAGCAACAATCTTAGCCGTAAAGCACTACTAGCCACCATTTAATGACTGACTGGTTAAACTAGACAGTGAGTTGTGCTTTGTGAGCTATACGTGGAGCCCAGCTGCCAGTTCAAATCGCAACCCTATTTCCTTCTGCCTGTATGACATAAAATAAATTAAATTGCTTGGCTCCCTACACCCTACCTTCCGCATATACACAAGGATGGCTTTATTTTTAAGGATTAAGTGACATAATCCATGTACAACATGTGGAATGTAGAAGGTAGTCTACAATTATTCACTTTCTTTTATTAAAAATTAAATTGTTGGCTGGGCACAGTGGCTCAAGCCTGTAATCCCAGCACTTTGGGAGGCCAAGGTGAGAGGATTGCCTGAGCCCACAGGTTCAAGACCAGCCTGGACAACTTCGTGAGACCTCATTTCTACAATAACTCAAAAAATTAGGACACGGTCCTTGCCCCCAGGATGTTTGTAATCAAGGGACATCAACACCTGTATTCATAATGTTATGCCAGAAGCACAAATAAATCAGTCAGAGGTCAAATAGTGTAGCTCAGCCACTTAGAGAAGTGGCAGGTGTGTGGTAGAGAAACAAGAGTTGTGGAGGCACAGATCTGGTTGATAGCTTAGACCTGCACTCACTGCAGTGAATTCAAGATGCTCAACCTCTGTGAGCCCCTATTTTCTCATCTTTAAAATGGGCCTTCACTACACAATGCAATCATGTAACCAAGAACTACTTGTACCTTCTGCAGCTGCTGAAATAAAAATGATAAGATAAAATTGGTTGTGCGCAGTGGCTCATGCATATAATCCCAGCACTTTGGGAGGCCGAGGTGAGAGAATTGCCTGAGCCCACGGGTTCGAGGCCAACCCGGGCAACTTGGCGAGACTTCGTCTTGACAATAAATCAAAAATTAGCCGGACATGGTAGCGCGTGTCTGTAGTTCCAGCTACTTGGAAGGCTGATGTGGAAGGATTGCCTAAGCCCAGCATGTCGAGGCCATGGTGGCCATGAGCGTGCCACTGCACTCCAGCCTGGGCAACAGAATGAGACTCCTACTAAAATAAAAATAAAATAAAATAAATATAAAAGAATGGACTTTGTTGAAGTAAAAAAAATGGAGAAGCCGGGCTCGGTGGCTCAGCCTGTAATCCCGTGCCTTTGGGAGGCTGAGGTGAATGGATTACTTGAGCCCGCGGGTTCGAGACCCACCTGGGCAGGTGAGACCTCATCTCTACAATAAATCAAAAAATTAGCCGGGCGTGGTAGCGCGCGCCTGTAATTCCGGCTACTCGGAAGGCTGAGGCGGAAGGATCGCCGGAGCCCAGCAGATCAAGGCTGCGGTGGCCAGGAGCGGCCACTGCACTCCAGTCTGGGCGACAAAGTGAGACTCCAACTCAAAAAACAAAACAAAACAAACAACAAAAAAAAAAATGTAGAGATGAATCTCTAAATTTAATGTTTCATTTGGGAAGAAAGAATTGCTATTTGGGGCACACATGCAGACCAGGTGGTCTTTGGTATGTCCAGAGAACAAAGAGTATGTCAGAGGATTTATAAAAAGGAGAAATGGGCCAGGCGCGGCGCTCAAGCCTGTAATCCCAGCACTTGGGGAGGCTGAGGTGAGAAGATTACCTGAGCCCACGGGTTTGAGACCAGCCCGGGCAACTTGGCGAGACCTCATCTCTACAATAAAATAAAAAAATTAGCCGGGGTGGTAGCGCGCACCTGTAATTCCGGCTACTTGGAAGGCTGAGGCGGAAGGATCGCCGGAGCCCAGCAGGTGGAGGCTGTGATGGCCGTGAGCATGCCACTGCACTCCGGCCGTGGTGACAGAGCAAGACTCTGACTCAAAAAATATATATACATTTAAGGAATTTTGCAAACCAGTTGTGAAAACCATTGGTACTGATGAAGAGACCCTCTTAAAGTAGCCCTCTACTACTAAAAATGTTGAGTTGCTTAGGATTACTGCCCTGCACGTGCCCTCATTCTTTAGAATCATAAGACTGTGCTGACCCTCCTTGGAACAGAATGAAACAACAGACTCCATGGTTTTAGTCACATAGTTAGTGAAATAGATTGTTATTCATCCCTGTGATCAATAATTAAAGTTAGAAATATTAATATAAATAAACTAATAAATATTAATCATGTAACTGTAACCAGTGCACTTTTGTTTTGTTGTACCCATTGATTAATGATTTTTGGTCCGCTTTGTAGTAAGTTCCACTAGCACTTTTAGAGTTACTGATAAACTAAATTACAGGCTCTCAGTAATAGGCACCAAAAATATGTAGACAATGAATGCTATAATTGATGAAACGTAATTGAAACTAGAATCTTACAGAATGCTAGTTTGATGTTAATTAATAGCATACCTCAATGCTTATGCTTATAAATACATACTGTAAAAACCAAGGAGCTGAGCTGGCCTTGGTATGTATACCGACTTGTCACCCTGAATTCCGAATTCAGAAATAAATTTCTTTCTTCCCAGTTTGCTGCCTCTCAGGTTTCACTGGTGAGCGAGAGAGCAGCTGTGTGTTCCACGGACCATATCAGTACAGCCTTGTTAGAAATATTTATACCATGGAAGTCAGCAAATTCTACAAATCAAGCCTACTCCCATCCCCAGCTGGTTTACCAGCATACCACAATACAATGTTGTTATGGGCAATAATGAAATGAAATCACAATGTCTGGCACATAGTAAATGCTCAACAGAGTGTTACTATGAATATATCACATAGAATATATTAATAATGTACTTTCTACATATCCATGTTCATAATCTCATTTAGGCTTCACAGCACCTCTGAGGTAGTTAATTTTTGATCCCATAAATGAAGTTTATTTTTATTCTCATAAATGAAGAAGATCCAGGATCCAATTTAGTTTCCTTTGACTCCAAGTCAACTGTTCACCAGACCCAAACTGCCTCTGGACCATGTTTCTCTGCAAACAAAGAGCACTGTTATGGATTTAGCTGTTTTGAAACCACTTTTATTGTTGTTGTTGTTATTGATTCACTGGATGAAAGAACGCAGTATGAGCATCGAGGTGGAAGAAGACAGCTCTGGCCCACAGCTGATAGAACCCTCCCTCAGGGAAGCCTGAAGTGAATGCCACCACTCTTAGCTCCCATTTAAAAGGATCTCCCTGCTGTGCCCGTGTCATTATCAAAACAGAGAACTGTGAACACCACCTGCTTCCCAATAAATGTTGTTTCCCCTGGGAACCGCTGAATCTCAAAATTACCTAGCCATTAATGTCTGGGGAAGGATGTACAAGATGAGCCTGGGACAAGTTAAAAGGGAGAAAATTACCAAAGTTTCTGGTGTCCTGTCCAAAGGACTATGGAGCCAACTTGAAGAGGCTGTCACTGAACAATTAGGGAAATCTGAGCTTTAATAAGAAAAATAATAGCAAGCAGTTAAGACACAGGAATGCTAAAAGTTCATGAGTTAGTAAGATACCTGAAAGAAAAAAAAAAAACCTAATCAGAAGATCCCGGGAAACCAATTCATTCTTTTGAAAATTAGAAAATAAAAGGGAAGAATTAGGCTGAACGCGGTAGCTCATGTCTGTCATCCCAGCATCTTGGGAGGTGGGGGTGAGAGGATTGCTTGAGCTCAGGGGTTCGAGACTAGCCTGAGCAACATGGTGAAACCTCATCTCTCCAATAAGTCAAAAAATTAACTGGGTGTGGTGGCACATGCCTGTGGTTCCAGCTACTTGGAAGGCTGAAGTGGAAGGATCACCTGAACCCAGCAGGTCAAGGCTGCAGTGGCCTTGAATGTGCCACTGCATTCCAGCCTGGGTGACAGAGTGAGACTCCTACTCAAAAAAAAACCCAAAAAAAAACAAAACAAGAATTAAGCATTTTTATTGCCTTTTCTGGGCGAACTGTACCTTAGGGTAGCAATACACAAGATGTGGACGGTTCTCTTTATAGAAGTATTCCAGCTCATAATTGAAGAAGGAATGATAGAATATCACCATTTTGCAACTGCTAGGTATTGATCAATGGACCTAGGTACTGATATTAACAGCTGCCAGAAGCATAGAGACAACCAGGCATTATTGTCTCTGGGTGGAAAACACATTATCTGTGAACTTTTGCCAAAAAATCAGACTTAAATATGATTAAGTTTTACCTCTGATGCCTTTGGCACTTTTTTTTTTTTTTGAGTTGGAGTCTCACGCTCACGGCCACCACAGCCTTGACCTGCTGAACTCAGGCAATCCTTCTGCCCCAGCCTTCCAAGTAGCTGGAGCCACAGGCATATGGGCACTTTTTAAAAAAAACAAATAAAATTTAGGCAGTGCTCTCAAACAGGAGTTACACAGACTCCTTTAAAGGAAAAATAATTTTCATAGACCCCCAGTGGTGCTTAAATTAATATAAAATTATTACATGTACCATATATAGTATACTATAAACATTGACCTAGATGTGAACATTGTATATTTACTGCTCTTATACAACTGAAAAGCCAGCATATATTTATAAAGCAGGTAGTAGCAGTGTTAAATACAAATTTACCAAACTAATAAAATTCAAATGAACACTGATTTAATATGGGGGAAGATGTTTTTCTGAAATAAAGTTGCTGCTTGCAATGGAACATGGTGCTAACTGCTGGGATGGATGTTCTTTGATTTCAGTACTGACACAGTTCTCCCACCATTTTTCTCCAAAAACTCTCTTCTTCATGCAATGTGATGTGACTTCATTTGGTTTTGCTTGGCAAGAGCCAAGGTGAGCAGCATAAATAGAAACGGAAATGGATGGAGTCAACCATTAAGACTAAGATTTCATTACAAGTTGATGATCCAAATCAGTGGGTCTCAACCCTGGCTTCGCTTTGGAATGCATATTAAAATAGATATAAATTAGGATCTATGGCAGTACCACCCTGAACGAGTCTAATAGTGTCTAAAATATAAGTAAATCAGGACTCTCTCAGGGTAGGGTATTAGTATATATATTTGAGTTGGAGTCTCACTCTGTCGCCCAGGCTGGAGTGCAGTGGCACACCCACAGCTACCCCAGCCTTGACCTGCTGGGCTCAGGCTATCCTTCTGCCTCAGCCTTCCAAGTAGCTGGAACTACAGGCATGTGCTACCATGCCCGGCTTATTTTTTGATTTATTGTAGAGATGAGGGCTTACCATGCTGCCCAGGCTGGTCTTGAGCCCAGGGACTCAGGCAATCATCTCATCTCGGTCTCCCAAAGTGCTGGGATTATAGGCATGAGCCACCACGCCCAGCCAGGTACTAGTATTTTTAAAAAGCTTTGCAGGTGACTCTAATGCATGCAGCCAGTTCTGAGAATCAATGATTTTGATGATCCAGAAAATGGTTACACTGATTATTCTTTTTTTTTTAAGTGAGAAAGCAGGATTTATTGAGAGAACAGAAAAGCTCCCACAGTGGGAGGGACCCCGAAGGGGTTACCCCGATTATTCTTTATAGTATAATAAAAATACCATATTTAGTTATTTTATAGAGGCTATGAGGTCCTCTGAGAATATGGCAGGAACCCCCAGGAATTTGAGAAATCGGTTTGGAGCTTGATTCCCAGACCTCTTTATGTGGCCTTGAGCAACTTAACTTCCTAGAGGTTTAGTTTCTCATTATAAAAATAAACTAATAATAATAGTACCTACCTCACAGAGTGGTTGTGAGAGTTAGATAATACTGTATACAAAGAGCTAAATGTAATGCCTGGTTCCTGGTGAGTACTTAATAAATGTTAGCTCTTATCGTTAGCTATGATGTTGATAACCATCTGGAAGCTACTAAAACATTTGTTGGGCAGATGTGAGCCACGAAAAAGAATGCGCTGATGGAGAAGGAGGGTGCCAGGAGAATATCATGAAGAAGGGCATTTGGTGGCCTTTGACAGGTGGGACAACAAAGGCAGTGATGATGGGAGTGGGTTTGATAAGGATATGGGCTGCTTGTCAGTCTGAGCTGTGGGCAACAGCTGACTGGCTTGAAGCCTGTACTGGAAGCACAAAGAAAGGAATGAGAATGAAACACAGGGCCACCATGAGGTAACAACCCACAGGAAAAGATGTTGAAGAAGCAAGTAAACAAAGATGAACACCAGTCAAGCAAACAGAATTCTAGGAGTAGACATGGCCACCTACATATTCAGAGAGGAAGGCCATGCCTGCCACAGTCAGGGAGGAAGTTGCTCCACTCCCAGTGGGAGATGAAGGCTGGTTTTCCAGGGCACAGCCAGCAATGTCAGTTGCTGCTTGAGCAGCCACTTGCTTCAAGGAGCAGTGATAAGTATCATTCATTCTAGGCCACACCGGGTACCCAGGGGAAAGGAGACTCACAGGAAGGGCTAGCGTGGGTTTAAGGCGTTAATCAATCATTAGGTTTCTTCTGTTTTCTTTTTCTGCATTTCTGTGAAAAGACTACTTTCTTTCCCTAGAAAGTCTCCTCTGTGGAATCTAAGCAGTGATGATCTTGGACTCTGTAATCAGATTGGTAGCAGGATGTCTTAAGCCTATGCATGGACTAACCCAGCTACTTCCTGTTTTAATAGTATCACAATTTTTTGTTTTATAAGTCTTTTAGGGCATAAACTTAGCAGATAAATTATTAAAACAAAACCAAACAACGAAAAAAAAAAACAAACTGGCCAGACGCGGTGGCTCACACCTGTAATCCTAGCACTTTGGGAGGCTGAGATAGGAGGAATGCTTGAGGCCAGGAGTTCAACACCACCCTGGGCAGCTTAGCAAGACCTCACCTCTACAAAAAATCCCCCCAAAAAGAAAAAAAATTCGCCGGGCATGTTGGTGTGTGCTTGTAGTCCCAGCTACTCCAGAGGCTGATCTGGAAGGATTGTCTGAGCCCAGGAGGTTGAGACTACGGTGAACTATGATCTCCAACCTGGGCAACAGAGTGAGACTCTGCCTCAAAACACACACACACACTCCCAGTAAATGCAACAATATCCTGATGCAGTATTTGACAAGTCCTTAGGCCTGAAATACCATTCCTCCCAAGTGATTATATCAGGTGTAGTATTTTAGGAAAATAGTAATTTTAAAGTTATCTTTACAGAAGTGTTGTTTAATGGACTTTTTTTTTCTTTTCCAAGTTTATCATTGCTGTTTTCTTTCAGATAATTCCCCCATAACATGTTTTCTTACTTGTCTTGTGATTTCAAACTTTACAGACTTGTTTTACAGTTGTTTTAAAAGAGATATCTTTGTAATTGTTTTAAACATTCAGTTGGCTGATGCTGTGGTGTTTTAGCTTCTAAATTTTACATGTAAGGGACTTTAAAGTGAATACAAAAACTTGATAAAAGCTTTCATCTTGACAACACTGGGCCTTTAAGGCTAAGCTTTAAGAAGGAAGAGAAAACAAAGAATTATATTGTAACTTGCTTGGTTAATTTAATTTATTCATATATTTAACCACAGTCAGCATGTAGTTGTTTTCCTCCAAGAGGCCCATTTTCCAAAACACAAATTTCAAAATATGTTACTTTCCCACAAGGCTCTTTGTGTTTAGTTACCCTTTTATTTTTTTTTTTTTTTGCCAGAGTTTGTCTCATATAGTTACTTGCCATCCTAGCAGGACCCTGGTTGAGAATTCTCTATAAGCCTGTCTTCATGGCATGCTTTCTGAACCACCAATAAATCTCAAAGTTTTTCTATATTAAATACAATACAGGGTACCACTTTTTAATGTGGCTGCCTTGTAATCTAGAAAGCTATGACTGATACAAAGGAATGCAGGACAAAATCCCCTTTGACAGGGGGAGCTCAGTAATTTCCTGGAGAACACAGTAACAGATATTGTTTTTCAGGTATCTGATATTTTTTCAAAAATATTTATCTTAGACATTATTCGGCAGTGATTCTCATCAACTACCATTTTCATTATTGTGGGAACTCGTGGATTTAGGAATTGGGGTCAATGTAATGAGTAATGGAAAGGAGTTCACATATCTAGGGGAAACTGTCTTTTCCTCTTGCCTCTTAAGTTTCATTTTGTCTTTGAGAAAGACATTTGTTTGCATTTGTCATTTGTTTACTTCTGCCCTTCTCCCTTACCTTCCCCCACCCATGGCAGTTTTAAGGGTTCCTATTATTTCTCTACTGTAAATGCCCATTGTATTAACACAGTACCACAAATCCTCCAAATAGGATGCTCAGTTACCTGATTTGTACCTATATATAGCTGGAGTCTATCTTGTGTGGAATGAGGATGTTGGGGACAAGATATTTTTTCCTGATTTTCAGGTGTTTCATAATTCCGCCTCCATATTTTACTTATAAAATGATGGGCTTATTCATTGTGTGCCTGTTTCTAACCTGGTTTTTCATCTCTTAAAAATTCTGTTAGATGAACCGGGCTCGGTGGCTCAGCCTGTAATCCTGCGCTTTGGGAGGCTGAGGTGAGTGGATTGCCTGAGCGCGCGGGTTCGGACCTGCCTGGCCAACTTGGCAAGACCTCATCTCTACAATAAATCAAAAAATTAGCCAGGTGTGGTAGCGCGCGCCTGTAGTTCCAGCTACTTGAAAGGCTGAGGTGGAAGGATTGCCGGCGCCCAGCAGGTCGAGGCTGTGGTGGCCAGGAGCGTGCCACTGCACTCCAGTCTGGGCGACAGAGTGAGACTCCAACTCAAAAAAAAAAAAAAAATTCTGTTAGATGAAGTGTATGTATAGTGTTGTTTTCAATTTAAAGCCATGTTTTACATGGTGCTACATCTAAAATCTTGCAAGTCAACTGGCTTCTTTTCTAACTGGCTAATACAAACATAGCACATGACCATAAAAATTTTAAACTGGGTTAAAAACCATTTTTAAGCAATTGTAGTTATCCTGTGATGTTTGTCAGCCATTTTTATTTTGTACTCAACAGCAAGAAAAATGTATAATAAAGAATTAATAAAAATACACCAATTAAAGAGTAGTTTATTAAAAAAGAATCAAAACAGAAACTCTAAATACCAGTGTGTACATTGTACACATTTAAATGACTCACAAGAATGAAGTTTTTTTCATATATATTAAGATCACACCACCTTGTTGTTTATCAAAAGATATTCAAGGAGCAATCTGACTCTCCAAACTGCATACAAGATTGCCATTTTAAACTGACCACATTTCAAACATGCAACAACGCCACTGGTAATAAAGCTTTGGAATGGGTGCTCATTCTATTATTTCACTACAAACAGGACAGAAAGCAAGATAAGAATTTATTCTAAAATAGAATGGAGGTTGTCATCATCTACACCAGCACTCCTTATTCCTCTGCTGCCATTTTTAGCAAGTACTCCTTGTCGATCTTGAACAGTCTCCATCCCTCTTCACTGGACAGATCAGAAGCACCTCTTCTTTTGTAGAAGTTGATAGATGTTTCATTCCATTCTGCTACCAAGAAGTGCATGCTGCTGCAGCGACACTTTATCGCAACCTATTATGAAGGAGAGTAAAACACAAACTCAGTGATATTTCACCGGCTTTCCAAGACTCAGTTTTGATCCAATCATTATGATAATTCAGCAGCTCTTACAAATTTGGAAACCAAAATGAAGACATACCTGGCTTAGGTTCTTCAGAATTTCTGATCCTATGCCAAACCCTAAAATAAAAAGGGGTACGATTTAAAGTCATTGTAAGGATTTACAACCCTGACTTCTCTTCAGACTCTTTCCCCGAACTCAACCTTACCTCTATAATCACTCATCACGAAGAAGTCCTCAAGATACAGTAACTTGCCAATCCATGGGTCATAGGTAAAATAGTACATGGCAAAACCAACAATGCTGTGTCCTGTAATAAGAGCATCACATGAGATATGGAGAAGGAAAACAATCCAAAAGTTGTAGTTGCAGAATCAGAAGCCTATCATAGGTTTTTAAAAATATACATGCATGTATTACAGAAATAAGTAGCCACTGAACTGGACTGTCTCCTGACTTTTATGTGAGTGCAGTCCAGGCCACTGTTGTATGATTTCACTGTTCTCAGAACATGTATTCGCAAAAAGCACACATTAGAGATAGCTGAAGTCAGGCTACAACTGTGGACTGGCCACTCTGTAGTCGGCTGGATCTCACACTTAGAAAGCGATAATGCTTTCATTACTTACCAGAGCAAGACTACTAGGGTCTTAAACTAGACATACACATTATTCACATCCTGTTGATATACTGGCATGTTGGCTTGGGAATAAATCAGGTTTACACGGCAGTTCAGAATAGTAAATATTTGAAGTTTACAAACTCTTGCTTCCTTAAGGTCAGAACAACAGGCCAAAGTATGTTTAATTTCAGAACCTGCCTTCCAATTTACACATTTCCAATATGCTTTCCCCAGTGTTTGAGCCAGAAGCAGCAGTATTACCCAGAAACAGGTATTATGTAACATCCACATACTTCTAAAAAGCACTTTATCCTTTGTAATGTTTTCTGCTCATTTGTTCTAGCTTGGGGAACAGAAGTCAGGAAAAAAAAAAACCACCCAAACAACTTCCCCTTTTAGCTCTGTCTTCTGACCAGTCAACAGGGACCAGCAAAAATAATAACAATAAATAAATAAATAAATACATAAATAAATAGGCATCTGACTCCCTCTTAGTGGGTGTCTACAATTCCAAATGGAGGCAAAGGTTTCAAATTAAACTTCTAGCCTTTTTATATTTCTTTGCAAACAGACAGGAAGCGAATGTAATGGAGTTTCTGATCTACCGTGTTTTAACTGTGTGATAATAGGACCTTACCTCATTTATCATGATCATCTACTTTATTGTGTAAAGGATCTTTTAGTTACCTCCCCGCCCATCCATGTACACGGAAGGGCCATGTACATGGCGAAGCTAGAGACTGTAACCTGAAGATTGGGACAGATTAAAGAAAAAAATGTGATTTAACACAATTACAAAAAAGGTTACGTTAGGGTCAAACAAGAACCATTCTATGAAACTGAATTACAACAAATGACATTATACCTAACTCTTCCGGGTCTCCACAGCATTCTACTTACTTAAAACAGCTTAAACTCTTCAGGGGTCTCCACAGCATTCTGATACTTAAACAGCTCTTTTAACCTGCCCTACCATTAAGTGAAGTACCTCTATTTTTTTTCTCAGTAGTTTGAACACTTGCTGGCTATTATTTCTGTCCAACTTCTCAGTAAGTAACTTCGGCCTGTGTAGTCAGTGGTTCTACACAGCGGACACTACGTTTTACACATCACTCGGTCTCTCTGGCTTCTGGAAAGGAAGAGGGGTTACCTTCCGGTGTCCAGTGCTCTTTAGGTACTTCTGCAACCAGGCAGTGGTAGAAAGGGTGCTCGCCAAAACCATCTTCTAGCAGATCTGTGAGAAGGGGCAGGGGGGACAGTGTTGGCATCGGTGGAAGTGACAGGCACAGAACGTTTATCCCCCGCCCCGGCACTGTCGCGTTACCTTTTTCAGTTAATACTACTTGTTCTTCCATGTATTCATATTTAGCCAGTTCCTGGGGCGAGGCACATAGGAGAAAAAGAAACAGAAAACAAAATTAGGCCTGGTCCAGACAGCTCAGAGGTAGGGAATGGGGCAGGCGGGGCAGGGTGGAGCCAGAGTCCTGCCTGTCAGGGCTGGGGTTAGGGGAGGCGCGAGTGGAGAAAAGGGAACAGGATGGGCTCTCGCACCAGCTCAGGCCTGAAGACGTGGACTTCCCCTCGCAAACGGAGGTGAGCTGTTCCCACCCCACGCCCCGGGAGGAGCTCGGGCTTTCCGCTACCTTGATCAGCCGCAGAATGTCACTGCAGTCAGCTGCGGTGGCCGGGCGGATCACGAATTTAGCCATTTTCGTCTTTTGCTTTTCTTCCCTTTGCGGACCAGGCCCCTGTACTTGAACAGCAGGAGGAGGTGGTTCCTCATTCGTCTCCCGGGAGCGTCCTCTTCTCAGTCACGTTGGCACCATGACCTAGCGAGCCGCGTGAATAACAGAAAAGCTTCCGAAGAGCCGCGAATAAGAGCTGCGCACTCGATTCTCTGCACTGCCCGTCTATTTAGCTCGAAGAAACCCCGCCCCGGGCCGTGAGGCGGAAGCACCCCGTCCAATGAGGCCGCGACTCCGCGACGCACCGCCCCTTTTTCCGGGCACCGCTCTCTCTTCCGGGCACCCATGTGAACCCGGAGGGGGTGAGCGGGACTGGAGAGGTGCGACGGGTTTTGTAGCGACGCCCTCTAGCGACATCTCGCGGAGCCCTCCCGGAAACCCGACTGGGAGCCCTCGCGTCCTCCAGTAACTTTGCAGAAGGTAAAGGGGAGTTTCCTTTGCGGGCCCTGAACAGTGTTCTTGGTGTTTGGGAGGCCAACTCGGGAGGCCTGGCTTTAGGAGATGAGAGAAGGATTAGAGCAGCGGTTCTCAAAGTGTGATCCGGAAGACCCAGCAGATCCCAAGATTTTTTCAGAGACTGTGGCAGAACTAGTTTTATAATAATAGTGAGACATTTGCCTTTTTCATTCTCACTGGAATTTTCCGCAGATGACCTGATGTGTGATGATGTCATTGATGACTAAAGGAATGTGTGCTTGTATATTCTTGTGTTTTCTAGAATTTTCTTTTTTCTTTTTTTTTTGAGTTGGAGTCTCACTCTGTCGCGCAGACTGGAGGACAGTGGCCGCTCCCGACCACCGCAGCCTCGACCTGCTGGGCTCCGGCCATCTTCCACCTCAGCCTTACGAGTAGCGGGAATTACAGGCATGCGCTACCACGCCCGGCAGATTTTTTGGTTTATTGTAGAGATGAGGTCTCGCTGCCCAGGCGGGTCTCGAACCCGCGGCTCAGGCAATCCACTCACCTCGGTCTCCCAAAGCACTGGGATTACAGGCTGAGCCACGGAGCCCGGCCTAGAATTTTCTAAGGTAAGCTATTTGAATTCCTCAATAATTATTTTCCTTGTAGTTTTTAGAGTTAACAGAATGTTTTCTTTCATTTTTTTTTACCTTCTTATTCTTTTTAAAATCTCTGGTTTTCCTTGTAAAAACACTTTCCTTCTGCCTGAGGTGCATTTTCTCCTTAGTTTCCTTTAGTAAAGGTCTGCTTTTGTCAAATTTTCTCACTTTTACTTATCTAAATGTGTTTTTAATTCATCTTACAAATTTTGAAGGATTGACTTCACTACTTGTAGATTTTGAGGTTTGGAAGTTTTTTTTTAGCATATTGATGATGTCTGACTAACTTCTGGCTTCCATTGCTGTTGAAAGTTGTAATCCCTACTTGCTCCATCCTGTGTTTCATTTCCTTTAATTTTTTGAAATAATTATAAATTTATTGTGCAATAGCCACTTATCTGCCTTATCCTGAGTTGTACCCCATATCTTTAAAATAAGTAAAAAAAAATGATAAGTTTACAGGATATGTGATGATGTCATCGCTCTGATGACTAATATGTGCTTGTGTAGTAATTTTTTTTTTTTTTGAGTCAGTCTCACTCTGTCACCCAGTCTGGAGTGCAGTGGCAGGATCTCGGCCACCACAGCTTTGACCTGCTGAGCTCAGGTGATCCTTCTGCTTCAGCCTTCTAAGTAGCTGGAATCACAGGCGTGCACCACTACACCCAGTTAATTTTTTTGATTTATTGTAGAGATGAGGTCTCGCCATGTTGCTCAGGCTGGTCTCAAACCCCTGAGCTCAGGCAATCCTCTCACTTCAGCCTCCCAAAGTGCTGGGATTACAGGCATAAGCCATCGCGCCCAGCTGTGTATTCTTATGTTTTCTAGAAGTCTCAAAGATAAACACTTTGGATTCCTTGGTAATTTTTAAATGTCCTGAGACCAAAGTGTTTGGGAACACTTTGGATTAGAGTATAGCTACTCTGTGGAATGACTTTTCTTTTATAACCTTTTTTCCCAGACACCCTGCTGAGGGCCTTGCTTTGCCTGGCTTCCGACGTGTCAAATGATGATTTTTGCAGTGATAGAAAGCATAAAAGGAACCAGCAGTGTCCTCAGTCTGTAGAATGAGGGGTTGGACTATTGCCAAATGACAATCCCAAACATTCAACAAGTGATTTTCTGCCTTTTCTAGTAATACCCTGTATATAAAAAAGAAAGCAGAAGTACATTCTCTGTTGCCCTTCCCACACTTTGGGGATTTCATGCCATAGTGAGTCACTGTGGGAGTTTATGAATCTGAAATGTCTTTCTCAAAGATCTTTAAAACTAGCACTGAGTCTTTACCTAAGTTACCGTGAGTAGCGTCTTTCCTGATACCATTGGCTAGACCTCAGAGAGCCCTTTCCTCCTCTGCTTCCGCCTAACATGTCAGAAGACTTAGGAGAGCTTGTTACACATTTACTGGTAACAGTAGATTAGACCTCTGTGACTAAGCATTAATGATAGCTGTCTAGTTGAAGCAAAAATAGAGAACTTATTCTGAAAAACAAATGGCTAAAAAAGCCCATTGTGATTGTGTTTGTGCATATATAGAAGTGTAGAACCCTAGGAAATTTGAATTTTCCTCATGACAGTGAGTTGAATTATGCTTTTTCATTGTCATGAATACATAAATGCAATGGATGATCACCATGACCCCCTCTTTTTAATTTTTTTTATTTTAAAGATGTGGGGTACAGTTCAGGATTAGGTATATAAATGTTCATTTTGAAGGTAGCCTTGTTGATGAGGTATGCCCGCCTCCCCTGGCAGTTTCCCACTACTGCCAATCCCACCTCCCCCCTCCTCTGGCAGTTTCCCACTACTGCCATTCCTTTTCTTATAGTATTATGTAATTGTTCAGTGTCCACTTATGAGTGAGAACATGTGATACTCAGTTCTTTGTTTCTGTGATAGATCACTTGGTATTACAGACTCTGAGTCCATCCAAGTCTCTGTGAAGTTCATAATTTTGTCCTTCTTTATGGCTGTGTAGTATTCCATTGTGTATATGTACCACATTTTTTTAATCCAGTGCTCTTTCAATGGGCAGCATGTTCTTGCTATTGTGAACTATGCAGCAATAAACATACATGTGCAGGTATCTTTTTCATAAGGTGATTTGAGTTCCTCCAGGTCATGACTCCCTCTTGATAATAAAATTTGTATTTAAAACAGAATTAAAAAGGGATTAACTGCCTCGCATTTGAAAACTTTTATTTGGTTAATGAGTCAACAGATCAACAAGCATTTACTGAATCTTATGCTAGGTACAAGGAGGTTATAAAGGCTGACCAAGTTTTAAAACCAGCCCTCAGGGTATACAGATTACTTTTAGAGATGTGTGTGTAGGATGGGCATGGTGGCTCACACCTATAATCCCAGCACTTTGGGAGGCCAAGGTGAGAGGATTGCCTGAGCCCATGGGTTCCAGACCAACCTGGGTAACATGGTGAGATGTCATCTCTACAATAACTCAAGAAAAATTAGCTGGGCATGGTGGCACGTGCCTGTGGTTCCAGCTACTTGGAAGGCTAAAGCGGGAAGGATTACCTGAGCCCAGCAAGTCAAGGCTGTGGTGTCCGTGAACAGTCTGGGCGACAGAGTGAGACCCCAACTCAAAAAAAAAAAAAAAAGAGAGATATGTGTGTGTAGTTTACTACAACAGAATTGAACCTTTGTGAGAAAGAGAATTCCTATAACAGGGAGACTTAGTAGGGGAAGAGTAGGAGGAAGGCAACCAGCCAAGGCCCTGTACCAGGCGTTTTGCGTTCTTTGTCTCATTTGATCCTTACAACTGTCTTGTGAAATAGTTAATGTTAACTCCACCTTTACAGTTGAAAGAACCTGAGTCTCACAAGGGTTACAGAGTTGGTAAAGCTAGGATGCGACAGAACTATGAATGTTTATGACTTAACACTGGTTTATTGGCCTGAGGGCCACTACTCTTCAC
The DNA here is from genome assembly GCA_027257055.1 of Cephalopachus bancanus. Classification (NCBI taxonomy): domain Eukaryota; kingdom Metazoa; phylum Chordata; class Mammalia; order Primates; family Tarsiidae; genus Cephalopachus; species Cephalopachus bancanus. The sequence continues at coordinate 245,938 of JAPVLO010000685.1, forward strand.
CATGAACACTTTTTATTGTTTCAAGGTTCCACAAAGATCAAGGCCCAAAAGGTTCTTTTAGCTATCGCACTTGGACCATGTCACCAGAAATCAGTTATTTGAAAGCAAGTTATCTTATGCCATCCATTTTGTGTTAGTTATCTATTGCCACATAACAAATTACCACAAACTTAGTGGCTTAAAATAACACACGTGTTATCACAGTTTCTGTGGGTCAGGAGTCCAGGCATGGTTGAGCTGGGTTTTCTGCTCAAGGTGTTAGGCAGGCTACATTCTCATATTGAGATGTGACCAAGGAACAATCTGCTTCCAAGCTCACCAAGTTGTTGGTCTTGTCTGAATTCATTTCCTTGACTGAAGGAATCCTTGGCTTCTTGCTGGGTGTCTGCTGGATGCTGCCCTCTGCTCCTAGAGACCACCTGCAGTTTCTAGATGCTGCCTGCAATTCTTTGTCACCTGAGATTCCCCAATATGGCTGTTTACTTCATCAAGCCAGCAAGGCGTCTCTAGAATATTCTGCTAGCAAGATAGAGTCTTTATTTTTTTATCGTGGTAAAAAAACACATAATATAAAATATATCATCTTAACCTCCCTCCCTCCCTCCCTCCATCCTCCCCTCCTTCCTCCCTGGCTTTCTTGCTTGTTTGCTGGAGTGCAATGCTTATTAACAGGCATGATCATAGCTCACTGCAGCCTCAAACTCCAGGGCTCAAGTGATCCTTCTGCCTCAGCCTCCTGAGTGACAGAAACTACAGGCATCTTAACCATTTTTAAATGTACAGTACCGTAGTGTTGATTATATGTGCATTGTTGTGTGATAGATCTCCAGAACATTTTCATCTTGCAAAACTGAAACTGTACCATTAAACAATAACTTTCCATTTCCCCTTCCTCTCAGCCCCTGGTAATCACATTTTACTTTCTGTTTCTATGAATTTTAACTACTTTGATACCTCATATAAGTGGAATCATGCAGAATTTGTCTTTTTTTGTGACTGGCTTATTTCACTTAGCATAATATCCTCAAGATTCATCCATGTTATAGCAGGGGACAGGATTTCCTTCTTTTTTAGGGTTGAATAGTATTCCATTGTATGGATACACTACATTTTCTTTATCCATTCTTTCATTGATGGATGTTTAGGTTGTTTTCATCTCTTGGTTTTGTGAATAATGCTGCTGTGAACATGAATGTACAAACATCTGTTCAAGATCCTGTTTTCATTTCTTTCTGATATATACCCAGAAGTGATTTACTGGATCCTATGGTAGTTCAATTTTTAATATTTTGAGGAATCTTCATGCTGTTTTCCATAGCAGCTGTACCATTTTACACTCTCAGTAACAGTGTACAAAGATTCCAGTTTCTCTACATCATCACTAGCACTTGTCATAGTTTAAGTATAGTGGTCATCCCAATGGGTGTGAGGTGATACTGTAGTTTTAATTTGCATTTCCCTGATGGTTAGTGATGTTGGATATCTTTTTACATGCTTGTTGGCCATTTTAATGTTTTCTTTGGAGAAATATCTTTTCAAGGGCTTCACCCACTTTTTAATAGTGTTATTCGTCTTTTGTTGTTATTGAGTTGTAGGAGTTCCTTATATATTCTGGATATTAACTGCTTATCAGATATATTTTCTCTCATTTTATAGGTTGCCTTTTCATTCTGTTGATTGTTTCCTTCAAAGTTTTAAGTTTGATATAGTCCCATTTGTCTATTTTTTTGCTTTTTGCCCAGCTAGCGTCTTATATAAACATGATTGTGGGAGTAAAATCCTATTACCCATACTGTATTCTATTGGTTAGAATCAAGTCACAGGTCCTGCCCACACTCAAGGGGAGGGTATCACAGAAAGGCATAAATACTAGGAGGCAGGCTCATGGAGACTACCATGGAGTCTATCTGCCACACATTTAAAGGGCAGTAAAAGCCTACTTCTTATTCAGTATTAAACACATACTTATTAAGTTCTGTTTCCTGCCAAGCGTTGTGCTTGGGAGTGCCAAAATGAATATGGCATGGAACCTGCTGGCTTGAGACTTACAGTTCAATATTCAAAGCCCTTAAAGTTCTGGTTCTGTTGGAAGGGATCCAACCTTCTGTAGAAAAAGGACAAGTACTATCAGAGCTGTGGGGGGCAGAAACCACCTCTGGGCAGCCCTCCCTCTCTCCTCTCCTGAAGCTATGTCCAGAAGGAAAACTTCTGCCTATCACTCACCTAGTTACATCAAGCTTCTAACTTGATCATAAGTACTTAGGATATCTGAAAAGTGCAATCAACCATCTTTGTGCCTCCTAAATTATCAGCTCTTTGAATCTAGGTATGGTGGTTACTCAATAAGAAGATGATAGAAAATAATTGCCTGTTAGGACACAAAGCATAAGACACCCCCTCTTTTCCCTATGGCCTCTAGGTACATGCAATAGATTTTAAAGTTTGGAACCCTGCTTACCAACCTTTGTACATTGTAAACTGGCAATTAAATATTAACAGTGAGTCCAGGAAAATAGAGGATACTTCAAAGAAGGAAATGCAAGAGAGTATACGGCACCCAAGCAGCCTCTGTTTGGCCTGAGGAACAAGGAACAGACTCACATTCTGGCCCTGGTGTGAGTGTGTTTGGCATAGTCTGCTGGCAACAACAGGGGCTATTACTCTGGAGGTGAGTGTGAGTCATTCCTTTTGGGAGGATGATGGAGGCAGGAGAAGAGTGCAGGAAGATCAAAAGGAGACTTGGGAATATAGGATTCAGAGAAGTGAAATACATTTTAAGGTCACCTTACAAGGTTAATTAGAGAAGGGTGTGACAGCAGAGGAAAAAACAGGATTATGCAACTAGCATTTCTTAGTGCCTACTATGAGTGGTATACCTTGCTAGGAACTTTACAAGTATGATTTCATTTAGTCTTCTTCTTTTTCTTTTTTGAGTCAGAGTCTTACTCTGTCACCAAGGCTGGAGTTGCAGTGGCATGATCACAGTCACCGTAGCCCCAACCTGCCGGACTCACGTGATCCTTCTGCCTCAGCCTTCCAAGTAGCTGGAACCATGGGCCCAGGCCACCAGGCCCGGCTAATTTTTTTATTTATTGTAGAGATGAGGTCTTGCCAAGCTGCCCATGCCTGTCTCAAACCCCTGGGCTCAGGCAGTCCTTTCTCCTCTGCCTCCCAAAGTGCTAAGATTACAGGCATGAGCCGCCACTCCCAGTTCATTTAGTCTTAATTACCATGTATTGCCATTTATTTTTTCATGTGTCCTACTTTCTCATCTAGATTCTGTTAAATTTAAAAATATTTGTTGTAGGCTAGGCACAGTGGCTCAAGCCTGTAATCCCAGCACTTTGGGAGGCCAAGACGACAGGATTGCCTGAGCCCAGGGGTTCGAGACCAGCCTAGGCAACTTGGTGAGATCTCGTCTCTATAATATATCAAAAAATTAGCTGGGCATGATGGTGCATGTTGGCAGTTCCAGCTACTTGGAAGGCTGAGGCAGAGGGATTGCTGGAGCCCAGCAAGTCGATGCTGGGGTGGCTGTGAGCATGCCACTGCACTCCAGCTTGGGCAACAGAGTGAGACTCTGACTCAAAAAAACTTTTTTGTTGATTTACTCCAGAGCTTCAGGGAAAGCTGAGAATAAAAACAGCCATTTAGATAAAACTGGTCTGTATGAATATAATCTCAAAACATAAGGTGTTGATTTCCTTCAAAACCCTCCAGCCTCTATTTTAAGATTTCTGTCATCATAGACACAGAATGTTAGACATTTTCTAGTCCAAATTCCTCATCTTATAGCTAAGAAAATGGAAGCTCAGAGAAGGCAAAGTACTTGTCCAAGGTCATAAAGCTAGAGGTGGCAGGTGGTTGACTAGAAATCTCATTTTAAAAAGAGAGAGAAAGTGACAGAGTCAGAAATATAGCTGAGGTCTCCTGACTTTTGGTCAAGAGATCTTTTATTGCACCACTGTGCAATAACCCTCATAGATCTTCTGGAAAAAATGATAAATATAAAAACAGGCCAGGCATGGTAGCTCACACCTGTAATCGCAACACCTTGGGAGACCAAGGTGGGAGGATCACTTGAGGCTGGGAGTTTGAGACCAGCCTAGGCAACATAGCGAGACCCTGTCTCTACAAAAACAAAACAAAACAAAAAAACTAGTTTGGCGTGGTGTTATGTGTCTGTAGTCCTAGCTATTCAAGATGCTGAGGCGGGAGGATCTTTTGAGCCCAAGAGTTCAAGGCTGCAGTGAGCTATGATTACACCACTGTCCTTCAGTCTGGGAGATAGAACGAGGCCCTGCTTCTAAAAAAACCTAAAAAACAAACAAAAACCAAAATATTGTATTAAATACTGTCCTAGGGCTGTAGCTCAGGCAAAAATCTGTAAACAATCAAAACATTTTGTCCGAGACCTCATCTCTACAATAAATCAAAAAATCAGCTGGGCATGGTAGCGCATGCCTGTAATTCCGGCTACTTGGAAGGCTGAGGCAGAAGGATCACCGGAGCCCAGCAGGTTGAGGCTGCGGTGGCCGGAAGCGGCCACTGCACTCCAGTCTGGGCGACAGAGTGAGACTCCAACTCAAAAAAAAACAAAAAACAAAAAACATTTTGTCCACTTCTGGGCTATGGTGGCTCACTCCTATGATCCCAGCATTTTGGGAGGCCAAGGCAGCAAGATAGCTTAAGGTCAGGATTTCAAGACCAGCCTGGGCAACATAGTGAGATTCTATCTCTACAAAAATTTTGAAAAATTAGCCAGACATGGTGGTGTGTGCCTGTAGTACACTGCTTGAGAGACTGAAACAGGAGGATCACTTAAACCCAGGACCTCAAGGTTCTGGTCAAGGTCAAGGTTGCAGTGATCACACCTCTGCATTTCAACCTGGGCAATAGAGTGGGACCCTGTCTCACAAAAACAAAAATGAAAAACATTTGGTCCACTCTCACAAATTAAGTTTCACTAGCACAAGCTTTGTTTTTGTTTTTGAGTTGGAGTCTCACTCTGTCGCCCAGGCTGGAATGCAGTACCATATTCACGGCCACTGCAGCCTTGACCTGCTGGGCTCAGGTAATCCTTCCCCCTCATCCTTTCGAGTAGCTAGAACTACAGGTGCACACCACCATGCCAGGCTATTTTTTTTTTTTAATTGTAGAGATGAAGTCTCGCCAAGTTGCCTAGGCTGGTCTTGAACCCCTGGATTCAGGCAGTCCTCTCTCTCCTCTGCCTCCTAAAGTGCTGGGATTACAAGTGTGAGTCACTGCACCCAGCCCAGTACCTCATTCTTTCTGAGGTGAGAGAAGTCCTAATACTTTGAAAATGGTCCACAGCTTTTTGTTTATGTTCTTCCCTCCTAGATAGAACACACATCATCTAATAGGGAGTATGGGTTTTCCCATCCAAGAAAGTGATTTAGAGAATGCCAACCTTTCGACAAGAGTTCAAAGGGTAATTGACTCAGTAAGTACTTTTTGGAATGCAGAGCTAAGTGTACCTGTGTGGCAGAAAACTAAGGATTTTTGAGACCAGGCAGACTTAGATGCAAATCTCAGTGCTGTCAGTTGCCAGCTGTATGATTTTGGACACGGGTCTTGAATCTCTGTGCTTATGTGTAAAATGGAGTTAATAATAATTATGTCCTCCTCCTAGGGTTGTGAATATTAAATGATGTTGTAAAGTCCTATGTAGAGTGCATAGGTTATAGTAGGTAGCCTCTAAATGTTTGCTTGCTTTCTTTCTGTTCGTTTTCTTATTTATTTTTTTTTAGAGATGGAGGTATCGCTATGTTGCTCAACCTGATCTTGAAACCCTGGGCTCAAATAATCTTCCCACCTCAGCCTCCCAAATTACCTGGGATTACAGCTGCAAGCCACTGCCCTTGGCCCTTCTAAAATTTTGTTCCTTTCTGTGTTGGGAGCCGGCCGTGGAGGCCCGCCTGAGCGTTAGGGATCCAGGCAGGCTGCGGACCCTGAGACCCCTAGGATGAGTTCAGGAGCTGGTGGCCCATTCTCTCTTCCCTTTTTTGCTGTTTGGCACGTCTCACTAGCAGGGACTTTGATGATCTAAGCTTGAAGCTTCGAGAGTACGACAGGCATGGCTAACTCTAGGGATCCATTGTTCCCATTTCTCACAGGCTGTGGTTTTGGCCTTTCAATCAATTAGGTTCAAACTCAGGTCACATTCGGGAGCCTTATATATGATACAAGCTTCTTTATAAGATTTAAAAGTATATTTGTAGAATTAGTATATACATATGGAGAGCTGCTTTCAGCTTTAGATGGTATAGATGATTATCTAGAGTTACTAGAAACGGCCCAGCATGAACTTTGGGCTGGGCCACATTCCTAAGGGCCCAGCGCATACTTTGGACTGGGCTGCATTCTTTTAAACTGGTTTTAGCTACAGTTAGTGTAGGGTTTTTCTACTTATTATAGAAATTGAATTTATTTTATTCATAGAAAGTATTATAGAATAGATAATGCTATGTTAGTGAATTATGTTAGTTCAAGCATGATCAAACATGATATTTTGAGGTTTAATAAGAATACTGCTAACTTTAGAAATTTCATTGTTTCCATTTTCTACATTTGCAGTTTTGACTTTAATACAATTTACAGTTTATATTTGGGTTTTATTTTTAGAAGCTTTATTGCTGATGATCAGCTTTATATATTAGGATTAGGAATTAGAAACTTTTATAGAAGTTAAAATAGATATATAGGATTTTAGAACAGCCGTTTTGTTAAGAGATTGTAATCAGTTCCTAGAAATGGCCCAGCGTGATCTTTTGACTGGGCCACATTCTTTAGGAACTGGTTTGGGCTATAATTAAGAGTTTTTATAGTGTAGGTAGAATTAGAGTAAAATAGAAAGGAATTAGGATTTAAGTTAGTCATTAGGTGTTGTGTATGCATAAGTTTTAAAAGTTATTGATTATTAGAATATTGTGATGTTAGAATTGTTGTATTGCTTTTGAGGAATATTAACCAAGCATGAGGAACAGTGAGATAATTTTGGGATTGCCTTTCCTCATGCTTGAGGAAACGCCGGTAGGTGGGGGACGCCCCTCATCCACCTGGCTTTGTGTTCACGTGAAAGTCTTGTGATTTAACCTGTGAAAATTTGGGATAAAAGGATTATGGTTTGTCCCATTAAACAGCTTCTGCACTAGTCCAGTCTCTTTCTTTCTTCCCCCTTTTTCTTTCTTCTTCTTTATCTCTCCAGAATAATCGCCAACGCCACCACACCTCCCAAGGGACCCCCTAAATCTCTGCAAAGGCTGGCCCCCCACATTTCTGGCTTCCTGGTAATGTAAAAATTACAGCTATTTTTGGATTAGGAAGACTAGTCATGAACAGCTCAATAGGGAGAGGATTTGTCCCTAAACCTGTTTTATCCTGCATTTACACAGGACCGTTCATTCATATCCTCCCTCCCTCCCTCCTTTTCTCCCTCGCTCCCTCCTTCTCTCTCTCCCTCTTTGTCTTCCTTCCTCCCTCTGAGACAACTGTCTCACTCTGTTATCAGGCTGGAGTGTAGTGGTACCACCATAGCTCACTGCAACCTTGACCTCTTGGGCTCAAGCAATCTTCCCACCTCAGCCTCCCAAAGTCCTGGGATTACAGGTGTGAGCAACTGCGCCTGGCCTATTCCCTTATTCATTGACCTTTTTAATGAGGCATTGACCTTCCTGTAAATAATAGTGTGCAGTGATTCTTGTTTGCCAATCAATAAGGATTGGTCACAGAATCAGGAATCATCACAGAGTCAATCAGTATTGTAATCCCTACTGTTTGGAGCATTTTATTTGCCTGGCTAGACATCATGTGAACAAGATTCAATTCAGAACATGTCACCTAGGATAAATTATTTACAACTCTGTCTCACTTTAGAAGTAAATCTCATTCATGACCTGATTAGCATTCAACTATAAGCCATACTTGGAGATTTTTTTAAAGAAGAAGCAAGCTTAGGAGAAAGATAAAAGCAGGAGAAAATGTTGAAAAGGTCAGGATGCAGAACATATTAATTCACATGACTTTTTCCCCTTCCATTTTTTTTTTTTTGATTTGGAGTCTCACTTTGTTGCCCAGGCTAGAGTGCAGTGGCACGATCATGGTTAACTACAGTCTCAACCACCCGGGTTCTGGTGATCCTTTCACCTCAGCCTCCCGAGTAGCCAGGACTACAGGCATGCACCACTACATCTGGCTAATTTTATTTTATTTTTTTGGTAGAGACGAGGTCTTGCTATGTTACCCAGTCTGGTCTCGAACTCCTGGGCTCAAGTGATCCTCCTGCCTCAGCCTCCCAAGTCCAGATATGTTATAGTTATACCAGATAGGGGAAAATTATACAGTTATAGTTATAATGCTTTAGAATCTGGGCAGGAGAACAGACAGAACAACTCCCTAAACTTTCTTTCAGTATCTAGTCTCTGAAGTCATGGTTAAAAACAAAAATCAGTTAAACAACTGTGAATAGTAGTTGCACATTGTTAATTTGCCTTCAGAAATATATATTAATGAAACAACAATTTGTAATTTTGTAATTATCTAATTCTATTTTCAAAGTGTTCCAAATTTATTGAAAACTATAAGCGAACATATCTAAGAATCCCAAATAGCCCCAAGCAGCATAAACACAAAGAAAATCACACCAAGGTACTGCAGAATCAAATTTCTGAAAACCAGTAATAAAGAGAAAATCTTAAAGATGAAATAACTGGTTTCTTTGTGTTTTTTTGTTTTTTTTTTTTGAGTTGGAGTCTCACTCTGTCGCCCAGGCTGGAGTGTAGTGGCACACTCACGGCCACCCCAGCATTGACCTGCTGGGCTCCAGCAATCCTTCCATCTTAGCCTTCCAAGTAGCCGGAACTACAGATGCACACTACAACGTCTGGCTAATTTTTTTAAAAAATTTATTGTAGAGACAAAGTCTCACTGTTTCGATAAGAAACCAGTGCCCAGGCTGGTCTTGAACCTGCAGGCTCAGGCAATCCACTTGCCTCAGCCTCCCCAAGTGCTGGGATTACAGTCTGAGCCACCGAGCCCAGCCAGATCACTGGTTTCTTATCGAAACACTGGTTTTTTATCAAAAACAATACAAACCAGACATGGTGGAATGACATCTTTAATGCACTGAAAGGGAAATGTTGTCAGCTTAGCATTTTATATCCAGAGAAAATGCTCTTCAAAAATGAAGGCAAAATCAAGACATTTCAGAAAAGCCAAAGCCAAAAGAATTCACCACTAATAACCCTATACTACAAGAAATGTTGGAGGAAATAGTTCAGGCTGAAGGAAAATGATGCCAGATGGACACTTGAATTTACACAAAGAAATGAAGAACACCGGAAATGGTAACTATAAAATACATTTTTCTTGTTTAATGTCTTTAAAAAAGAAACTGTTTAGGGTGAAGATAATAGCAATGTATTATGGGCTTTATAACATCTGTAGAAGTAAAATGTATGACGACAACAGCACAAAGGATGAGGGGGCATGGGATGGAAGTCTACTGTTATGAGATTCTTACATTATGGGAAGCAATATAACATTTTCTTTTTGAGTTGGAGTCTCACTCTGTTGCCCAGGCTGTAGTCCACTGCAGCCTCGATCTGCTGGGCTCAGGCGATCCTTCCACTTCAGCCTTCCAAGTAGCTGGAACTACAGGTGTGCACCACCACTTCCAGCTATTTATTTATTTATTTATTTATTTATTTATTTATTTATTTATTTATTTATTTATTTATTTATTTATTTATTTTAGAGACAAGGTCTTGCCATGTTGCCCAGGCTGGTCTCGAACCTGTGGGCTCAGGCAGTCCTCTTGCCTGGGTCTCCCAAAGTGCTGGGATTACAGGTGTAAGCCACCATGCCTGGCTATAATATAACATTTAAAAGTAGATTGTGATAAGTTAAAGAAGCATATTGTAAAACTTACAGTAATTACTAAGAAAGCCTCAAAGAAATATGTTTAAAAAGTAAATAGGGGAGATAAAATGAATTCACAAAAATAATTCAAGAGAAGGCAGGAGAAGAGGAAAAAAGGCTCAAAGAACAGATGGGACAAACAAGTGCAGGACTACTGTTGTACTGTTAGCTTATACTTATTCGGTAAGAAATCACCAAAGGAAAAACCTAAAACATCTTATGATCACCAATTGGAATGAAATAAAATGCAAATAGACATGATAATCAGACTCCCACAGATGGAACTCTATTCCTTTTGTTGATGATAAAATCAGCTACTTCTGATTCATTCAGCATTGAAATCAGTTCTGTTTATTATGATAAAAGAGATGATTTTGTTTTAGAAATGACTACAACCTGGCACAAAGTGGGAAGATTTGAAAAGGTGACAGGTCAGGCAAAGGAGGAGTATTGGGAAAGGATCTGAAGTACCTCTCAGTGCTGTCACAGAGCAGTTGCATGATTTGGGTAGTGGAATTGGAAATAAATGAAATTAGGATACCCTCTGAATGTGAAACTTCAAATCAAAAGGTTATGCATCAAGCAGAGATATTAAAAATGTATCCTAGACCAGGTAATATTTGACTGTAAACTAACTGAATGTATTTTGTTGTTGTTGTTGTTTTGAGTTGGAGTCTTACTCCAGGCTGGAGAGCAGTGACACGCTCATGGCCACCCCAGTGTTGACCTGCTGGGCTCCAGCTATCCTTCCGCCTCAGCCTTCCAAGTAGCCAAACTATAGGCATGCACTACCACACCCGGCTAATTTTTTGATTTATTGTAGAGAGGGAGGTCTCACCATGTTGCCCAGGCTGGTCTTGAATCCGAGGGCTCAGGTAGTCCTCTTGCCTCGGCCTCCCAAAGTGCTGGGATTACAGACTTGAGCCACCATGCCTGGCCTGAATATATTAACATTCCCTAAAGAATGAACTTGATCACTGTATCAGTTAGGAATTCTTTGGACTACAGCTGATAGAATACTGTACTTACAGTAGCTTAAGCCATGAAAACAGTTTTTTGAACGACCTCAATCAGAAGCCTAGAGATAGCCAGTTCCAGGATCCTTTCAGCAATTAACCATGTTATCAAGGACCCGGACTTCTTAAACCTTTCAACTCTGCCAGCCATTTTAGGCTCATCCTGTGAGCAAGGGATTAGAAGGGAGTAGCTTAGTGTAGGCAACTAAAGGTGTCTACTAGGTTAAGTTCTGGAAGCATAAAAAAGAACCTCAGAGGTCAAATCTGGCACTGCTCAATCTGGCACTGTACTGGAGCAAGAATACTCTGATGTAAGAACTCCAGTAGTTGAATCTTGAGACAGGTATCTGTATATTGCAGAGATGGATAACATCAGTTTCTCTTTGTTCACTCATTTAACAGATTTTTATTGTGTCAGCAATTGTTATAGTCTCTGGAACTACAAGCGGGGACCCAAAAACGTGGAATTTATTTATTAAAAATTGTGTATTTATTCTTACATGTTTAAACTTCAGTCACCTTCAAAGTACTCTTTGTTGGATGCAATACACCTATCAAGATGCTTTTTCCACTGCTCGAAAACAGTTTTTGAACTTATCCAGTTTTGTTGTTAAACTTTTAGTGCTTTCTGCCATTTGTGTTTCACCTCTACCAAATCGACAAAACGTTTTCCTTTGAGGACTTTTTTCATTCGGGGAAACAAAAAAAAGTCACTCGGGGCAAGATCGAGTTAATTGGGAGGGAAGGGCACGGGGGTCATGCCGTTTTTGGTCAGGAACTGCTGAACACTCAGTGCAGTGAGGGCAGGTGAGCTGTCATGGTGGAAGATACCTGCTTGCCACAACTCAAGATGCATTTTCCACAAATCATGACAAAACTTTATCAAAACTTCCAGATAAAAATTTTGGTTGACCATTTTATCTGGAGGAACAAATTCCAAGTGTACTGTGAGGGAGAGGCCCGCCCTTCAAAAGATAATTCTGGTTGTTTGGATCCTCCTTTGTATAGCAGTGGAGAAATCAGACAAAAATCTTTGTCATCATGGTAATTACATTCTTGTGAATGTATCTTAGCATAGTGCAACCACTTTCATGCTCATCAATAAATCTTCTGGTTTTAATTAGGCTTCTCATGGCCTGCAAGCAGTCCCACATCTCATTATTAATTAAGAAATTTATATTCTGATTTCATATATCAGTCTCTTGGCTGATATGAGTCCACCTAAGGACACAGCTTTCCCTTTAGTGAAGCGACAAGTCAAGTTTCAAACTTGCATATCTGAGGGTCAGTACCTGAACCATGATAAACTCAACAAGGCATTTCACCCCTGTGAGCCATTGTGGGGGACAAAGAGCCACACAGCTTTCTCCAGGTAATACACCAATAGTACAGGTGAACTTTTCTCCTATTGTTTATATATGTGACAGGGCTATAGGAAAGAAATATTAAGTTATAAGCATTTGAAATCTACCTAGGAAGGGAGCACTGAACTTGAAACTCTGATTTGGCAATACATTATGAACTAATTGAATTAAAAATCATTCCTCAGCAGATTCAAGTTTATAAAAAAAAATTCCTGTTGGATGTTTAGATTGTTTCCTTTTTTTTTTTTTCCATTTCAAACAATGTTGTTTGAAATAGAATTCTGGTTTCACAGTGCCTGATATACTGTAATTACATAATAATATGGATTGGCCAAATGACTAAATAGCAGAACTGGAATGATGGGTCAAAGAGTATGCACATGTTCAACTTTGTGAAATAGTGCTAACTTGTTCTCCAAAGTGATTATACCAATTTACAACTTGTACTGGCAGTGAATTCTTGGCACTCTCTGTTACCACCAACAGTTGGTATTTTCAGAATATGAAATGGTATCTTATCATGGATTGAATTTGATTATTGATACTGATGTTTTCATATGTTTATTGGCCATATATTTTTCTTTTTCTGTGAAATGCTAATTCATGGCATTTGTCCATTTTTGATTGACTTGTTTATATTTTTCTAATTCATCTGTAATAGCCCTTTTATATAATTCATTATCCTGATGCTTCCCTTTTTGTTTTTTTTGTTGCAGTCATGTTCCAAATCTGTGGCTGGGCTACTTTTTTGTCCATAGTGTATTTGGTCATATGTAAGTCTTTCCATTTAAAGTAGTAAATTATATCAAACCATTTTTTTTTTTTTTGAGTTGGAGTCTCACTCTCACTCTGTCACCCAGGCTGGAGTGCAGTGGCACACTCACGGCCACCCCAGCGTCGACCTGCTGGGCTCCGGCAATCCTTCTGCCTCAGCTTTCCAAGTAGCTGGAACTACAGGCGTGTGCTACCACGCCCAGCTAATTTTTTTGATTTATTGTTGAGATGAGGTCTTGCCAAGTTGCCCAGGCTGGTCTCAAACCTGTGGGCTCAGCCTTCCAAAGTGCTGGGATTACAGGCTGAGCCACCGAACCCAGCCATCAAACATTTTTAACTAAGACTATGTTACTGGGTACAAGCATGTTCAGAGATTTTTTATATTTTCATAGTGAATTTTTCCTTTTATCATGTTTGTGCCTTTTTGTCTTTATAGTTTTCTTTTTTTTTGAGTTGGAGTCTCACTCTGTCACCCAGGCTGGAGTGCAGTGGCACACTCACGGCCACCCCAGCGTCGACCTGCTGGGCTCTGGCGATCCTTCCGCTCAGCCTTCCAAGTAGCTGGAACTACAGGCGTGCGCTACCATGCCCAGCTAATTTTTGACTTATTGTAGAGATGAAGGCTCACCAAGTTGTCCAGGCGGGTCTCGAACCTGCGGGCTCAGGCAATCCACTCACCTCAGCCTCCTAAAGCGCTGGGATTACAGGCTGAGCCACCGAGCCCGGCTCTTTATAGTTGTTTTTAATTTATAGTCCATTTTAAGGAAATGAATATAGCTAATACAGCTTTATTTTTGTAACTATTTACCTGGTAAGCCTTTTTCCTAGTCTTTGCTTTCAGCCTTACTATATTCTTATGTCAGTCATATCAAGGGAAGGTCAGCAGGAATGGTCCACTCCAGTTGCAAACAGTAAAGTCCCTGTAGTCCTAGCATCAGCTCATGTGCTTAGCATTCTAGTTTTGAATTTCATGCTTTTCTGTCCTCTCCTCACCTATTGCTTCCCTGGTGGACAGGACCAAGGGGTCGGCAAGGATGAAAGATATGTAAGGATCCAGCCACAAGATGAGATTCAGATCCATCTGAGAGGACCCAATGAAATAGTAATAAGAAGTTTGGACTCTATTTTTGCCAGAGTACAGTGGAAAGAAGCAGAAATAGAATTTCTTTGTTTACTGGCTTGAAATAGAAAAGCGTCCTAGATTATGAAAATAAAATGCAGACACAGAGTTTTGAGATGACAATTTTCAAGACATTTTGTTTGCAATATGGTGGGGAGTCATTTGATGATAAACCCATTAATGAAACCAGAATCATGTGTCATTCATTATAATTTACCAAAGTAAAAAAATAAAACTGTAGAATATGTTTGTCCACAAACCAAAAAGGGAGAAATACTGACTGAAGACCTGGAAAATGTACATGAAAGAGGAACATGTACATGAAAGAGGAACTTGAGGATTACGATTTGAGGCCCCATGATCATTTACGTTTCTAGATGATTTCTCATTTCCCAGTTTGATCCCCGACTGCAGAATCATCTGATTCCAGCAGTGATTGCTGTTCAGTGGCTGGAGTTATGTTCCTATTTCCTCAGATCTACCCCCGTCATTAGTTTTTCAGGGCAAATCCAAGGTGCAAGATTGTGCCCTCTGGTGGGGAAGGGCACAACTAAGTCCACATCTGATAGTAGCTATTTGGGAAATGCTTGCTAGCTATCAATTGCTAGCCATTTTGACTTTTGGAAAAGTTACTTAGTGTCTCTAAATCACAATTTCCTTATCTATAAAATGGTAATACTGACCTCATACAATTGTTGAAAGGATTAAATAAGATAATCAAGGAATTGATGTTCAATAAATAATACTATCCTTACTATTCCCTCATTTGTTCAACATTTATTTATTATGTGTTTTCAACATGTTAGGCACTGAACTACTCAATACATGGTAGCCAACACTACTGCTATTTAGTCATTTGGCCAGTCCATATTATTATATAATTACAGTATATCAGACACTGTGCCAGGTATAGGAGTCACAGCAGTAAATAAGACAAAAGCTTCAAGACTCTGGATAAGCTTCTTGGTTCTACCAATAGTACTCTATTCTCCCTTATGAGTTCTTTGGATCTCTCCAGTGAAATCTTCTCTTCTATGGAAGAGATCGCTGTCAGATGCCTTTCTACAGCACGCTGGCTTCTGACTGACTAAAGGATGAAAGGGGATTATCAAAATGGAAAAGACTTTGCCCCATATAGGCAGGTCAGACATAAGGTACTCATGATGGGGGCCCTTCCCTTCCCCTTCCCCTTCCCCTTTCCCTTTCCTTTCCTTCCAGAAAAACCTGTGTACCAGTGGGAAAAGTTCTGCTGAAGTACTAGGGAAAAATTCTGCTGTAACAGGAGGAAAAATATAGACACAAAGCAAAACAGACCAAATGTCCACTCCAGATTTTCCACCAGATGCCAGAAGAAAGCTAAGGAACTTGCCTTTCCTTGGTGCATAGAGAAAACCCTGGCCTTTGAATTTCTTCCTATCCCTAGCCTTCGGTGGATGTCAGTCATATGGTTGCTTCCGGATGAGATGGGCTATGGAGTAGAAAAAGGGGTCAAGTGTTCCTTGGGCTTCAATCCTGCAAGTAAATAGGAGAGGCAAGGAAAGAGGCCCATATCGTGGCTCTCCCTTAAAGAGGATAAGCTGCAAAAAAAAAAGAAAAGAAAAGAAAAATCTTTCTCACTGCCATATTTTCTCATGCTACCTAATGCCCTCTTCTGTTAACCAAGCTTTGGTAGGAGATGCCAGACCACAGGAATAAGGATGGCAGGGAGGGGAAAAAAAAACAAAAACAAAAACAAACCCTTTACGGAACAAAACAGTTATTTTTAATTCAAAAACATCTTGATGGTTTAGATTAATGCATGGATAATAGGTAGATGAATTAAATTGAAGATGCTGTGGAGGGTAGATTTTGAGGATGACATTTATCACAGGTTATGTTGTTCTACTATAAAATAAATCCTTTTTCCCCTATAATGGACCCCATTTTCAGCTGGATGGAGTGTGGATATGATCTATAATGTGGATCCTTTGGTGTTTATATATGCTGTTATGGAAGGTTATTTAAATCCAGACCAGCAGGGATTAAAGGGCTGGATTAGGACCAAACTAACCTTTGAAGGCAGGAACACGACTTACTATTCCTTTCCCTCCATTGCTGGCTAGATCATGAGCTGGTTTCTACCATCCAATAACTTAAATCTTAAATAGATATTGAGAACTAACTATGTGCCCAGACCTGAAGTTTAAAAGATGATTCCTGCCTTCCAGAAACTTACGGTATCATTGCAGTACCAAGATTAATGCTTCAAATTATTAAAGAAATAATACATGGCAAAGTACAATTAAATGATAAATTATCAGGTACAGACTTTGTGAAATAGAAATTTAGATAAAGTAAAAGTTATTAATGATTATAGGAAATCCTCTTAGAAGTAGGACTGCAGTTAGACCCTGAAAATTCAGGAAGAGAGGAAGGTTTTCAACAAAAAAAGTATGGCATAACCAGACCATAGGAAGAAACCAGAAAGTTCAGATCCTTGGTTTCCTCATCTGTAAAATGGGTCAGGAAGCTAGACACGAGCCCTTCTGTGTCAGGCCTTTTGTTTTCACTCCTTTGGCTCCAGCATTTAGCAGAGTTTCCCACATAGAGTAGGTACTTGATATGTGTGTTTTGACTTGAACAAAGATAGCATATGGGGAGGATAGTTTAGGAACTTGTTTACCTAGAGACCTAGTTCATGTTAGCAGGCACTAAATCTCCCTCAGTGAGTTGGGGCTCAGCTCAGAACCTCCCTGAGAGAGGCATGTTACTTCTCCCAGGACATGGAACTAAGTCCTCTGAGAATGAAGCAAAAAGGGTTCCCTTGTGTATACAACTAATTTCCACTGAGGACAGAAAGCTCTAGTTGTCTGCAGCACAAAATTCATCTGGGTTGGTAGTGATGATGACACTGCTAGGTCACTCAGGGAGCTCTCCCACTGGGAGATGTACAACTGGGCTGTTGATACAGTGATACCTGGCCACCTTTCATGGGTGCCTTTAATTAAAATTACATATTTTATTTTTATTTTTCTAAGAGACAAGGTCCCTCTCTGTTGCCCAGGCTGGAATGCAGTGGCCTGACCATAGCTCACTGCAGCCTTCAACTCCTGGGCTCAAATGATCCTCCCAACTCAGCCTTTCAAGTAGCTAAGACCACAGGCACACATCATCATGTCTAGCTAATTTTTAAAATTTTTTGTAGAGATGGAGTCTTGCTATGTTGCCCTGGTCTTGAATGCCAGGCCTCAAGCGATCCTCCCACCTGGGCCTCCCAAAGTGCAGGGAGTATAGGTATGAGCCACCACATCCAGCCTAAAATGACATATTTTAATTAGACAGGTAGCTAGGTGAGACAGATGGAAAAATAAACGTGGTTTCCTATTGGACTGTATTAAAAAATGTGATACATATACACAATGGAATATTATGGAGCCATAAAGGAGGACAAACATATGGACTTCGCAGCAACTTGGATGGGTTTAGAGTAGATCATACTCAGTGATCTATCACAGAAACAAAGAATAGAGTACCACATGTTCTCACTAATAAGCAGACCCTGAGCATTTACCATAATACCATAAGAAAGGGATTGACAGTAGCTGGAAACTGCCAGGGAGTGGTACACATAACATCAATAACCGTACTTGATCTCATACCAGGTGAAGTGGGGACCAAAGGGAGGCCCAAACTTTACCTGTACAATCACCACTTGTATACCAAATGGGGAATTGTACCCCACATCTTTAAAATAAATATACATTTAAAAAAATGGTTTCCTTTGATTTTTGGGAAAGCTTTCTTAGCTTTTTGATGAAGGGTTTAGTATGAAACTGGAAAATCCAATTTGGGTAATTTAGTTTCTTTGTTGGTAACGAAAGGACTCATTCAAATGTCACCTCCTCTCCATAGCTTTCCAGGCTTCTATCCTGTCTCCTGACTAAGACTTCTCTAAGACTCCATCCTGGCAGAACAAACTGTGTGCTGCTTTCTCTAAATGAGGTGGCACATTATTCACTGAAATAGTTATCACAATGGGTTCAATTATGCTTTTATGTTTTCTCTCTAGGTGGCAAATTCCTGGATGGCAAGAAGTCTCCCTGTTTGATCTGCGTAGCCTCAGTACCCAGCACAGTACTTGGCATATAGTAGGTGCTCAATAAATGAATCAAGTGGAATTGAATTAGTCTATTGGCTTTGTTGACTATTTTGTAAGAATTGAAGACAGAGTTCATCAGAAAAATTCCTGTATTCATTATCTTTACTTTCTGTACCTCAGACTACAAATTTACAAAAACCATCCATGGAGTTGGTTTGCAGATGGTTCTGAAAAGGGAAAGGGACTGAGGGGAGAAGGATTAGGGAGAAGGCAAACTCTTTGTGGGATGAGGTCAGAATTCAAAGAGACAGTAGAGAATCACAGGCAAATCTGACAGAATTTCAATAAGGCCAGGCATAGAATCATAAGCCTAAGGAAAATCTAGGTCTACTAAGATGTGGAGGAGTGTCATTTCAGAAGCAAGTTCTAGGAGTCATTGGAGAGAAGTACTGGGAAACACATTAGTGATCATCTGGTTATTTAACCTTATTTGTGGGGTATATAAACTGTAGCACAGATAATCAAATGACTCATCCAAGTTTTAATATTCAGTTTGCTATTGGCTCAAGCCTGTAATCCCAGCACTTTGGGAGGCTGAGGTGAGGAGATTGCCTGAGCCCATGGGTTCGAGAATAGCCTGGGCAACTTGGCAAGACCTCATCTCTACAATAAATAAAAAAATTAGCCAGGTGTGGTAGCTCGTGCCTGTAGTTCCAGCTACTAGGAAGGCTGAGGTGGAAGGATCGCCGGAGCCCAGCAGGTCGACACTGGAGTAGCTGTGAGCATGCTACTGCACTCCAGCCTGGGTGACGAAGTGGGACTCCAACTCAAAAAAAAAAAAAAAAAATTCAGTTTGCAATTATAGTGTTGAGGTAAAAATCTAAAACAACCCAACTTCCTCCTCAACATGGCGTATTAGAGCTGGGTGGAACCTTGGAAGCCATCTATTCTGACATCTTCAACTTGTAGATGAGAAAAGTAACTCAAAATTTTGTGCACAAATATTCATAGCAGCATTATTTTGAATAGCTTAAAAGTGGAGACAACTCAAGTGTCTATCAACTGATGAATGGATAAGCAAAATGTGTTATATCCACAAGATGGAATTTTGTTCAACCATAAAAAGGAATGTGCCAGGCATGGTGGCTCCTGCCTGTAATCCCAGCACTTTGGGAGGACAAGGCAGGAGGATTGCTTGAGTCCAGGAGTTCAAGACCAGCCTGGGCAACATAGTGAGACCCCCATCTCTACTACTACTACTGCTACTACTACTAATGATGATGATAATTATCCAAGTGTAGTGGCATGTGCCTGTAGTCCCAGCTACTTGGGAAGCTCAGGCTTGAGCCCTTGAGTTCAGGGCTGCAGTGAGTCATGATCAAGCCACTGCACTCCAGCCTGGGTGACAGAGTGAGATCCCATCTCAAAAAATAAAAATAGGCCGGGCTCGGTGGCTCAGCCTGTAATCCCAGCACTTTGGAAGGCCGAGGCAAGTGGATTGCCTGAGCCCGCGGGTTCGAGACCAGCTTGGGCAACTTGGTGAGACCTCGTCTCTACAATAAAATAAAAAATTAGCCGGGCGTGGTAGCGTGTGCCTGTAGTTCTGGCTACGTGGAAGGCTAAGGCGGAAGGATTGCTGGAGTCCAGCAGGTCGACGCTGGGCTGGCTGTGAGTGTGCCACCGCATTCTAGCCTGGGCGACAGAGTGAGACTCCAACTCAAAAAATAAAATAAAATAAAATAAAACTGAATGAGTTAAGTACACATGTTATAACATGGATGTCCCTTGCAAGCATTATCTTAAGTGAAAGAAGCCAGTCATGAAAGGCCACATATTTTATAATTTTGTTTATATGAAATGTCTAGAATAGGGAAATCCGTGGATACTGAAAGAAGAAGCTGGGTGTGGTGGCACACAAGTGTAGCTTCAGCTACTTGAGAGGCTGAGGTAGGAGGATCACTTGAGCCCAGGGGTTCGAGGCTGCAGTGAACTATGATTGCACCACTGCACTTTAGCCTGGGCAACAGAGTGAGACCTCATCTCTAAAAATAATAATAAAATAAAATTTTAAAAAAGAAAGTAGATGAGTGTTTGTCAGGGGTTGTGGAGAGGTAGATTGGGAGATGACTGCGAATGGATATGGGGTTTTTTTTAGTGTGTGTGTGGTGATGAGAACATTCTGGAATTAGATAGTGATGATGGTTGTACAACTGTGTGAATATACTAAAAACCATTGACTTGCACACTTTAAGAGGGCGAATATTTTAGTCTGTTTTGTGTTACTATAACAGAATACCTGAGGCTGGATAATTTATAAAGAAGATATTTATTTAGTTCTGTAGGCTGAGAAATTCAAGAAGCTTGGTGCTGGCATCTGCTTGGCTTCTGATATGAGCTTTCTGTGATGTGTTACAGTATGGCAGAAGGTCAAAGGGGAAGTGGACGCATGTGAAGAGACAAAACCTGAGGGGCAACCTATTTTTTTTTTTTATTTGGGGGTCTCACTCTGCTGCTCAGACTGGAGTGCAGTGGCATGATCACAACGATCACAGCTCACTGCAGCCTCAACCTCCTGGGCTCAGGTGATGCTTTCCACTTCATCTTCCTGAGTAGCTGGGACTACAGGTGCACACCACCACACCTGGCTAATTTTTTCTTTCTTTCTTTCTTTCTTTTTTTAGAGACTAGTTTCACTATGTTGCCTAGGCTAGTTTCAAATTCCTAGGCTCAAGCAATCCGCTGGCCTTGGCCTCCCAAAGTGCTGGGATTATAGGCGTGAGCGGCATCCTGGTTTTATCATACCCACTCTCTTGGAAGCTAATCCATTTTCACAAAAACTGTCTGGTGTCACCAGAGCAATAATTCACTACTGCAAGAACAGCACCAAGCTATTCATGAAGGATCTGCTCACGTGACCCAAATACCTCCAGCTAGGCTCCACCTCCCAACATCACCACATTGGGGATCAGTCACTATGAGTTTTGGTGGAGACAGACCATATCCAAACCATAGCAGTGAACTTTATGATATGTGAATCATACCTCAATTGAAAAAAAAGTGACTACTGGATATTTGCATGTATTTGTTTTCATTCAACAATTTTTTTTATCATCTACTATTGCCAACATTGTGCTAAGTACTAAGAATATTGCTGTGGACAAAACACATGAGGTCACCACCTTCATGGAATTCACAGTCTAGTTAGAGTGACAGCTATTAAATAAATGACAGTTTTGAAAACTACTATAAAGGAAAAGTGCAAGGGGACTTAACTTAGTCTGGGAGTGATAGTGACATTATGGGTAGGTCAGGGGTGGTCATGGCAGGCTGTCCTCAGGAAACGACTTGAAAGAATAGAGGTTGGCTAAGGAAAGAGGGAGAGGCCTTCTGGGGGGGTGCGCAGCACAGGTGAATCTGTTAGTCAGGAGTCTGGTGAAGGCTGATGGGTCGAGAGCATTGTGAAAGGAGGAAGAGGACGAAGGTGGCTGGAAGTGAGGGGTACATGACCCAGAGTCCGATCAGCAGGGCTTAGTGGCTCATGCTGAACATTCTGGTCTTTATTCAAAGAGCAGTGGGTAACCTTTGAAGTGATCAGTTTTAGGTGGAGTCATATGATGAGATTTTTATTTTAAGTGACTGCCTTGGAAGAGGGCAAAAGAGGATAGGAGTAGATCAGTTAGGTGACTCTAACAAGAGTAATCCAGGTGAAAACGACAGGCTGGTGATGGTGGATCGGAAAAGTGTTGGACAGATTTGAAATGTTTATTAGGAGTTAAAAATTGGTGCTTTATAAACAAAGCCTTTTGCCACATAAACATTGCCCTTGACTTATTTGCATGAGTCATGGCTCAGTATTTGTTTTTTATGTCTGCTCTGTAGATAATGTTAAGTGCTCATTTCCTCTGAGCCTCTTCTCCACTTAGACCCCTAGGCTGTCCAGTAGGTGAAGGAATTTTCTGTCTGCATGTTTCTTCATCTCCAAAATGAAGGTAGTGGATGGATAGCCAGGTCCATTTGCCATCCTATTATTCTACGATGATGTAATTTTTACCTTGGTGAATTTTTACTAATCATGTTGACAAACAGCCAAAGCACCCATTGAAATGTAGAAATCTGAAGTTGGGCTCGGTGGCTCAGCCTGTAATCCCGCGCCTTTGGGAGGCTGAGGTGAGTGGATTGACTGAGCCCGCGGGTTCGAGACCTGCCTGGGCAGGCGAGACCTCATCTCTACAATAAATCAAAAAATTAGCCGGGCATGGTAGCGCGCGCCTGTAATTCCGGCTACTCGGAAGGCTGAGGTGGAAGGATCGCTGGAGCCCAGCAGGTCGAGGCTGCGGTGGCCGGAAGCGGCCACTGCACTCCAGTCTGGGTGACAGAGTGAGACTCCAACTCAAAAACAAACAAACAAACAAACAAACAAAAGAAATGTAGAAATCTGAAAGGAACCTTTTCTATTTATTTATTTATTTTTGAGAGTCTCATTTTGTCACCCAGTCTGGAGTGCTGTTGACATGCTGCTCATGGCCACTGCAGTCTCGACCTGCTGGGCTCAGGTGATCCTTCCACCTCAGCCTTCCAAGGAGCTGGAACTACAGTCCTCAGCCACCATGCCCAGCAAATTTTTTGATTTATTGTAGAGACGAGATCTTGCCATGTTGCCCAGGCTGGTCTCGAACCTGCGGGCTCAGGCAATCCTCTTGCCTCTGTCTTCCAAAGTGCTGAGATTACAGGCATGAGCCACCGTGCTCGGAGGAATGCTTTTTAAAATACAAGTTTGCTGCCTTTTATGAGTTTGCTGAAACCAAATGTAACCAACCCTACCACCTTTCATTTGAAAATGCATTATTTTAAACCAAAAGGCCTTAACCCTAGTGCCTTGGGACTAATACACTCATCAGCAATGAAGGATTCCAGCTTTGAATCCTCCATCCAACTGGTAGAATTTTTCTAACCCTAACCCTAAACCCAACCCTAATCCTAACCCTAACCCTAACCCCAACCCCTTCTTGCCTAGTGGTTCATGAGTTAGATATCTAAGTCCTGGAACAGCACAGGAAGGGACATTGGGGTCTGCGACTCTGGTGGGAGGTGATATATTTTGTTAGAGCAGAGACTTACACTCTCTGCTCTAACAAAAATCCAACAACTTCTTTGTGTGGAGGTGGGAGGAAAGTCAGATAAACCTGTCTTTTAGCTGAATGGGAAGACTGTCACTCAAAATGAGTTCTGCTCTTTTGGTTAGTCCAGGCTCTTGGCTCTTGGCTTCATTGTTCAGTTCAACTCGTGAATCAGGGCTGAGGTTAGGGCGAGGTAAGTGAGACACTCACTTCCAGTGCAACATTTAAGGGGGTGCAAAAACCCCAGTAATAAAGATAAATAATGTTTCAAAGCAATATTGTTTTTAAAGTCAAATTTTTCACTCAAGGCAAATGCCTCAGTTGTCTCACCTTAGTCCTGGCCCTGCTTGGCTTTTCTAATTAGTAACAAGTGGAGGTGAGTGGGTGGTCAGCTGTAGGCTGAGCCTACAGACACCAGGAACAATCAGAAATTGGTATCCAAAGTGATATGGGAGGCAAAGAGTTGAGATGACCATGGAATAGAGGATTGGGCTGGGAGGATATGGAGTAATACGCTTCTATTCTGTACTTCTGCTGAACCATCTGCCCACCCAGTGTCTGGACTGAGAAGCAGAGCTATTTTTCTAGACTATTCTCTGGTTTAGGACTGTAAACCACACTGTGTCACTGAAGGAACCAGCAATATTTAGCCTGAAGTCAAGAAGTTGGAAGGATTCAAACTTGAAGGGTTATACAAGAAAGTGGGACAGCCCTAAAGAATAGGGAACTTCTGGAAAAAAGGCCACAAAATGGCATTTCTGCCTTATGGGACAGATTAACTGAGCCTGTTCTTATGAAGTCTTTGTCAATTCCAAGATTCTATGCTTTCTTTCTAGATTGGCTGCCAGAAAACATCGGACTCATATGTCTTAGGTCACTTCCATAAAAATTAGTACTCATAGTCGGAGGGGAGACCAATATGGAATTGGCTGACCCATCTCTACCCCAAATCACAAACAAAACTTACCTAACTGATTAATGTAAAAAGTCTGATTCCCTTTTCTCTCTTCTTCTTTTTTTTTTTTGAGTTGGAGTCTCACTCCGTTGCCCAGGCTGGAGTGCAGTGGCATGCTCATGGTCACCCCAGCGACAATGCTGAGCTCAGGCGATCCTTCCACCTAAGCCTTCCAAGTAGCCAGAACTACAGGCGCACGACACCAGACCAGGCTAACTTTTTGATTTATTGTAGACATGAGGTCTTGCCAAGTTGCCCAGGCTGTTCTCAAACCTGTGGGCTCAGGCAATCCCCTCACTTCAGCCTCCCAAAGCGCTGGGATTACAGGCTTGAGCCACCGCGCCTGACCCTTTTCTCTCTTCTTGTACTGTTTCTTTTTTTCTGAAAGATCACAGCTTGATGTACCAATTGGAAAACATGCCCTGTTTTCTCATAACATGTGCTTAGGCATGCAAATTACTGTTTTGTGTACTCCAAGCCCTTGAAAGACAGTGTAGGGGGCTGAAAAATGTCTTGACTGTCTTTTAGGAGCCTTGGGTTATAGTTCTGGCTCTGCCATTGTGGCCTTAGTCAAATCTTTTAACTTCACTAAGTCATAATTTCTTTGTAAAATTGTAATTTGTAAAAAAAAAAGTTTTTTTTGTAAAAAAAAAACAACTAATACATGAAGAGAGGAGATAAGGAATAGGATAATTTTCCAGGTCCCTTACAGCTTTTAAGTTTAACGTTTGTATTATTGCATCACCATTTTTGTGGGTCAAGAGTATGGGCATAGTTTAACTGGGTCTTCTGTTCAGGGTCTCAAAGGCTGCTATCAAGGTGTTGGCTGGGGCTGTGGTCTCTCTTCTAAGTTCACTTGGTTGTTGGCAGAATTCATTTTCTTTCAACTGTAGAACTCATGATAGCTTTCTAAGAAGAAAGGCCAGCAAGAGAATCTCTATCTCAAAGGAGGGACTCAGTCTTTTTTATTTTATTTTATTTTAGAGTTGGAGTCTCACTCTGTTGCCCAGACTGGAGTGCAGTGGCCACTCCTGGCCACCGCAGCCTCGACCTGCTGGGCTCCGGCGATCCTTCCACCTCAGCCTTCCAAGTCGCTGGAACTACAGGCACGTGCTACCACACCTGGCTAATTTTTTTATTTACTGTAGAGATGAGGTCTCGCCAAGTTCCCCAGGTGGGTCTCGAACCCGCGGGCTCAGGCAATCCACTCACCTCAGCCTCCCAAAGCATGGGATTACAGGCTGAGCCACCAAGCCCGGCTTCAATCTTATTTTAAAGGATCACCCCATTGTGTAACAGCAGCCTTTACCTCTTCCTGATTATTGAGGGCAATTACTCCTGCCAAGACAGTGACTCGGCCACCCAGGATACTGAAAGTCAAACTGATTAGGGGCCTTAATTATATCTGAAAACTGCCTTCACCTTTACCATATACCTTAACATGATCACAGGAATGACATCCATCATATCCACAGGTTCCACCCACACTGAAGAAAGGGAACATAGGTATATGAAGGAGTCCAGCCCCTTGCCGGGTCGTGAGATTTCCTGAAGGAGAGACGGATAGGCGAAAGACGAAAATATTATACCCGGACACCTGCTTCCTGAACAGATGACAATTTAATGTTAGTTAACACAGAGCTTTTATACCATTCATAAAGGGGCAAGACAAAGAAAATTCCTTCACGTACATATGCTTTAAAAGTTACCACCATCTAGCGGTCTAGAAGCGACAAACAAGCCAAGAACACTATCTACTTTTAGTTAATGAGTCTTTATCATAAAGCCAAAAATGATAGTTTTAGTTCAAAGTCCCGAATTACAGTCCTTGAAATGTCTCAAGAAAGTTTCCAGGTGCAAAGTTCTTCATGTAGCAGTTCTTCTCATTTGGGCTTTTACGACCTTCAAAGTTTTGTAATCGCCTTTCTTGTCCAGGTGTCTTCGTTACTTTTCTCTTGTCCAGCAGTGTTTATTTCTAAAGAAAACTCAAAAGAAGCTTTTAATGACATTTCCCAGGCCCCCAAGGTTGCTTTCTGTATTTAGTTAATTATCATAAAAGTATC
The DNA here is from genome assembly GCA_027257055.1 of Cephalopachus bancanus. NCBI lineage: Eukaryota > Metazoa > Chordata > Mammalia > Primates > Tarsiidae > Cephalopachus > Cephalopachus bancanus. The sequence continues at coordinate 272,364 of JAPVLO010000685.1, forward strand.
TAATTAGTATATTATGAATTCAGTGAAAACCCACTCTTATAAACGTTTACTTAAAATTTAACTATAGAATTAAGTAAAAAACTTAACGATTAATCTTTATCCTAAGTCTGTGAAGACAGTGTTATAAATTACCTACATAACTCCTAGATAAGTGTTAGAACTTATAATGAGCTCATAATGAACTTACCATAAACTTGTACTTCTAAAAAAACCTTATGTCTAAACACTAAGCTGCATAATTCTAAATCAAATAAGGAGTGAATATACTTATATCATTTTTTACTCAAGCAATATCTAGTAACTTATAACCAAGTGAAAGAAAGCATTCTTGATGTGCTTCAGAGTTTAACCCTTGCATATGTTAGAAAAGGCCAGGCAGCATAGTGGGAAAATGGGAAAATGAACCATGACATTCTCAGGTTAGGTATGAGTACTTCGCATAAACATGCCATTTTCTTCTTCCACGACTGCACAGCATTTCTTCAGCCACATCAAACAGCAAAGGTGGAAGACAGAAGGGCCTCAGCTTCCCGGGCTCACCCTGCGGCCCGGGGTCTTCGGCCCACCAGGACCCTGTCAGTCAGGTGGACCTCCAAAACCGGCACCCAACAGGTATAGGTCATGGATACCAGGGGGTAGGAATCATGGGGATTACTTTAGGATTTTACCTACCACAAGTACTGAATCAGAGACCTCTGAATGGCACTGTGCCTCCAATAGGAAAAATAAATGAGTCTGGAAACCCAGGGGTAGAAGCAAGAGTGGCCCCAATTACCATTGCTTCTAATGACCTGCAGGGGGATTTTATGTTTGCTGAATCGGCAACTCTAGGTTCTGCAGAGTTCAAGGTTCTGTTCTGCAAAGGGTTACACTCTTGCCAGTGAACACGGCAAAGTTCCCATTGAACTACAAGTGTGGTTGTAGCCAGGCCTTTGGACTTCTGGTGGCCAAAGAGTCACTGTCTTGGCAGGAGTAATTGCCCTCGATAATCAGGAAGAGGTAAAGGCTGCTGTTACACAATGGGGTGGAGAGGAAAGTGTGTGGAAGTTGAATGAATGATCTAGGTGGGCACTTCTTGGTATTCCCTTGCCCAGTCCAAGTGCAGCAACCCCAGTGTGAAATGGATATGATAACCAGGGGCTCAGACCTCTCAGGACTGAGGGTTTGTGTTACACCACTGGGTAAACTAGAGGCATGGGGAATTTAGAATAGATGGGAGAGGACAGAGAGCATGGAAATCAATTGCGACCTCAAGACCAACTGCAGTGACAGTTACTGTAGTTGGGCCTACTAACCTTGCTCTTCTAAGTTTCCCTTCAGGAAGAGATCCATGGGAACCACAGAGGAGTTGTTCTTCCCTGAATGCATATGGAGAAGTGGATCTGTGCAGGGCAAGGGGTGACTGTGGCAGCCATTGAAGTGTTCCACTTCCACCTCCCTTCAGCAGAGAGCCTGCTGCAAAGGATGGAGTTAGCTGACAGCCTTCAGGATCTGCTTCAGCTTTCAAGCTGAGGCCACATGTTTGCCAGATGGTCCCTAACCAAACACCAGGCACAGCAGTGGTCCAAGGGCTTGCCGTTTCTGGCCAGTGCAGGACTCTTCTGCAGGGCAATCTTTGCACCAGAGCTCCCTGTTTGGCAGGCCTAGGCTTTCTCAGAGCTGTCCTGCAGTCCAAGGTTCCGCCTACCCCAATATATTTCCTGGCCCCTCTCTCTCTTGGGTTTCAGGTCTGCATGTAAACTACAGGCTTTTCCTGTCTGCTCTTGTTCCCTCTCCCTTTTTATGTTTCTCAGGTATTACCCCCAATATACCTCTTATACTTCTGACTCCATCTTTTTGGAAAACCTAGAAATGACACACCAGCCTGGAAATTCAAGAGTAAGTATGGAAAATTGGCCCATAAAAAAAATCTCACTAGGGTCTTGGCAGAAAAAATAATTCATTCCCCAGATGGTTCAAGTGAGGAAACTTTAAAAACAGAACTACCAAACTGGGCATGCTATCTCACACATGCGATCTCAGCTACTTAGGAGGCTGAGGCTGGAGGATCCCAGGAATTCAAGACCAGCCTGGGTAATATAGCGAGACCTTGTCTCTACAAAAAAATAAAATTAGCTAAGCATGGTTGTGTGTGCCTGTAGTCCTGGCTACTGGGGAGGCTGAGGCTGGTGGATTGCTGGAGCCCAGGAATTGGAGGCTGCAGTGAGCGATGATCATGTCACTGCATTTCAGCCTGGATGACAGAGATAGAACTACTTACAGAGGTATGATCAGGGTTAAAGCAACAAACAAGGGATGATGAAGCACCCAGAGACTTCAACAGCAGGAAGCCATTACCACCCATAAGGCTGAAGGGACAAGAGGAAGAAACTTGGAAATGTTACCAGAGACCAAAGGAGCTGGGGTCATGGAAGAGGGGTCAATTGTAGCAATAGAGATTGGGAAGGAGATTGCTACTGTTTTAGCTTTATTTTTGAAATGCCAGTTGGGGTGTGTGTGTGTGTGTGTGTGTGTGTGTGTGTGTATTTATAGATTTATTTTTTGGTGTGTGTGGTAGGTAGAATAATGGCCCCTCAAAGATGTCCCCATTCTAATCCCAGAACCTGTCAATATCTTAGGGTACATGGTAAAGGGGAATTAGGTTGTAGATGGAATTAAGGTTGCTGATCTGCTGACCTTAAACTTGGCAGATTAGACAATCCTGGATTGTCCTGGTGGGCCCAGTATAATCACAAGAGTCCTTAAAAGTGGAAGAGAGAAGTCTGAGGGTCAGAAGAAGATACAGAGAGATGCAACGTTGCTGGCTTTGAAGATAGTGTGGGGGACCCATGAGCCAAGGGTGCTGGTGTCCTTTAGAAACTGGAAAGAGCAAGGGAATGATCTCCTTGAGCTCTGCTGACACCTTGATTTTAGCCCAGTAAGGCCTGTGTCGGACTTCTGACCTAGAGACCTGTAAGATAATAAATTTGTGTTGTTTTGAGCCACTCCACTTATAGTAATTTGTTGTAGCAGCAGTAGAAAAACATACAGTGTGTGAGAAAAACATTGTCTGAACCACACTGTCCAGGAGTAGTTCACTCTTGCTGGACCAGGAGTACTGGTAGGACCAGGGCTGATCTCAAACCTTTGGGTTCAGGCAATCCACTCGCCTCAGCCTCCCAAAGTGCTGGGATTACAGGCTGAGCCACCAAGCCTGGCCTTGCATATTCTTTTATTGCAGTTTATGTCATTCAATTATGAATTGTTTTGATGTTCCTCCCTCCCTTAGGCTGTATTCTTCTCCTGACCTGGGACTGTGCCTTACTCATCCCTGTAGTCTTAGTCTCTTAAATGTCACTGAATTTCTTAGTCTATTAAAAACATCACTGTGTGCGTCTATGGCAATAAAGAGGGAAGTGAGGAGGCATGTGGGGAGTAGATGCAATGGTGTTGGCATCAGCATTAGGGAGGGAAAGCCCTAGAACTGGTGGGAATGAATCTGACTGACCTTAGTCCTCCATGTTATGAGCTGGCTGGGTTTGGAATGCAGAGAATCTACAGGTCAGTTCTGGGCATGGAGAAGGAGTGCCACAAACACCTTGGTCTTGGTGGGACTTTTGGTCCAGGAATGATCACTAGAGACGTCTGAGCCTCTTGTATATGCTCCATCAATAGTGAACCCCTTTCTAATTCCCTCCCATCCACTCCCTCACCTGCCACTCTGAGAGCATCTGTCTCCCTCCCTTCCTTCCCCCATTCCCCTCTCTCATCTCATCAGGGTCTCAATCTCTCTCTCTCCCCCCCCCTTTCTCCCCAGGGACTCACTCTGTTGCCCAGACTGGAATGCCACCATCACAGGTCAATGCAGCCTTGACCTCCTGAGCTCAGGCGATCTTTCCACCTCAGCCTCCCGAGTATCTGGGACTACAGCACGTGCCACCACGGCCCGGCTAATTTAAAACAAATTTTTTTTTTAGAGATGAGATTTTACTATGTTGCCCAGGCTGGTTTCGAACTCCTGGGCTCAAGCAATCCTTCCACCTCAGCCTCCCAAAGTGCTGAGATTACAGGCATGAGCCACTGCCCCCCAGCCCACGCTGAGAATTTCTTAACCATTTTAGTCCCAGGTTGGAGCCCACAGACTTCTGTTAGAAATGGTGCAGCTCCAGCCACTATTCAGTGTGGGTTTCCTGTGAATGACGCTGTTTCTCTAGTTTACCAACACTAGACCTCATGTGTTCCTTTTTTTTTTTTTGTGACTCACTTGGTCGCCCAGGCTGGAGTGCAGTGGCACACTCACAGCCACCCTAGCATCGACCTGTTGGGCTCCAGTGATCCTTCCACCTCAGCCTTCTAAGTAGCCGGAGCTACAGGCACACACTACCATGCCCAGCTAATTTTTGATTTTATTGTAGAGATGAGGTCTCACAAAGGTACCTGGGCTAGTCTCAAACATGCACTCAGGCAATTCACTTGCTTCAGCCTCCCAAAGTGCTGGGATTACAGGCTGAGCCACCGAGCCCTCTTTAATAACAAACTCAAGCTCTGGCAGGCTTGTATTCTTTAATAACAAACTCAAGCTCTGGCAGGCTTGGCCAGACATTTATTGACATTTATTCCAGTACATTAGAGCAGAATGCTCTTAGTACATCTCTACCTCTACTGTATCTCTATGTACATCTCCAGTTTCATCTCTGTATCTTATCTGTATCTATCTCCTCAGGAACATTTTACAAGAACTGTCAGGGCCACGGTGAGGGAGATGAAGGACTTGAACAATACACAGAGTCAGGAATAGTAGGAACTGGAGTCAAGCAAGAAGTGGCCACTTTAAAGAGACTTTTCATGAATAAAGTAAGGGTCTTTCATCCCTCCAGGTGTGGTTTCTGCATCTTTTACAGGTCAGGCCAGACAGAAGCCGTATGAGGTGTCCTGTGCAGTGTGCTAATAAGTTGCCCATATAAACAGAACAAGGCAGTCTAACAGTCCCATAAATATCATACATACAGATTAACCAGATACACAAACATCAACATTTCCACTCTGTTTTGGTGTGGCCCCATTTCCAAAAAGCACAAAATACACATTTAAACCTGAAAGTATGTTATGTAAGTTCACACAGCCAGCATGATTTTAATCCAACTGTTGAAAGGTTCTTGCCTTTAGAAATGCTCTCTTTCCTCTAACAACATCAATAAAGTATACAAATCCTCACTGTAAGGTAAGTGTCAAAAGTTTGAGTGCACTCTGAGATTTTGCGGAGATAGGTATGTTTATAGCTTCATTCTTCTCATAGTTATGAATCCTGGTGAAACTATAATTGTATGGGCAGGCACTTGATGGCTTTCCTCAGGCTAAGGAATGGCGGGGTTGACTTTTACACTAGCCCAGTTGAATGGGCTGCCTTGGGGTCTGAGGGGAAGTTCTCTTTCTCAGCTGTGATGGTAACAGGTAAGTTGGTGTGAAAGAAATGGAAAGTGTGTGAGAAAGAGATTGGAGATAAATAGGATGCTGTTCTGTGAAAGAGCTGTTTCACAGAGCTGAGAAACCAAAGAATGAGGCCAACAAATCCAGTTTGCCAGTAAAGGGTGTTTGATTGGGGGAACTTACAGACAGAAGTGGTCTTGGGCGGCTGTAAGACAGATCTCTGCACTGTTACTCCCCAGACCCGGGACTTATACACCATAGGGCAAGCATGCAAGTGCTCTGTACAAGACAATTCAAGACAACCCTCCAAGACAGGCAAGAATGCTATTTGCGTGATAGCCTGTAATTTGTGCAGTAACATCAAGGTTGGCATGTTCTTACTCTAGGGACAGTAAATAAAGTAGAAATCAGGAGGCATTCACAGGACGGGCTAATCAGAAGTCAACGTGGTGGATTAGATCCAAGATGGAGTCACTTCTGTCTCCACAGATGCACAGTGAGGAATGAATGGAAGATATGAATTTGTTGAAATGGATTAAGTGAGAAGGAGGGTGGACATGATGAGGTGTAAAATGATTGGAAGACTAGGTGTGAGTAGGGGAGATACTCATTGAAATTTTGTTGTTTAAGTCCTATATTAATGAAAGAGCTTTATTGACATTGACATCCTGCAATGAAGAGGTCCTATCCTACAGAAGCTATCTGATCCCATGTCACTAATGGTACTACATGTTTTAAATGTCATTTTTAAGCAAGAGGAAATTGTTAGAGGAAAAAGAGAGCATTTCTAAAGGCAAGAACCTTTCAACAGTTGGATTTGATGAGCAGTCAAAAGTGGAGCTGGGAAAAGGTAGAGAAGGTGCATTTCTAAATTGCCCGGCTGGTTTTGCTTCTGTTGAAGCAAGTGGGTATAATAGACACTTTCTTGTATCAGTTCACTAGTCTTACCATTTTTTTTCTTTAGTGTTTAGTTGGAAAACATGTTTCCATTGTTTCCCTCTCCCCTCCTAACTTTATTCTGTATCCTTTTGTGTAGTCTCCATAATCCAGGATAAACTAATTTTTAAAAAGTGGTTTCTCTATCCTAATGAAATCATAGCTTCAGTTTGTTTGAAAGTTGATGACAGTTTTCCAAGAACATTTTCTGCCTAAATCAGATATTCAGAAGTATATATGGTTCAGCAGCCCAAGGAAAGATGGTTACTAGATATTTTTCACTCATAACACTAGATTCAACTGACAGTGTACTATTAGGTTTTGTTATTTGATTTCATTATTCTATTTGTAATAATGACAATAATGATATCTTATGTATCTGTTAATGCATGATTAGGCACCTTTTGTTTAAATTACACATTTGATACTATCTCTGTTATCCCAAGACCATATCAAAATAGAACTGATGGAACATAACAGGAAACAAAAAGGTAGGGTGGAGAATCTGTTACTTAAGGATTGTGATTCTCACCACTATATGAGTAATTGTTGCATGTTTCCTGATCTGATTATGTGACCATTTCAGCTTTCACATTTGTTATTCAAAATACTTGACAACAACAACACACACAGAAATGAGTTGCTAAGCTATTTTAAGAATTTTATACATGCTGCCAGTTGAGATAATTAGAGACAAGCGGATGAATGCTGTACTGGCTTAACCTAGCAGGGGTTCCCTGAGATTAGAACTAAGATAGGTGGGCAAAGTGATGAGATCATTTTTTCCCTCTTTAAATAACATCTGTAGTGGACATCTGTAGTAGATATCTGTGAGGTTGTGGACATCTGTGTGGTACTCCTTTATGAAGAAAGTGCTCCATGTCCCCATCTGTGTAGTTGCTTATAGAAATAGCCACGTTAATAGATTGTGACCCTGAACCTGGCCATGGGTCTGGGTAAAGGGGTTCCTGGTAAGTCAACTGGACCAATCATATGACCTTGCCCTGCTACCACAGTTGACTAGTCCAGCAGTGTATTCTTGACCCCAATTGGGCCAATTAATCTCTTCTCAGGAATTTTTTGCACTTGGGACGTAGAAATTTGGGTCAGTCTCTGTGTGTGTGGCTGTGGTTGTAAGATGTAAAGTTCAGGAGCATTGTTTGGTAAAGAATGCCATTGTACAGAGAGAAGAAAGAATGAAGCCAGTATGCAAAGGTAAGCAGACATAAGTAAAGATAAGCAATGGGAGTCCCTGATTTTGGTTGTTCCAGCTCAAATAAATGCTATTGATATTGATGAGAATGTGTTTGGCTATATATTTTGGAAATTGATGGAAGATGATTACACAAACATTATAAACTATCCTTGCCTATTATACCATATACATAACCTGAAATTTTTCCTTAAACTTAATTTTTCTCCCCAAACCTCCTATTGCTTCAACCAAAAGTTCAAATAAAAATAAGAGCAAAAATAGTATAATTCAATACAATATTTATTGTACTGTGTGTTAAATGTATCAGATGTGGCCAACACAAAACACATAAAAACAATCACTGAAGGTACAGAAAATATGAAAAAAATGAAGGAGAGTTCCCTGTAGGCTAAAAGGGGAATCTTCCAGATGTGGGACTGAGCCATAAATAAATAATTAGCCAGGCGTGGTGGTGAGCGCCTGTGGTTCCAGCTACTTGGAAGGCTGAGGGGGAAGGATTGCCTGATCCCAGCAGGTCGAGGTTGCGGTGCACTCCAGCCTGTGGACAGAGTGAGACTCTGACTCAAACAAAAACAAAACAAAACAAATGTGGTACTGATTAAAAACAGAGAAAGTTAGGTAGAAAGAGAAAGCCAAAGACCATGCTCCATCTTTAACTCACAGAGCGATTAAAAACAAAAAGCTAGCTTAATTCAAACCCAAACATTTTTACTAAGCATGGGGTGTTCCAAGAAGGCATGGTATGGCCCCTGCCTTCTAGGAAATTGCCATCTTTACAGGCAAAGCAAGACTTGTACATGTTCTCAAAATATCCTATTACCTTTTAAAATTTCCTCTTTAAACTGCTTTACGTTTGAAATTGTGTTATTTGCAAACTTGTTTACTGGTTTGTTTTCCTTCCCTGGAAACCCTCCTCAGGGTAGGGTTATTTATTTATTTATTTATTTATTTATTTATCGCCACCGTCTACAATAGTGCCTGGCGCAATGCAAACAGCTTATAAGAATTCGTTAAACGAAATGGAAAATCAGGTAACAGAGTGAAATAATCTCTGCTGACCTTGAATCTCTCTAGGTCGGTCAAGATGTCCAACACTAGAGGGCAGGCCGAGACTAGAAGAGGAGCAATTTTTTCCCGTTAGGTCAGTGGTTTTCAACTTTGGTTACATATTAGAATCACCTGGGGCACCTTTCGACATCCCGAAGCCCAGGGCGTTCCCATGACTAAATCAGAATCTCTAGAAGGGTATTCTGGAAAGCTGCCCAGGAGATTTCAACGTCAGTCCACGACAAGAACCATAGACTAGGACTCGAGGCGCGAGGCTCAAGGATAACGGAGATAAACTACACAGGGCGGGACCACGCCTTTTCTCCACATCACGCTCTGGCAGTGCTGCGTGTTTCACTTAACCGGCAACAGGCCGGTCTGCCCTTTAGTAACACGCAGGGTACAGCTGATTGAGTGAGAAACTCCGCAGAGGCGGACTCAGCTTTCGGCCAATGGACGGGCAGAGTCTACCAGGCGCAACGCTGCCCCGCCCCTGGCCAGCGAGGCCCCGCCCCCGGCCCGCGAGATCCCGCCTCCAAGTGGCGTGGCCTCGTTCCCCGCGGCTTCGCGGTGAGGGCGCGGTCGTGGGGAGTAAGGTTCGGTCCGGTGCTCGTGCTCGTGTATCGCCTCAGTTTCTCTCCGCTGACTGGCGCGCGAGGCTCGGTTCTCCAGCCGCGTGACGGTGGCCTAGCGCAATGAGGCGAGCAGCATTGCGGTAGGTATTGAGGCGTGGAGGCCGGGGACTGGCTGGGCGCTGGCCGGGGGCGCCTACGCCCTCCCTCAGTGCTGCGGGCGGCCCCGGCGGAAGAAGCGGGCCAGGGCGGGCGGAACTAATGCGTAGGCATTTGGGCATGGTGAGGAAGGGTACTTGCCTACTGCGATTCTGCCCGGACACGGGCCTGCCGCCTTGGGTGAGAGATCTTGCCCCCACTTTGGCGACTTCTGGCACAGAGTTTGATATTAAAAACAAAGCATCACTTTTAGGGGAGGAAGTTGGGTGTTCCCCGAAATGCTTTCCTAGTTGCTCATCAGGGGCGTGGTTGGTAACCGTTTGCGGGTAGCCTCTTATCAGAAAGATACTATTTGCAGTTCCACGTTACCTCCAGCCCTTTGTCCTCCTTTGGAGAGCATTTTGGGGGGGCGGGGTTGTTAAGTGCTTGACCTACTTGGGCCCTGACTTAAAAGTGTGTTGTAACGTTGGCAGAAATTGCTGGGAACCATTGGGCTCTCAAAACCTTAGGCTGTGTGACTAGGGCCCTGGTGCTGATTTAAACTTTACCTTTGATGAGCAGCAAAGCCCTCATAAGAGGGGGGTGCTTTGATTGGGCCGCTTGGGCAAGGTGGATGCCCTTTTGTATATGTAATATTCCCAACTGAAGGCCTTAGAATTCAGGGCGTGTCTGGCTCTTCCCCAGCCCCTTTCACCCGAGCATGTGAAGCCTTCCAAGTTTTCTGCCTGACTAGGTCCCAGGGAGTTCACACCTGCTCCAGTTTCTGAAGTTATTCTGCTACCGGTGGGCCTGCCCCCCTGATGTGACTCATAGTGTTTCTGACTAACGTTGATCCCATCGGTTATCTTAAGGGGTCCTGGGTCTCTCACTGTTATTTGGGTCCTTGCTGTCAGTTGATAGGGTTCTCTCTCTTGTTTATAGCACTTACAATAAAAGACTTTGTTCCATTACTTGAAGATGGATTGAAAGTCGTTACAAGAAGGGCCACAGTCGACGTTGGCTTGCATTTGACATGATGTGAAAGGCCTTCTATGAAGCTCCATGGTCTTGTACATGTGCCTTCCCTCATTTAACTCTGTGTTTCTTTCTTGTGCGTCCTATTGAACCTTAAGCAGATACTCTGATAGTGTCTAGTGAGAGGAGTTCATAAATGAATAGACTGAGATGATTAGCCTCCTTGACTGGTGGGCAACCTTTATAGCTTCTTTTCTTTTTCAGACTTACAAGAGTCACCTGACTTTGTTTAGTATCTAAATTGAGGTATTTATCAGAGTGGAGGACATATGGGGTAGCATTACCTGTTATTGCACTGAAAAAACTCTTCCTTGACACCTACACTAAGCTTGGGACCCAGGACTGAGCCAAGACATTTCTGTTCACACCTCCAGGTGACTTTTGTGGCTCCAGGCAAGCTATGGAAAGGTTGGACTCCTTGATCTCCTTTCATTGGAAAGGTTTTGGGACCTAAGTGTCCTAAAGGCCTCTTGACAGTTTCTTCTAAAGGCCTGGGGGTTTTGCTTCTAAGTAAGACTCCTGAGGGCTTATTAGGTAATAAGTCAGTAACCCTGAGGTATTGAAGTACTGGATGTTGAGAAACCCATTCTCTCGCCTCCTCTACCTCAGTGCTGTATATTAGTGAAGTAGCCTAAGATTGTGAAAAGAGCAACTTGTGTGTATGTGTATGTGTGTTGAGGGGATCAGAAGAACTAGGTTCTGTCTGGACCCTGCCAATGTGCTAGTTGACTGGTACTGGGGAAAAGTCATCTGAAATTGGTGCCTCAGTTTCTTCAGGAGATTAGTTTCAATTAAAATTTATAGTCGGGCTCGGTGGCTCAGCCTGTAATCCCGCGCCTTGGGAGGCTGAGGTGAGTGGATTGCCTGAGTCCGCGGGTTCGAGACCCGCCTGGGCAACTTGGTGAGACCTCATCTCTACAATAAATAAAAAAATTAGCCGGGTGTGGTAGCACGCACCTGTAGTTCCAGCTACCTGGAAGGCTGAGGCAGAAGGATCGCTGGAGCCCAGCAGGTCGAGGCTGCGGTGGCCAGGAGTGGCCACTGCACTCCAGTCTGGGTGACAGAGTGAGACTCCAACTCAAAAAAAAAAAAATGAAATAAAATTTATTTTTGATTTTTATGTTTTTTTAGAGATGAGGTCTCACTGTGTTGCCCAGGTTGCCCAGGTTGGAGTGCAGTGATGTGATCATAGCTCACTGTGGCCTTGAACTCCTGGGGTCAAGGGACCCTCCTGCCTCAGCCTTTTGAGTATAACTGGGACTACAGGCATATGCCACTGTGCCTGGTCTGAATCAGAATTTTAAAATATAGGAGCCTAAAGGGGTATCAAAAGGGGTGGTTTATGAACCTCTTGAAATAATATATACCATTTTGTGTGTGATCAAAAATGTATCTCCTATCCCCCACTTGAGGGTCCACAGTTTTCATCAGATTATCAATAGATGGGATACCGAACTGTAATGAAAAGTTCCCATTACCTGAGTGCTATTTCACAGTATGATAGATATTTATTATATTGGTATAAGCAACAGTTTTTTAAAAAGTGTTCAAGGTATACCTTTGTTTTGCCAACAGAAATATATTTCCAAATTTCTTAAGACAGCATGTAAAGAATAGGTCTCTAGGACCACAATTTTCCAAATAAATTGGCCCAAGTCTTTCTCTGTGTTCATCGACTCCCTTCTTTACTGTGTTCATTGGATTCTGTTTTCAGAGATGATCCATCATAGTGCCTGGCTTATGCTTTCTAAATATCTGTTTCTTGACCAGGTGCAATAGGTCACACCTGCAATTCTAGCCCTTTGGGAGGCTAAGGCAGGAGGATTGCTTGAGCCCAGGAGTTCGAGACCAGCCTAGGCAACATAGTGAGACCTGGTCTTTACAAAAAAAAAAAAAATTAGCTGGGTGTGATGGCAGCACCTGTAGTACCAGCTACTTGGGAGGCTGAGGCAGAAGGATCGCCTGAGCCCAGGAGGCTGAGACTGTGGTGAGCTGTGATTGTGCCACGGCACTCCAGCCTGGGTGACAGAGTGAGACCCCCAACTCAAAATAAATACATAAATAAATAAATCTGTTTCTTTTTTTATCTTTAGGGGAGACTTTGGAGAAGCATGACTTTCTGGAATAATTTAGCTACAGTTTTTGAGGATTTGTCAGTGTACTAGGGATACGCCTAAGGATTTAATATATTTCATATGGGATATGTACTATTATTAATCCCCATTTTACAGATAAGGGAACTGAGGCTCAGAGAGGTTAGATAACTCACCCATGGTCACTCAGCTAACAAATTGCGTGGTTGGGCTCTTAACCTCTATACTATTCTGCCTTTCACACAAGCAGGATGGGATGGTTTTCATCACTCTTCAGAAAATGCTACTGCTTAGGGTAACTAAACAAAAAGTCCTGTGTATATGTATATTTACTAAAATGTGTGAGATTGGTTATATAGCTCCTCTTATTTTGTGATGAGTATTCAAAGTATTTAGCCATTCAGAGTCAGGTCCTATTTCTTATATTGGATAAATTTAATGCATCTATTATAATTGCAATTAATTTATTGAGTTTTTTTTTACTCTTTCAGCTAATGGTAGCAATGGAAAAGGTTAGCTTTTTCCAATGTGTTTCTTAAAACTAGATCTATTCAGTTGCAGAATGCTTGTTCCTGAGGTGCCAGAATGAAGGAATACATACTCTGTTTCCTTCAGTAAGGGATTTAAACCTACAGAAAATACAAGGGGGACCCCAAAAAACCCAGAATTTATTTATTTGTTTACTTATTTGTTTTTGAGGTGGAGTTTCACTCTGTCACCCAGGCTGGAGTGCAGTGGCACACTCACAGCCACCCCAGCGTCAACCTGCTGGACTCCAGCGATCCTTCCACCTCCTCAGCCTTCCAAGTAGCCAGAACTACAGGTGTGCACTACCACACCTGGCTAATTTTTTTTAAAAATTTATTGTAGAGACAAGATCTTGCCAAGTTGCCCGGACTGGTCAAACCTGTGAGCTCAGGCAATCCACTCACCTTGGCCTCCCAAAGTGCTGGGATTACAGCCTGAGCCACCGACCCAGAATTTATTTATAAAAAATCATGTATTTATTCTTACATGTTTAAACTGCAGCCACCTTCAAAGTACTCTCTATTTGATGCAATATACCTATTGAGACACTTTTTCCATTCAAAACAGTTTTTGAACTTGTCGATTTTGATGTCTTTTAGTGCTTCTGCCATTTTTTGTTTCACCTCTTCCACATTGGCAAAATGTTTCCCTTTGAGGACTTTTTTCATTGGGGAAACAAAAAAAGTCACTCAGGGCATGATTCAGTGAGTAGGGGAGGGTGGGATACAGAAGTCATGCTGGTTTTAGTCAAACACTGCTGAACACTCAGCGCAGTGTGGGTAGGTGTGTTGCCATGGTGGAAGAAACAGTCACCTGTTTGTCACAACTTAGGATGTTTCTTTTGCAAATCATGATGCAACCTTATCAAAACTTACAGATAAAAACTTTGGTTGACCGTCGATCCTGAGGAACAAATTCTGAGTGTACTACAAGGGATCTGTCCTCTAAAAGCTATTTCCAGATTTTTTGGGGTCCCCCTTCGTACGTCAAATTAAATAGTGAAAATCATGGAAAATTCAAATCATATTCTGAGAGCATGCAAATTAGATCAAGAACAAGAAGATTGAAATACTAACCTACGTACAGAAGTACAGAAATGGAAAATTTGTTGTGAAAACAATAAAGCCAAAATATAAGGCAGAGGCTTGTTAGTTACGTGATTGAAGAATAAACAGAGATCTAAAACCCCAAACCCTCCAGCAAGCATTTTGGTCTTAGTGAGCCAGCAGGGATTGTATTGCAGCCAGTGAGATAACTGGATGACTAAGGAGTTAAATTAGCCAGTGAGCATGTGTTTATATGTATGTGTTCTTTGCAGTTAGATTAGTTGACTTGGTGAAAGGACAAGGATTTGTTCTAGCAGCACACGAGTGTCAAAACTACATATAGATTTTACAGAATATACTGAGAGACTTTCTCTGAATGCTGTCATTCAGAAGAGAAGTCTATAGTATCTTGGTCTCTAAAGAAAACTAAAAAATATACTTTTTTGGTTAGCCATCACTTATTCACACATTAGGTAATGAGAATTTACTGGTAACTTGAGCTAGAATGAGTAACAATACCTGGGATTCTTGACCTGTTCAATGCCTTGCCTTTTTCAATGAGCTCTCACATATTAGTTTGTTAATCCCTGATATTATATGTGTATTATCCCTACATGATATTGTGTGGTTAGGGGTCAACACTTAAGCAATTAGTGAACCAAAATAAACAACTTATTTTGGGAGAATAGGTTAGGCACATTTGGACAAGTAACTTTTATTCCATTGGGGATCTACAACATTTCTGCCTAAGTCCAATAAGTACTTTCTTTGAGTCTGGAAAGGGCTAATTCATTGTTCAAATTTTGATTAATTTATAATTGGGTTTATCTTATTTATTGAGGAAATATGGTGTGATAATAAAGAACAAGGCCAGGCACAGTGGCTCACGTTTGTAATCCCAGCACTTTGGGAAGCTGAGGCGGGAGGATTGCTTGAGTCCAGGAGTTTGAGACCATCCTGGGCAACATAGCAAGATGTCATCTCTACAAAAGAACAAAAAAAGTAGCTGATGTGGTGGTGCGTGTCTATAGTCCCAGCTACTTGGGATGCTGAGGTGAGGTCGAGGCTGCCATGAGCTGTGATCATGCCATTAGACTCCAACCTGGGCATCAGGTGAGACCCTGACTCAAAAAGAAAAAAAAAGAACAAATGTTCTTAATTAATTAGGTCAGTTTAACAGTTGATCCCGAGCTTCTGAAGCTAATAAAATAGAGTAAGAATAAATCCTTTAAATCTGGTTGATGTCTTATTTTTTTTGTAGTTACCTACCTAATTGGTCTCTGGTCTCAAGAAATGTTTTAGTTGGAGAGATGATTTATGGAGTAGCTTCATCTGCAAATATACATATATTTGTGAAACAACTACAGACTCCTACAAGACAATATATACTAAGCGTGTAGTATGGCCAAATACTTTGGGAGGTTACATAGGTCTTGGGGGTTGCCAGGGAAGAAGCCGTGGAATTTACTCTAAGTGTGTTTTATCTTGTTTTATAGGCTTTGTGCCTTGGGCAAGGGGCTGTTTACCCCCGGCAGAGGACTGACTCAAGGATCACAGGACTCCAGGAAACAGGGAATCTTCCACATTCATGAAAGTAAGCATGGTGTTTACCTTTTATGCCCGTGTGGTGAAAAACCCTGTTTTATTTTTATTTGAGAGGTGTATAAAATGATAGTTTGGGCAAATTAGGTCTATTAAAGGTGGATATTTGATTAACATCTCATTTATCAAATAACCAGGAAAGCTGCATAGTAGCTTTAGGTGGTAATCCCATTCAGACTTTTGAACTATTGTTCCTGGGAGCCTTGGAGACTGAGCTCTTTCAGTTAAGTGATTTCCATTTCCTGTGTGTAGGTTTTGAAGGCATGGAAAAACCAGGAAAAAAGAGACCTAATGTGTGAATAAGAGACGGGCCTGTTTGTTGTACCAAGTAAACACTCCCAGTTCATAGTTTTGTTAGAAGAACCCAGTTAATCTATGCTTAATTAAAGTTAATTTCAGTTACTAATGTGATATGCAAGTATCAATTTAGAAGTATTCATTATTATTAAAATTATGACTCCTTTAAAGGATTTAAATAAATATATGTGTATGTATCTGTGTATATATGCAAATAAACTTAAAAATTCTACTTTCCTCCTTGGCCCTGCCTCTCTTATTACAATGACTAAAATAGTAATAATCATTTTATGACAGTGAGCATCAGTAGTCTGTGTGTTGTTTGGGGTGCTTTCTGTTATTTCTTTTATTCAAGGAACTCAGGAGGAAAACATCAGAAGTAAAATGGAATTAGTAATGGTTATTTTTTATAATTCTCTATGATTTATTTGTAATTAGAGTATACATCAAATTTATAGTGTATACATAATTGTTGAATAGAAAAAATCAGCTACTTTTTCATGAAGGTTAAAATTCTTGTTTATATAACCATATGTGGTTTTGATCAGTTAGTTATTGAAGGACCAAGGATAACTAAAGTTAATTTCCTATAATTGGAATATATATATATATATTATATATTTTTTTAAATGCTAGAAAAAATCCCACATAAACTCAACACATTATTTGAAATACTACAGATTTATTTTTTAGTTTTGCATTACTGCTGATTTTCTAATTGATTTTCCCTTTATCCATATAGCATGTTCACCTATACACGTGAATCACGGTGTGTGGTAATTAGTATCAACTTTTAAGCGCTTAATTATGTTAGCACTAATTTATGCTTGCACTTTTGGGCAGTGGGCATTAACTAAAATTAGATTGTGTTCTTTGTCTTGCCTTGATTTAAGTCTTTTTTGCTTCATTTTTCTGACTTAAACTTTTCTAACAAGTAGAAAGGATAAGTATATGAGAAATTAATTATAATGAGACTCAGATTTGGATATTAGAATTAGTCCCTGAACTAAGTAATTGGATCTATTACTGCCTACCAGAAGATAGGTGAGGATTCTGTTCATCATAATGGTACTCGTCTACTGACACTGATATAGTCTCCTTGCATGAATAATTAACATATCCTTTTTTTTTTTTGAGTTGGAGTCTCACTCTGTCGCCCAGACTGGAGTACAGTGGCCGCTCCCGGCCACCGCAGCCTTGACCTGCTGGGCTCCGGCGATCCTTTCGCCTCAGCCTTCCGAGTAGCCGGAATTACAGGCATGCGCTACCACACCCGGCTGATTTTTTTTTTTTTTTTTAATTTACTGTAGAGATAAGGTCTCACTGCCCAGGCAGGTCTCGAACCCACGGGCTCAGGCAATCCACTCACCTCAGCCTCCCAAAGGCGCGGGATTACAGGCTGAGCCACCGAGCCCGGCAACATATCCTTTTTTGTTTATGTAAAACCTCAGTGATTGGCACAAAGGTATTCTTTTGTGCACTAAGGAGACAGTATAGTTGTTTCAGGTTTCCAGGGAGCAGAGACCTGATCCTTTCCCTCAGCTGTTTGCTATGGCATTAAATGGAAATTCCTGGATCTTTAAATTTTTTTAGTGCATGAATTGCTTTTCGTAGTTCTTGAGCTCATTGCTATAACCCATTTCTCATATTTCTTGGTTTCTTGGAGTGAGTCCTTTGTTTTTGTTTCAGTTCGAGATAAGTTGCGGGAGATAGTAGGAGCATCCACAAACTGGAGGTATGCACTCTTGTTCTTTCATCCCCAAGGTATGCTAGGCTGTATGTATGCTCAGTTGATGATCCCACTGTAAAGATGGGGAACCCTGTGTTTGGAGATGGGTTGAGGTTTTTTACTTAGGGGAAAAAGTCAACATTTTAACATATTCATCTGTTGATGCATAGTCATGAAATAATGTGATTTACATGTATTCTGCATTTTTCAAAGTGCATTCAGATATATTATCACACTTATTCTAAAAACTTGTGACATGCATATGGAATATGTTCCTATTCCTATTTTACACTTGATAAAATTGAACTCAGAAAGATTGAATGATTAAGTATCAGAGTTTGGGGCTTGAACCCAAGTCTCCTGGTTTATCTATTTCATGCAACTTGACACCTTTATTGTGTCTTGTCAGTTCAAAATTAGCCAGGTCTCCCATATTATCTTTCTCTTTCTCTCAGTGTTTCCCTATTATAAAATAAGATCATATCCCTCTTGTTACACAGAATTTTGAGGCTAAAATGAGACAGAAAGAAGAAACCTGAGTGATTACTAGACATACAATAATCTACTGTTAGTATAGAAATTATCTAATGACTTATTTTTAAACTCTTTTATGAAAGATTTCAATTTACTAAAATGTAGAAAGAATGAATATCTATGTACCCACCATCTTGATTTGATACTTATTAACACTTTGTCAAATTTGCCAATATACATATATTGGCTGAACCATTTCTAAATAAATTATAGACATCATAACACTTTAGCATGCATCTCCAAAAAATAAACATATTCTTTTAAAACAAAATCAGCCTTTGTGTATCTCCAACAAATAAGACATTCTCTTACATAACAAAATTGACAGTAATTCCTTGATAGTATATCACTCATCCATATTTACATTTTCTTAACTGTTTCCAAAATGGTTTTTTTTTTTTTGCGTTGGAGTCTCACTCTGTCACCCAGACTGGAGTGCAGTGGCCACTCCTGGCCACTGCAGACTCGACCTGCTAGGGTCCGGCGATCCTTCCGCCTCAGCCTTCCAAGTAGCCGGAATTACAGGCATGCGCTAACACGCCCGGCTGATTTTTTGATTTATTGTAGAGATGAGGTCTCGCTGCCCAGGTGGGTCTCGAACCCACGGGCTCAGGCAATCCACTTACCTCAGCCTCCCAAAGGCACAGGATTGGGCCACCGAGCCCAGCCCAAAATGTTTTTTAATAGTGATGACTCCTTTTGAACCAAAATGTTTTTATAGCTTATTTATTTATTTATCTCTCTATATATTTTTATAGAGATGAGGTCTTGTTATGTTGCCTAGGCTGGTCTCAAACTCCTGGGCTCAAGCGATCCTCTTGCCTCAGCCTCCCAAAGTGCTGGGATTACAGGCATGATATACTGCATCTGGCCTTTCATAACTTTTTTTTAAAACATCAAGATCCAATAAAGGATTGCATATTGCATCCAGTGGTTATGACTCTTTAGTCTCTCCTAATATAGAATATTTGACAGTTATCTTTCCCCCCATGAGCTTGACCTTAAAGAGGCCAAGCCATTTGTCTTGAGAATGTTCCACATTCTGGATTTACTTGGTGCCATTTGACTTGTTCCTCTATCTCCTATATCTTTTGTAGGCTAAATGTTTCTGGCAATAATACTTCATAAGTAAAGCTTAGAAAAACATCTTAGTTAATGTTATTGTCAACATTTTAGTTCCTTATCCCCTTGTCTCTTTTTTCTTTTCCATCTTAACCTTCTCTTCTTTTTCTTCCCTTTCTGTCTCCCTTTCATATTATCTTTATCTTTTGTTCTGCCTTCCATACTTCCTTTGGATGTAGTCCATTTTTCCTCCTCTGTCTCTCTTTCCTGAAATTGAAGGCAGAGAGAGAGAGAGAGAGAGCTGGGGCACAGAGAATCCAAGAACTGTCAGGTGAGAAATGGGATTGTGGTAGAGTGGCCATTCTTTAGCCTGATATACTATTGTGTTTATCTCTATAGATTTATTTTTTGAGTTGGAGTCTCACTCCGTCGCCCAGACCGGACGGAGTGCAGTGGCACACTCACGGCCACTCCAGCATTGACCCACTGGGCTCCAGCGATCCTTCCGCTCAGCCTTCCAAGTAGCCGGAACTACAGGCGCGCGCTACCATGCTCAGCTAATTTTTTGATTTATGGTAGAGATGAGGTCTTGCCAAGTTGCCCAGGCTGTTCTCGAACCTGTGGGCTCAGGCAGTCCTCTCACCTCGACCTCCCAAAGTGCTGGGATTACAGACTTGAGCCACCGTGCCTGGCACTTTTAAGTATGTTTTTAAGCTTAAGAAATGTTACCAGAAATGTTCAATGTCAAGTGGTGGGTGGGAAGGGAGAGAAGAGAAGGTAAAGTAGGTCTAGTCCTTCTTTTCACTCCTTTGATGGTGTCTGATTGGCCTATGTGTCTCTGGAATTGTGGGGTGACACTGCTTTTGTTTTATGAATCTTGTATCTTTTCAGAGACCATGTGAAAGCAATGGAGGAAAGAAAGTTACTTCATAGTTTTTTGGCTACATCACAGAAAGGACTGCCACCTAGGAGAATGAAGGACAGTTATGTTGAAGTTCTCTTGCCTTTGGGCAGTGAGCCTGAATTACGAGAGAAATATTTGACTGTTCAAAACACTGTAAGGTAACATGGCATTATTTTATTTGTTATTATTTTATATCCTGTTTTATAACAACTTTGAGATATAATTCACATACTATACAATTTATTTAAAGCATACAATTCCATGGTTTTTAGTATATTCATACAGTAATACAGCCATCACCACAATCAGTTTTAGATCATTTTTATCATCCTGAAGTGTGTTTTTTATTTTTAAAGAGAGATTAAGATGATTTTCATTTAATTCACAGTTTGCTTTATTTCATAGGTTTGGTAGGATTCTTGAAGACCTTGACAGCTTGGGAGGTATTGGTATTATTTTATCTTTTCTATTAGATACTTACACATTGGATTCTATGACTGGAAAGGACTTTTTAATTCCTTAACCTGCACAAATGAGGATATTCTAAAAGTGCAGAAAAAGAAGGGTATCTAACTTCTGAACTGTCGTGATTTTTTTCCCCCTGTCAATGTGGATTCCTATTTAATGGTGTTATAGTCTGAATAATCCTTCTTTCTAATAACTTGCAAATACAATATAAAGAATTGTTCTTTCCTTGATCATGTGAGAGTAAGTTGCTGACACTATTCCCCATCACCCCCAAATATTCTAACATGTATTTCCAACAAACAAGAACATTCCTCTATAAAACCACAGTATAACTGTCAAAATCAGGAAATTAACAACGACACAGTATACAGTCTAATCCTCAGACCCCATTCAGCTTTTGCTAGCAGCCCTTTATAGCAGAAGGATCCGGTCTGAATCATGTGTTGCATTTAGTTGTCAGAAATAGTTTTTTGATCTTGTTTTGGCATTCATGAACTTGATAATTTCAAAGGCTATAGGCCAGTTATTTTGTGGATTGTCCCTCAATTTGAGTTGGTCTGATGCTTCCTCATGATTAGCTTTGGGATTGCATTTGTAGCGGGGATGTCACAGAAGGAATGCTCTGTTTTATTGCAGCCTATCAGGTGGCGCACAATTTTATGTGACCTTTACTGATGATATCAACTTTTAACTTTGATTACTTCATGAAGGTGTTGTCTGCTAGTCTTCTTCACTGTGACGTTTCTCTTTTCCCCTTTGTAATTAATAAGCACCTTGTATATGTGAAAGCCATGGGTTCATACTGATAGCTCCAATTCCAGTTCAGCACCATAGGGTTCATTCCCATTTCTTCTCTTTTTATATCTGTAATTCCCTTTTCCAGTTGGCTCCATTATCCTTAATATATTTACCTATTTGATCAGTAGTCCTGTATGTAACTAGTTTCCTATGGCTGCCTCCCCTAACCTTTCATGGATGCTCCACTCACTACATTTGGTCTCTGGTACCTTCCACCCAATTCCCCACTGCAGGATCACCCTCCTCATTGTGTTCAGACACAATGTGACATGCTGAGTCATCACTTTTCCTACCCCTCTGTGTGGACATTGTCCTCACCCTGCTTGGGCTCCAACACCCTACTTTAGGGTACCTTGCACGCTTCTGCCTAATGACTTTGGGCTGAACTTTTGGGAAAGGGTCTGAAGAAGGTCTTTAATAACTTTAAAAATATAGAATAAACTTATTGTTAGGTTTACACCTAGCTATGTTTTTTCTCCAGATTAAATAAATCCAGTTAAAAATTCTTATTGGCCTTGAAAAAAATTACACACACACACACACACACACACACACACACACACACACACACACACCTCTTTATTTTTGTTTTCTTTTTTTTAGAGACAGGGTCTCACTTTGTCACCTAGGCTGGAGTGCAGTGGTACATTCTTAGCTCACTGTAACCTCGAACTTTTGTACTCAAACAGTCCTCCCATCTCAGCCTCCCAAGTAGCTGGGACTACAGGCATGCAGCACTACATCTGGCTAATTTTTTTGTAGAGGCGAATTCTCGCTATATTGCTCAGACTGGTCTTGAGCTGGCCTCAAATGATCCTCCTGCCTTGGCCTCCCAAAGTGCTGGGGTTACAGGCGTGAGGTACCCTAAAGTAGGATGTTGGAGCCCAAGCAGGGTGAGGACGAGTCCACTGTGACTGGCCTATATTTATATATTGACTTCAGTTTACTTAGGTATCCTTATTATATACAAGCTCCCCTGCCGCTACCGTCTTTTTTCCTCATTGCCTCCTGTTTATTTATTTATTTTAGAGATAGGGTCGCACTCTATCACCTAGGCTGGAGTGTATTGACACAGTCATAACTCACTGTAGCCTCGAACTTCTGGGCTCAAGCAGTTCTCCTGCTTCAGCCTCTCAAAGTGCAGGGATCATAGGCATGTGCCACCATGTCCGGCACCTCTGTGGATGGCTGGTCCCTTTCACCTATTCACTTGGTTCTAGTCCTTCCATTTCTTCAAGGTACTGCTGTATCACTTATACTTTCTTCTTCATATCCCAAGCCTTTTTTCAACTTCACTTTTCCTTCAAGTTATATTCAAAGTTCCTCCATTTTGAAATGAAAAATAGGTAAAACTCTCGTTATAATACTCTCAAATTGCCTTTCTCCCTCACTTCATAGCTAACTTTCTGAAAAGAATTGGAAAAATCATTTACTTTCTTTTTTAATTTTTATTTTTTGAGTCAGAGTCTCACTCTGTTGCTCAAGCTGGTTGAGTGCAGTGGCATGCTCACAGTCATTGCAGCCTTGACCTGCTGGGCTCAGGTGATCCTTCAGCCTTAGCCTCCCAAGTACCTGGAACCACAGGCATGTGCCACCATGCCTGGCTGATTTTTGATTTATTGTAGAGATGAGGTCTTGCCATGTTGCACAGGCTGGTCTTGAACCCCTGAGCTAAGGTAATCCTATTGCCTCTGCCTCCCAAAGTGCTAGGATTACAGGTGTGAGCCACCGCACCTGGCTCATTTGATTTCATTGCTTCTGTATGCTGACTCTTATTTGTCAGTCTGCTGTATTCTGGCTTCTTCTCCTCCTCCATGCCATTGAAACTCCTCTTGCCAGGCTCACCACTGACTCCCTTATTGCACAATCTGATGGATACTTTTCAGGATTTACCTGAGCCCTTTATGGCTTATAATATTGTCTAACTCATCCTTGGGCTTTGGTGACATTTCCTCCTGTGCCTCTGGTTGTTCCTTCCCAGTCTTCTTTATAGGTTCCTCTTTCTCTGTTGGTTCCTTAAATGTCAGTTATCCCCAAGGTTTTGTCTTCTGCCCTTAAAAAATGAATTTATTTGTAGACTGGGTACAGTGGCTCATACCTGTAATCCTAGCACTTTGGGAGGCTGAGGCAGGAGAATTGCTTGAGCCTCAGAGTTCAAGACCAACCTGGGCAACACAGACCTTGTCTCTACAAAAAAATACAAAAATTAGCCAGGTGTGGTGGTGCACACTTGTAGTCCCAGCTACTTGGGAGGCTGAGGCAGAAGTATCACTTGAGCCCAGGAGGTCAGGCTGTGGTGAGGACAGAAAAACAAAACAAAACAAAACTACACACACACACACACACACACACACACACTCACACACACACATTTATATTTATTTATTTATATAATTTGCTTTTATTAAATTTTAAAGTACTTTAAAATTTAATGATGAAAATCTTTAAATCTTTTTTCAATTTAATTTTTGTTGAGGTAAAATATACATATAAAACTTACCATCTTTATCATTTTTAAGTGTACAGCTCATTCTCCCCCCCACCACCACTTTCTCCTCCCCATCCTTTCCTTCTGCCCTTTCTTGGGTTAACACTGCATATTCTCTATAAATAATCTCATCTACTCCTAGTGCTTCAGTTGCTGTCAGTATGCCGAATCCTTGTGAAGCTGCATTTCCTGGCCTGCTTTTCTGAGTTCCCATTAGTTTGTCCTCCTACCTACTGGGTATCTTCATTTGCATTTGTCATAGGCGTCTCAAATTCAACATGTTGAAAACAGCCCATCTGTTCTTCTTGTATTCTTTTTTCAGTGACTAGTACACCATACTTACTCATCCAGGCTAGAAAACTGGATTCATTTAAGTCAAGTCTACTTTCTTCCTAGCTCTTGAATATTTTGTCTTCATTTCCACTGCTGTTGCCGTAGGTCAGATCTATCTGATTTCTTTCCTGGGCACCACAGAGCCTTTTAAATGGAGTTTGTTGCCTTTAGTCTGTCATTCCCCCTGTACATCCTTTAGCAGGTGCATGAATGGAAGAACTTACTGTCACTCAGAAGATATTTATTGAGCTATATGGCTTGTCCCTGAGGGTTGGCAATACAAATTTGAATGGATTTGGGGGAAGCAGGGGGGCCAATAAACATATAATTATTATACAACTTTAAATTATTATACAACTTGTAGGATGTGTAAAACTGTGCTTGGCACATATAAATGCTTGTTAACATATAGAATGTATACAGATAACGATAGGGTAGTATAGGAGCCAAGGGCATTATGGGAAAGGAGGGCTAACAGTGAAATAATTGCTTCCTGATTCGGAAAGAGCCAGAAGGAAAACAGGTAGCTGAATCCTTGTGGTTTGTTTCTATTTTCCCTCCCTCCCTCCCTCCCTTTCTTTCTTCTCTCTCTCTTCCTCCCCTCCCTCGGCCTCCCCTCCCCTCTCTTCCTTTCCTGGCAGGGTCTTGCTCTGTCATCCAGGCTGGAGTGTAGTGGCACCATCATGACTCACTGCTGCTTCAAACTCCTGGGCTTAAGCAATTTTCCCGAGTAGTTAGGACTACAGGCCACTGCACCCAGCTAATTTAAAAAAAAATATTTTGTGTGCAGGAGAAGTCTCTTGCTGGTTTTCCTTTTCTGAAGATGTTCAGACTCATGTGCTGGGTTCTTATTCTGAGTTAGGCACTGTGTCTCTGAAGTGGTAACAAGCCACTTTGCAGGCCTAGACTTTGAGCTTTAGTTTCTTTACCAAATCCAAAATTGAGGGGGCAGTTAGATTAGAGGATCTTCAAATTTCTTCACTTTATAAAAGTGCTTGGTACTAGGATAAGATCATTAGTAGAGTATTGGGAGTTGGGTTTTCAAAACAAGGTAAAACTTTTTATGGATTTCATGGAGTAAATTGTATGTGTTGAGAAATAATTCTGCTTTTTGCTTCTTTGGTACTCTCCTGTTTTCCTACAGTTCTCATTTGCTACATGCACACCAAAATTCATTCAGCTAAGATGTCTCCTTTATCAATAGTTACAGCCCTGGTGGACAAGATTGGTAAGCGATATCATTTTCTATGAATTCTTAAGAATTCTTGGTAACTACAAGCTATTTTTTTGTTGTTGTTATTCATTTCTTTATTTTGAGTTGGGGGTCTCCCTCTGCTGAGCAGGCTATAAGCTATTATTAAGATTTCTGGAAGTATTCTCTTTTTGTGGGAAATATTAATATATATGCATAAGAAAATGTCTAGAATGCTATATACCAAGGTATTTATTGTGATCAGGTGGAGGAGTTTTGCATGATTTCAGTTTTTTAATGTTCTTTGCATTGTCTACATTTTTCAAAAGACAGATTTCTTTTGTATGACAAAAATTGTTATTTTAGTTTTGAAGACAAGAAAGAAGTGCAGTAGAATTTGCCATAATTTTTAATGAAATTATCCATTTATAGAAGAAAAAATTTGGTATGATTTGGACCTAGATTGGTTTTCTGTTTTACAGATATGTGTAAGAAGAGCTTGAGCCCAGAACAGGACATTAAGTTAAGTGGCCACGTTAGCTGGGTTGGGAAGACATCTATGGAAGTGAAGATGCAAATGTTCCAGGTATATATGTGCCTGAAGATTGTCCACTGTTCAAATGTAACTAGCTAGTCTTAGTGCAAGAAAAGCTATCCATAGACAGGTATATTGCTCACTGCTTCTATTAAAAAAAAAAAAATAAAAAGGTCATGTTGGCCAGGTGCAGTGGCTCATGCCTGTAATCCCTGCACTTTGTGGGACTGAGGTGGAAGGATTGCTTGAGCCCAGCCTAGGCAATATAGTGAAACCTTGCCAAATTTTTTTTTTTTAAATAGTCAGGTATAGTGGCTTGTGCCTGTAGTCCCAGCTACTAGGGAGGCTGAGGTAGAAGGATCTCCTGAGCCAAGGAGGTCAAGGCTGTGATGAGCCATGAGCATGCCATTGTACTCCAGCCTGGGTGACAGAGTGATATTCCAACTCAAAAAAAAAGTACATGTCACACAGATGATAGGTTATTACCTTTTCCTAGACAAATACTGACATATTATTCAGTGTTTACATTTAAACGCTATTACTTTCTCATATCTACCTCCATGTTAAGGTGCTTTTTTCTGGTTTTACCCAGGAGAATTTTACAGAAGTCTGAGTTATGGTAGGTGTGAATGGGATTGATCACCATATTACTTTCCTAGGACTGCTGTACAGTTGGACCTCTGCATCCATGGGCTCTGCATCTGCAGATTTGACCAACATCAGATTGCAAACATTTAGGGAAAAAAAAAACACAATAAAAATACAAATAAAAATACAGCATAACTATTTACATATTCTTTGTATTGTATTCTTTGTATTTTTAAATTTAATTTTTGTTGAGGTAAAATATACCTATAAAACTTACCATCTTTATCATTTTTAAGTGTACAGCTCATTCTCCCCCATTTTTATTGGGTATTATAAGTAATCTAGAGATGATTTGAAGTATACAGGAGGATGTGCGTTGGTTGTATGCAAATACTATGCCATTTCATATAAGGAACTTGAGCATCGTTGGTATCTTGTGGGGGCTAGAGGTTTCTGGAACCCATTCCCTATGGATATTGAGGGACAGCTGTACCACAAAGTACCACAAACTGGTGGCTTGAAAACAACACAGATTTTCTCGCAGTGTGGAGACTAGAAGTCCAAAATCAAGGTAGGAGAGAATCCTTCCTTGCTTCTGGTGGTTTGCCAGCAATCCTTGGTGTTTCTTTACTTGCAGCTGCAACACTTCATTCAGTGTCTGCCTCCATCATAACACAGTGTTCTCTCATGTGTCTGTGTCTGTCTCTCTGTGTCTCTTCTTACTAAGATGCTAATCATTAAGGGCCTACCCTACTCCACTATGACCTCATCTTAACTAATTATGTCTGCAATGACCCTATTTCCAAATAAAGTCATGTTCACAGGTATAGGGGTTAGGACTTCCAAAAATTTTGGGGGGGACACAGTTCAACCTTTAACAGTCATTTATATTATTTCAGCACTTAGGAACAGTCTCTCTCATGAGCAAAACTCAGAATAGTTATTATAAACAAATGAAGAAATTTAACAAGAAAAAGTACCTCAAAGAAAATAACAGCACAGAAATCAAATAATTCAAAGTATGGGCTGGGTGTGGTTTTCATACCTGTCATCCCACCACTTTGGGAGGCAGAGATGAGGGGATTGCCTGAACCCAGGGGTTCGAGACCAGCCTGGACAATTTAGCAAGGCCTCATCTCTACAATAAATTAAAAAAAAAAACTAACCAAGGGTGGTGACACATGCCTGTGGTTCTAGTTACTTGGAAGGCTGAGTTGGAAGGATCTCCTGAGTCCTGCAGGTTGAGGCTGTGGTGGCTGTTAGTG
Organism: Cephalopachus bancanus; assembly: GCA_027257055.1. Classification (NCBI taxonomy): domain Eukaryota; kingdom Metazoa; phylum Chordata; class Mammalia; order Primates; family Tarsiidae; genus Cephalopachus; species Cephalopachus bancanus. The sequence continues at coordinate 300,176 of JAPVLO010000685.1, forward strand.
TGCTACGGCACTCCAGCCTGGGTAACAAGAGTGAGACCCTGACTCAAAAAAACAAAAATTAAAAAACTCAACAAAGCATGTCTAAGATGTCATTGTGGGAAACTTATTTTAGAATGACTTCTTCAGGCCGGGTGTGGTGGCTCAAGCCTGTAATCCCAGCACTTTGGGAGGCTGAGACGGAAGGCTTGCCTGAGCCCAGCAGGTCAACGCTGGGGTGGCCGTGAGGCATGCCACTGCTCTCCAACCTTGGCGACAGAGTGAGATGCCAACTCAAAAAACAAACAAATAAAAAAAGAATGATTTATTCAGTTATGCCAAGGTATTCAGTAGGCCTATTATTCAGATGTATTTTTTTTTTCTGTTTTGGAATTACTAAGTATTTCACCTTTTGGCAAAGAAACTTTCAGGCTCTCAGAAAAAAAATCCAAAGCTTGCTCCACAATAATTAAAATTACTTGTCAAAACAGATAAAATTTTGACAGTTCAATACTATATGCAAGCAATTGACTCCTTCAACTCCTGTACTGATGTAACTGACAGTAATACTGTTTTTAAAAGAAAACATAATGGAGTTGCTGGGGTGCTGCTATGATTTGCCCATACTCTTTTAAAAAAATATATTTGGGATACCTGCATAATCAGTATTTGTATACCTAACCCGGAATTGTACCCCACATCTTTATAATAAAAAATAAATTAAAAATAAAAATAAAAAAATAAATAAAAATATATATTTGTGGTTAATTCCTAGCCTGCTCAGTGCCATGCACAGCAGATTCCTGGCATAGGACCTGCCTTCTAGGGAATCTTGACAATTTGAATCTTGGACACATAGCTTGAAAAGAGATACAGGAATTATCGAGAGGGACAATCAATGAAAATCCATGTCAGATAAGCAAACACTTTTTTTTTAAATTTGCATTTTTCACTGGCCATTTGACTAATAACTCATAACTTGAGCGATTCTTTCTATTCCAGAGAGGTGGCATGGGGATAAGTACTCTGCCTCTGGTTTGGGTAGACCTAGGTTCTAATCTCAGTGCAGCTTCTTAGCCATGTGACTGTGGGTTTACCTTCTGAGCCTCTGTTTTCGCAAGTGTAACATGAAAATAGTAACTGCACGATGTCATATGGTTGTGGTAAGAGGAAATGAATAAAACTATTCATGTCAAGTACTTGGTATAGTGCCTGTCACACAATAGCCACTGTTGGCAGTAATGTTAATGTATTATTAATGCTATTGGGATGGTCCCAAATCTCCATTCTAGGCTTGATCTTCAAACTCACCTTTCTGAGTGCCCATTACATTTCTCCACCTAGATGTACTGTTGCTAACTCAAGTTCAGTGTATTCCGGAATGAATGTGTACAATCCTTATCCTCCTCCAATCTCCCCTTTGCCAGTCTCCTGTTTCTCCCAGCATCAAACCTTTGTGATGGCTTTAATTTTTCCCTTTCCCATGCAGCCCTTTGCCAAGTCTTGCAAATTCATCACCCTCAGCAACTTAACAGAATCCTTTCTCCCCTATCCCCTTGGTCCTATGTTTTATTCAAATCCTCACTGCCTCTGTGTGAGTGCCATGACTGTCTTTTAATTTGCCTCCCTCTAATCTGTCCTCTCTCTGTTAACTTTACGCATTTTGACTAGATAAATCTCGTAGAGCTGATCTTGAATCAGATCACTCCCCTTTTCAGAAACCTTCAGTGACTGTTCTGTGGATTAAAGCTGAGCTCCTTTGACTGATTAGGGTCCAAGGTGTTCCACAAACTAGCTCCAACCTACCTTTCCAACTATATTTCTTCACCACTGGACACTGAGCATCCTAAGAATAGGGAATTATTCATCTTTGTATCCCCAATTCTTGGCATTAGTGGGTTTTTGTTGTGATAAACTAATTTAAATACAGATTGAGCATTGAAAACCCAAAATCTGAAATGCTCCAAAATCAGACTTTTTAAGCACTGACATGACACTCAAAGGAATGTTCATTGGTGCATTTTTGGAATTTTTATTTGTGGATTTGGGGTGCTCAACCAGTAAGTCATTCAGTGCAAGTATTCCAAAATCTAAAAAATTTTGAAATCCAAAAGACTCTGGGTCCCAAGCATTTTGGACAAGGGATACTCAGCCTGTAGTGAGTGAGCAAATGAATGTCATTGCTTATGCTTTTTCCTTTGCCTGAAACTTTTGTTCTCTGGCTCTGCATATCCACTTTCTCCCTGTGCTTCAGAGTTACGCAGTGCCTGAACCCTTTCCCAATCCTCCCATCTCATAACACCTGTTCCTTCCCCACATCTCCTTCATCAGTACCCTCTCCCTGACCCTCTTTCTTGGCATCCAGCACTCTATCCTACAGAGCTATGTACAAACATGTCTTTTCTACTAGCTGTATGCTCCTCAACAACAGGACCTGGATTTGAGACATCAAGTCCACTTGCTGACATTGATTCATTTAACATTTATTTAGCGGTTATTTGTTGAGCAGTTATTCTGTGCTAGGCATGCAGCAATGAGCAAAACAGACAAAGTTCCATCTTCTTGGCATTTATTTTCTACTCATGCTCAAGAACTACCTGTGTCATTCATTCATTGGCAAACATTGATTGGGTATCTACTATCTGCCAGTCTTTGTGATAAGTGCTAGGGATACAAATGTGAAGAAAATGGTTTTGGTCCTCAGGGAGCTCACAGTGCATTAGGGAAACAGCCACATAAATACATTATTATTATCTAGTGTATTATGCAGTATTTCTCAACAGGGACACTGTTGGCATTTTGTGTGGGAAAACTCTTTGTTCTGCATGCCTGTCACTTGCATTTGGAGGTATTTAGCTCCCTGGTTACTCCTCCTGCCAATAATGCCCACAAGTTATGTGACAACCCAGATGACTACACATTACCAAATGCCCCATATGAGGATGGTATCTACTTCTGGTTCTTAATTGAAAACCACTATCAAGGGAGGACTTTGTTTTCATTAAGGTAGGTGTTTGAAAGAGGGAATGATGAACTTGGGATGGGGAAGAGAGGAGTGTCTTGAAGAATGAGATTGCTGAGGAAGGCATCAGGCAAAGTCATAGATAGGAGGTGATCAACAGCCTGCTACATCCCAGGATCTCTCATTTTTAGCTGAGGCTAGAGAAAAAAATGTAGAGAGAAAGGTATGAGGGCAGTGTTTGGTGAACAACTGGAGAAGAATCCTGGGCTTGTTTTGTAGAGGACGTTTTATGCTGTGCTAACAGAATTAGCCCAGATGTTGGAAGGAGGAACTATTGAAATGTTTGAATAGGGCAGAGGCATAGTGAGATTGAGACTATTTCCACAGTTGAGGAAGACTGAGGTAAGGGCCTGAGAAGGCAGTAGTAAAAGGCTTGTATCATTTTTTGAAGAGGTTATAAATAGTTTCTGTCACGACTTTATGGTATGACTTTCCTGAAAGTATGGACTGCTAGTGTATAAAGAAGCACCTTAAAGATGCCTACACATTGTAAACACAGGATGCATAGTCCTTATCTGAATTGTCTGGGACTGGAATTGTTTCTGATTTTAGAATATTTGCATTATATTTACTTGTTGAGCATTCTTTGTTTTTTGTTTGCTTGTTTTTTTGTTTTTTTGAGTTGGCATCTCACTCTGTCGCCCAGGCTAGAATGCAGTCGCACGCTCACTGCAGCCTTGACCTGCTGGGCTCTGACGATCCTTCCTCCTCAGCCTTCCAAGTAGCCAGAACTACAGGCACACGCTACCACATCTAATTTTTGATTTATTGCAGAGATGAGGTCTCGCCAAGTTGCCCAGGCTGGTCTCGAACCCGTGGACTCAGGCAGTCCACTTGCCTCGGCCTCCCTTTGAGATTATAGGCTGAGCCTCTGAGCCTGGCCAGGATGAATATTCTTTATCCAAAAATTCAGAATCTGAAATGCTCAATGAAGTGTCATGTCAGTTCCCAAAAAGTCTTGGGCTTTTTACATTCAAGTCTTTTTGTACTTGAAAAAAACCCAAATTTTGGATTTTGGAATATTTTGGATTTTCAGATTAGGGATACTCAACCTGTATTTAACTTAATCCACAGAATCATCTCTGATCTTTTTTCTTTTTTTTTTTTTGAGTTGGAGTCTCACTCTGTCGCTCAGACTGGAGTGCAGTGGCCACTCCCGGCCACTGCAGCCTTGACCTGCTGGGCTCCGGTGATCCTTCTGCCTCAGCCTTCCAAGTAGCCGGAATTACAGGCGCGTGCTACCACACCCGGCTGATTTTTTGATTTATTGTAGAGATGAAGTCTCGCTGCCCAGGCAGGTATCGAACTCACGGGCTCAGGCAATCCACTCACCTCAGCCTCCCAAAGGCGCGGGATTACAGGCTGAGCCACCGAGCCTGGCCTCATCTCTGATCTTACCCCTTCTTGGGAGCTCCTGTGCTTGGGCTAAGGAGGCAAAAATATATGCTGGTAGTTGCCACACTACAGTTTCCTGAAAATACTAGTGTCTATGAGCATGGTGGGAGGGCCACTTTGATAGTGTGCTATTAGGAGGACAGGTACCCGTTTGAAGGAAGCCTAGATTCTGCAGAATTCAAGAAGATTAAATGATGATGCCCTCTGTGACCTTTGCCCTTCGGACCCAGTCACTCTTAGCTCTAAAGTCCATCCAAGCATTTCTCACCTGTTTGGATTTTGAGGCGTCTTCTGTGCTATATCACAGGCTCCTTTGTCATCCTGCCATTCCCAGAGCCTATTGCTGTGCTGGTCAGGGTAGACCCTCAGCAAATGGTGGTTAATTAGTATACTTCTTCTCTTATTTCACTATAGGACTTTCTCAAAGCATTCATGCTGTCTATTAGAATTGTGGTAGATCTTCCCAGTACATGCATTTCTTATATCTCCATTTTCTTTCCTTTGTTCTTTAGTTGCATGGTGATGAATTCTGTCCTGTTTTGGAGGCAACATTTGTAATGGTGGCTCGTGATGCTGAAAACAAAGGGTAATTTTTTAAAAATAATTCTTTATTTTGAAGAATTCCAAAGATAAATAAAACTGGAGAGAAGATTATAATGAGTGTCCATATCCCATCATCTGGACTTGCCAGTTTTAGTTGTAACATTTTTTTTGCCATTTTTGTTTAAAGAAATTTTATTTTATATATTTTTATATATATATATATATATATTTTTTTTTTTTTTTTGAGTTGGAGTCTGACTCTTGTCTCCCAGGCTAGAGTGCAGTGGCATGCTCATGACCATCACAGCCTCGACCTGCTGGGCTTAGGCGATCCTTCTGCCTCAGCCTTTCAAGTAGCTGGAGCTATAGACGCACGCCACCACACCGGCTAGTTTTTGTGATTTATTGTAGAGATGAGATCTCACCAAGTTGCCCAGGCTGGTCTTGAACCCCCGGACTCAGACAATCCTATCATCTCAGCCTCCCAAAGTGTTGGGATTACAGACTGAGCCACCATGCCCGGCCTAGGATATTCTCTTAAATAATGACATTACCATTATTATGCCTAACAAAAATAATAGTCCTTAGCATATTCTAATATTCAGCTCAAATCCAGTTTTCTCCAAATGTCTTTTGAATGACTTGTTCAAAACAGGATCCAAATGACACCCACATATTACAATTAATATCTGTAAGTCTGTTTTTTTGTTGTTGTTAATGACTTTTCTAAGATATAATTCACATATCACACAATTCATCCATTGAAAATATACAGTTTGGCTGGGCTCAGTGGCTCAGCCTGTAATCCCAGTACTTTGGGAGGCCACGGTGAGTGGATTGCCCGAGTCGTGGGTTTGAGGCCAGTCCAGGCAACTTGGCGAGAACTTGTCCATACAATAAATCAAAAATTAGACAGGTGTGATAGTGTGCGCCTGTAGTTCCAGCTACTTGGAAGGCTGAGGCAGAAGGATCATCAGAGCCCAGCAGGTTGATGCTGGGGTGGCCATGAGTGTGCTACTACACTCCAGCTTGGACAACAGAGTGAGAAAACAACTAAAAAAAAAAAAAGTTTACAGTTTAATGACTTTTGGTGTATTCACAGAGTTGTGCAATCTCTTAAATCTGTTTTAATCCAGAATAGTTATGTAGCCTTACTGATCTCTTATTGTTTTATATTGTTAGCTTGTTGAAGGTCTGCATCAGTTGTTCTATACAGCATCCCGCTTTCTGGATTTGTCTTATTGCTTCCTCAAGGGTTTTGTTTGTTTGTGTTTTTTGTTTGCTTTTTTTTAATACACATATTTTTTATTTTAAAATTGTGGGGTACAGTTAAGGGTTAGGTATACAAATATGTATCGCTCAGGCACCCTTGTTGATAAGGGGTGTCTTCCCGTCCCCAGACAGATATTGACTACCGTTAATCCCACCTCCCTTCCCCTCCCTATCCCCCCATAGTTTACCGCCACTGTCAATCCTTTTTTTTTTTTTTTTATCCTTTTCTTAAAGTATTATGATAGATGTTCAAGGTCCACTATATGAGTGAGAACATGTGATACTCGGATCTTTATTTCTGTGAGAGATCACTCAGTATTATAGACTCTAGTTCCACCCAGGTTGCTGTGAATTCATGATTTTGTTCTTTTTTATGGCTGCATAGTATTCCATCGTGTATATGTACCACATTGCTTTAGTCCAGTTCTCTTTTGATGGACAGCATGGTTGGTTCCGGGTTCTTGCTATTGTGAACAATGCTGCGATAAACATACATGTGCAGGAATCTTTTTTTATAGAATGATTTGAGTTCTACAGGGTATATTCCCAGTAGGGGGATTGTGGGGTCATATGGGAGGTTGATATTTAGAGCTTTTAGGAATCACCACACTGCTTTCCACAGAGGTTGCACTAGTTTACACTCCCACCAACAGTGTAGCAGCATTCCCTTTTCACCACATCCTCTCCAGCATCTGTTATTTTTTGAGTTATTGATAATTGCCATTCTGACTGGAGTTAGGTGGTATCTCAGTGTAGTTTTAATTTGCATCTCCTTGATGATTAGTGAGGTTGATTTTTTTTTGGCTTGTTTGTCTTTGCATTTTTTTGTACACTGAAATTAGATGTAGAGCTTTGTGTTAGATTCAAGTTAAGCATATTTGAGAGTACTACATAGGAGATGCTGTGTATCTTGTATTGCATCATATCAATAGGTACAGGTTGTACCATTCACAGTGATGCTAAGATTGATATGTGGGTTCAGGTATTGACAGTCTCATCTCTCCATTGTGAAGTTCAGTTTTTCCTCTTCTGATCAGCAACACTCTACAGGGTGTACTTTGTCATCCTACAAATAGCTAGTTTCCTATCAGTCTTTTTCTAGTGTTTTTAACATCTACTGCTGATCATTACTTTAATAATTTTCATTAAGTGGTGTAAAATAATTCTCAAATTCCGCCCCTCCTTCTACATTTATTAGTTGGAGTTCTACAAAGAGGAGCTTTCCCTTATCAACTAGGACAATTTGGTTCGTAAAGGAAAGTCAAGATCAATGCTTTATTCTCATCTTTTATGTACACATTTTCAGAATAAGGAATTGGTTCACTAGCTAGCCATGACGTGATTTTCCCACTTTTTTGACTTTTTAGAAAAGTATCATTGTGAATTCATGGTTTTAATATATTACATGCATTTCAATAAATTGCAGTCATTGCTCTTCTTAATGCTCAGGGATTGCATCTTTGGTCATTAGGGGATCCTCTAAGGTGGTTCCTGTGTCCTACCTATCTCCATTAGTCTTTGATACCTTCCTGCTCTCTGGTGCAAAAAAATGTCTTGGGCTCATCTTACACATTTCCTGCCTCAGGCCTGGAATCAGCCATTTCTCCAAAGAATCCTGGAGTTCCTTTTAGTGGGAACTGGTATTTAGACACCAAAACCTGGGCACTGGAACTGTACATTGTTAGTATTTAGGCCTTTTCAGTAGATAGAGCTAGGGTGCATGTTAAACAAAAAAACCTCATGAGTTTTTATGGTGTTGTCATTTCCAAGTCAAATTTAGCCATATAGACTTTAATTTATTTGACTTTATACTTTCTTTTTTCTCTTAAATTGAATTCTTGGTTCCTAACAACAGTTATACCCAAGATATCCAAACTGAAAGAAACTGTCTAATTGTCGGAGTGGGAAGGAATGCTACAGGATTACTCTTTGCACAGGACAGAATCTAGTGGCCTATTCAAAATCTCGTGGCCTATTCAAAATCTCATTTGTATTATAAGCTTGATTTAGGAATCTACAATGAAAAACCATTTCTGCTGCATGGAAAGCTGACTTGAACAACCAAGTTAAGATAGAAAAATACCTTGGTGAGTTGAGGGAAACTGCTAGGGCAGGAAGGGGCACACCTCATCAACAAGGGTACCTGCATAATCAACGTTTGTATACCTAACCCTGAATTGTACCCCACATCTTTATAATTAAAAAAAAGAAAAAAAATACCTTGGTGACTCTTATGATCCAAGTGAAGGTTAACACCCATCTACTTTAGCCCCTTCCACCACCTCTGGCTCACCTGCTGTGGCCAGTGGCTGGCCTGGGGCTCCTTTTCAAACACTAGGGCCACTGCCTCAAGCTTCACTCCCAGCTGGTGCATTTCACTTTTCCAAGCTGCTGTTTGAGTTCTTTTGTTTCCATTGTTGTTTCATCAAACCTTTGGATTCTATCACAGTGAAATATTATCCAATTTCCCTTAGTTTTTGTTTTGAAAGATTTGACACTTACAGAAAAGTAGAAAGAATGCAATGAACATATGCCCTTCATCTAAATTCACCAATTAACATTGTATCACATTTGCTTTATTCTCTCACCTTCTCGCTACAAATATACACATTTGCATGTCTTTTTCCCCTGAATCATTTGAAAGTAAGTTTGATACTGCTTCACCTAGTTTAGCATCTATCTCCTAAGAACACGGTAATTCTCCTACATAACCTCAGTGCCTTTATTATGTCCAAGAAATTTAATAGTGTTACAATTATGGTATCTAATATATGATCACATTAACATTTTACCACTTGTCCCTAAAATATCCTTTATAGCTTTCCCCTGATTCAGGATCTGATCAAGGATTGTTTGTATGTTACATTTGGTTATCATGTTTCTTTAGAATAGTCCCCCTGCCATGTACTGTCTTTTAAGATATTGGTATTTTGGAAGAGTCCAAGCCAGTTGCTTACAGAATGTTTTGTAACTTGTATTTGACTGTTTCTTCATAATTAAAATCAGGTTAAACATTTTTGGCAAGCAGCAACATCCTTTTTATAATGTGAACTTTCTAATGTACAGGTAAATATGTAACCATAAGGCTCCCTTAATTGTTCTGGTGTCCACGTGTGAGGCAGGCAGTAAGCATTACTGAACATGAACAGCAGAAAACTTTAAAACTAGTAATTATTCATCTTCAAGTTTTGCTATATAATAGCATATCTCAAACTGTATTCTTTTCTTCTCTTTAGGCCGGCGTTTGTAAATCCACTCATCCCTGAAAGCCCAGAGGAAGAAGAGTTCTTTAGACAAGGAGAATGTATGTTAATTTGTTTATAATAAAGTAAACTTTAAAAGCACATTACTTATACTGCAGAAGAGATTTTTTTTTTGAGTTGGAGTCTCACTCTGTCGCCCAGACTGGAGTGCAGTGGCCGCTTCTGGCCACCTCAGCCTCGACCTGCCGGGCTCCGGCGATCCTTCCGCCTCAGCCTTCCAAGTAGCCAGAATTATAGGCATGCGCTACCACGCTCGGCTGATTTTTTGATTTATTGTAGAGATGAGGTCTCACCTGCCCAGGCGGGTCTCGAACCCGGGGGCTCAGGCAATCCACTCACCTCAGCCTCCCAAAGGCGTGGGATTACAGGCTGAGCCACCGAGCCCGGCCTAGAAGAGATTTTTAAAGATTATATATGAGCTGTTCATACCAGTCAGATGTCTTGCTCATGTCAATAATTTATTGAAATTAAAAATGTTATTTTTGGTTCTTTGGGGTCCATACTTTGAATGATTTTATTTTATTTATTTGTTTTTTGAATTGGAGTCTCACTCTGTCATCCAGGCTGGAGTGCAGTGGCATGCTCACGTCTACAGCAGCCTCGACCTCCTGGGCTCAGGCGATCCTTCTACTTCAGCCTTCCAAGTAGCTAGAACTGCATCCAAGTAACTGGAACTATGGGCACACACCACCATGCCTGCCTAATTTTTTGATTTATTGTAGAGATGAGGTCTCACCAAGTTGCCCAAGCTGATCTTGAGCCCCTGGGGTCAGGTAATTTTCTCGCCCCCCCCAAAGTGCTGGGATTACAGGTGTGAGCCACCATGCCTGGCTTGAATGATTTTATTGATCAGACAATATTTTTTTCTGGGTTGGGGTCTCACCCTGTCGCCCAGACTGGAGTACAGAGGTATGATCATGATGATCACAGCTCATGGCAGCCTTGACCTCCTAGGCTCAGGTGATCCTTTTACCTCAGCATCCCAAGCAACTGGGACTGCAGGCACACACCACTATGCCTAGCTAATTTTTTTATTTTTTTTGTGGAGATGCGTTTTCACTATGCTGCCCAAGTTAGTCTTGAACTCCCGGGCTCAAACAGTCCACCTGCCTCGGCCTCCCAAAGTGCTGGGATTACAGGTATGCGCCTGGCCCAGACAGTATTTATGAAGTAAAGTTACTTGTTTTCTCAGTTTTAATGAGATAAAGAGTTTATCTTAATGGGATAACTGCCAATCAAGGCTTTAGATCAGGATTATAATGAGTGGTCTCACACTAAGCTGATGTAATTTCCATTTGATGGCAGAGACTCACTGAAAGTTTTATGTGGTCTCTGCAGCTTTCTCTTGGATGTATGTATGACTTCCAGTGGGATTTTGAAATCTTGAAATACTGACTGTAGGATCCAAAGCACCCCTGTGCCTTAGTGTGACCTTCCTGATGACTTCTCCTTACTCTCCCATATTCCAGTGAACAAGGGGAGAAGAATTGCCTTCAGTTCCATGTCTTTACTGAAAATGGCTCCCAATGCTGAGGAAAGAACCACTATACACGAGATGTTTCTTAACACACTGGATCCAAAGTAAGTTAGGATGGTGAGATTCCAAATTGGGAAAGTGTTTAAGCTATGGCCTTCTCCAGAACCATGACTGCCTGAGTGTGTTGGGAGTTATTTACAAATAATAAAATTTTCAAGTGAAACCATGGCATTAACCAGGTTTAATAAATATCCATTTGTACAGGACTATAAGTTTTCAGAGTCGAGTTTTGCCTCCTAATGCAGTGTGGATGGAGAATTCAAAACTGAAGAGTTTGGAAATTTGCCACCCTCAGGTATTGTAATTTAGTGTGAAATATTTTAAATAGGATAGCTTGCATTCATGATATTGGTCCAAGATTTGAGAACCGTTTAAAATGACCTTTGTTCTATGGCATTGTTAATTCCTTTGTTCTGTATTTGAAGGTGGCCATGGTTTGTATTCATTAATATTTATTGTATATCCTGTAGGAGCGGAATATTTTCAATCGGATCTTTGGTGGTTTCCTTATGAGGAAAGCATATGAACTTGCATGGGCTACTGCTTGTAAATTTGGGTGAGTTAGATTTAAGACAGTCTTAACTTCTGAGAAGCAGTTTACACCACCCCACTAAAATGAAGCACTTTGGAAGGGTCTGGATGTGTTTGGGAATATGTTATATTTTTAAATGAATAGTGCACTGATATTAGCCAGTTTTAATCTTCATTTTAGAAGGCTGTTGCTCTGTCTTTGTAAGTTAGTATATTAAAGAACTACTGAGAAAATACAGTGATAATATGTAGGAGGAAAAAGATAGTGATTTTGGCCCTGATCTGGTCACAGTGGCATCTCTTACCATTCCTCACTGGTATGGTAATTTCCCCTTCTATAAGTTTATTATTTGTTCCTTTTTATTTTGCTTCAACTGGTTGTTAGGGGGAAAAGGTTGAAATCATTGAATTTTGCAACTTATCCCCAATTCTATCTTTCCCCAATAGTGGTTCCCGACCATTTGTAGTAGCAGTTGATGATATCATGTTTCAGAAACCTGTGGAAGTTGGCGCATTGCTCTTTCTTTCTTCACAGGTAGGTGTGGAATGAGAAATGAAATACAATTTTTCAGTCATTTGGACCTAGAGATTTCTGTATCCTAAAACCACTGTTTTCTTCCTAATGCAATTGACTAATTATAATGTCTATAATTTGTTAGGTATGCTTTACTCAGAATAATTACATTCAAGTCAGAGTACACAGTGAAGTGGCCTCCCTTCAGGATAAAGAGCATATGACTACCAATGTCTTTCATTTTACGTTCATGTCAGAAAAAGAAGTGCCCTTGGTTTTCCCCAAAACATATGGAGGTAAGCAGTGATTATTGCTTGTCCCTAACAAAGGGAAGAACTTTTTTTTTTTTTTAAATAACTGTAACTATAACCTTTATTTATTTAATTTTTTTGAGTCAGGTCTCCCAGGCTGTAGAACAGACAGTGGTGTATTGCACTGATACCAGCCAGTTTTGATCTTCATTTTATTTTGCTCACCGCAGCCTTGATCTTCTGGGTTCCAGTGATCCTTTTGCCTTATCCTCTGAGTAGATAGGACTGTAGGCACATGCCACCACACCCAGCTAATTTTTTGATTTTTTTTGTTGTTGTTGAGATGAGATCTCACTATGTTGCCCATGTTGGTCTCGAAATCCTGGGCTCCCAAACTGCTGAGATTATAGGTGTGAGCCACCACACTTGCCTGGGAAGAACTTTTAAAGAATTTGTTTTCTTTTTGGATTGTTGTAGAAAGGGCATTGGCCTGTCAGCACAAGAGCATGTCTTTAGCAGATTTTGCTTTTGAGATTCTACATCCTAGGCTGGGTGCGGTGGCTCAAGTCTGTAATCCCAGCACTTTGGGAGGCTGAGGCGAGAGGATCACCTAAGTCCAGGGGTTTGAGACCAGCCTGGGCAACTTGATGAGACCTCATCTCTACAGTACATCAACAAATTAGCCAGGCATGGGAGCACACACCTGTAGTTCCAGCTACTTGGACGGCTGAGGTGGAAGGATCGCCTGAACCCATCAGGTTGAGGCTGCAGTGGCTGAGTATGCCACTGTACTTCAGCCTAGGTGACAGAGTGAAACTCCAGCTCAAAAAAAAAAAAAATTCGAGATCCTACATCCTGGAAGGCCAAAAATGCTTCATGACTCTCAGGTAGCTGTTGCTGCTCTGTCCACTGGCTTTTGTTTGCAGGGCTGATATCAGCTGCAGACAGCTATGGTAGTCAAAAGCTGGTCCAGCCAAAGGAAAGGGATGGAAGTCATGGCCTGTTGCATACTCCCAGCCCAGTACACTCTGTCCCAGTGTTCTCAAGTAGTCTCGTGTTTGTATGGTGATTTTCTGAGGTCTTGCAAGTTTCTCCAGGGTTTCTTTCTTATATTTCAGAGTCCATGTTGTACTTAGATGGGCAGCGGCATTTCAACTCCATGAGTGTTCCAGTGACTGTGAGAAAGGACTACCTTGTGGAACCCTAGGAAAATGTCACTTGTTGAAAACGGGCACCCCACCCACAGTGACATGGTGCCCGATGAAGGCCTGATCAAGTGTATTGGTTTTAGTGTTGTTTCCTCTGTAGAGAAGGAGAATGTGCTCAGCTTTTAGGATGATCAGAAAAGAGTAGCTAGATGGGGCTGAGGGGAGAAATAATTATTAAACAATAAATGCTTTTAAAACAATTTGTGAACCTGCCATGTTGCCTCCTGTCTGCTAAAGAAATTAGGGCAGAATGCCTTTTTACACAGTTGGATGCATTCTTTTCTTACACATAGTGCAGGTATTAATATACAAGGTCTCCTGCCAAGGCATTTGGATGACATTCTTTAAACCTGACCAGTTACCCTGTGTTGTCTAAAATCCCATCAAGCCCTACAAGATTCCTTTGTATTTTGCTTCCCTCTATTTCCCAACTTTTATTGTTAGCAGAAGGTTGATGGTGAGTTGGGGTGAAGGGATTCAATAAAAGATACAGCATCTGTAAAGATTTGTGGGAAGCTTTAGATTTGAAACCATACCATGAGGGAGGTGTTCAGAGATTATCTAGATAAGGAAACCTAGCCCCATTTGGTCATTCTTTCATTCACCAGGAAGATATTTGGCCCACTCTGTGAGGGGCTGGGCAGAATACATCTGCTTAAAAAACAAGAACAATAATAGTAATAGCTATTTATGCTTATGGAGCACTTGCCAAGTGCTAGGTAGGCACTGTCCCCATCCCTTGGCATGTATTAGTTCATTTATTTCTTCTAACCAACACTATGAGGCAGGTTCTGTAACCCCCTCATAGGGTTAGGCCACTCAGGAAACCGAAGCACAGAGAGGTTAAGTAACTTGTTCAAGGTCCAACAGATAAGAGGTGGTGATGCTGGGATTCAGAACCAGGTAGTGTGAGTCCAGGGTACTCTTGAACAGTATATTGTACTGCTTTCAAGGAATATAGCAAGGAGGGTCATAGCCAATATCACAATGCCACCTAGGAAGCCCAAAGGGAGGCATTCTTATTAATTTGCAGCTAAGAAGTTTCTTCCCTGATGGGAGGAGAACTTGAAGTTCAGAAGAGACAAAAACAGGCTACATAGAAGAAAAAAGTAATCTCTGAAAAAGGCACTCCTAGAGAAAACAGTCTTTAGTGAGTTCTAGATCAGTGGTCACAAACTTGGCTCTGCCTCGGTGTTAGCTGGGAAGCTTTTTAACATTTTTTTATGAGTCAGAGTCTCACTCTGTTGCCCAGGCTGGAATGCAGTAACATGATCACGGCTCACCCACCTCAGCCTCCTGGGCTCAGGTGATCCTTCTGCCTCAGCCTCTTGAGTAGCTGGGACTATAGGCGCATGCCACTGCACTTGGCTAATTTTTCTATTTTTTGTGGAGACTGAATTGCTATGTTGCCCCAGGTTGGTTTCAGACTCCTGGGCTCAAGTGATCCTCCTGCTTTGGCCTCCCAAAGTGCTGAGATTGCAGGCTTGAGCCACCACGCCTGGCCTGGAAAGCTTTTTTTTTTTTTCCCAACATCCCAGCCCACCCCCCTGGAAAACTTTTTATAAAAACATATTTATATTGATTTATGTAATGTTTATTGAAATCACAGTTAATATCAACACACACCTCTGGCATAAAATAGTCATAGGAGCAAACAACTATCTTGGAGGTATACAATTTAAGTCATGAAATCCAGCACGTGCTGTACTAGTAGCTTGTCTCTCCATGCTGTACTACCATCCTTGAGATTTCTCGGGCCCTTCAGTACAGCATTTTGCATATCTACCTATGACATGATGAGGAGAGGAGAAGCTAGCTGGCTAATGGACCTGGGGGACTTCTGTGAATGTTTTAAGTGGAGTTCAGTTAAGAGACCTACTACTGACTAGTACGTCTGTGGTTATAGCTACTTGGAAGGCTGAGGTGGAAGGATCACCTGAACCCAGCAGGTCGAGGCTGCAGTGGCCGTGAGTGTGCCACTGCACTCCAGTCTGGGTGACGAAGAGTGTGAGACTCCAACTCAACCCCCCCCAAAAAAACCCGAAGAGACCTACTA
This sequence comes from Cephalopachus bancanus, assembly GCA_027257055.1. NCBI lineage: Eukaryota > Metazoa > Chordata > Mammalia > Primates > Tarsiidae > Cephalopachus > Cephalopachus bancanus. Next base: position 315,744 of record JAPVLO010000685.1, read on the forward strand.
CATGTATAGATTATGTATTTAGCCATTTGTTGCTGTACACTGAAGGATTTTCTGGAATTTTTTCCATTTGAACAATGTCCCAGAAAATATCTTAAATACCTATAACATTTGACTCTTAAATTTTTTCCTTTGGAAAAATATAGAGAAGTGAGCTATCTAGGTGAAACAGTAGGCACATGTGGAAGACTTTGAATGTGTTTCAGGTAACCCTCCAGAACAGTTGCACAAATTCACTTATTCATTGGCAATTTCCGTGAACTTTGCCAGATTTTATTTTTTCTTTTTAAAATTCCTGTGCCATTTTGGTAGGTAAAAAATGGCATTCGTTAATGCCTTTCTTTGAATTCTACTGAGATTGAATTTAAATTGCTTATTGTCTTTTTAGTTAAATTGTTCAAGTAATTTTGGTTATTAGAATCTTCATCCAAAATTTATTATCATCTACCAATACAGATATTTGCAAGAGCTATAAGTTTTTGTTTTTAATACAGGACTTTAAGGAGATGAGATGAAGCATATATAGTAGGTTCTGGGTTATTAGTGTTCTGTCCTTCTTTCTTAAGAAATAGAGGATAATTTTTAACCAGTACTAGTACTGCTAAGTGTCTAGCATAGATATTCCTCATGTGGGTTGGATATTGTTTTGTATTGAATAGTCTGTGCTGAGATGCTAATTTACTTCAGGTATGTATTACCAATTCTTAGCTTTTGCTTTGATAGTTCTTCAATGTGTAGTCTTTATCATTGGTTTCTTTAGAAGAGTTTATTTCATTCTAGTGCACTTTGCACTGTTTTGGCCATGTCCATATGATGCTGTGGATCTCTTCCTGTGGGAAACCCTATATTCTGTCTACTTGTTCCTTTTGGTACCTACATTCTCTCTGATCAGCTTTCTCATACCTCTTTGAATAGAGCTGGGAGCTTAGCTCCTGAAGAATTGAAGTTTGTGTTACCCCACTCCCTTGGAATGTCAACATTTTGTTTTCCTTTTTGATGAGTTTGTGTAGTTTATCCTTCTAAACATTTGTTTATGTGGGATGACTGGGCTCACTTGGGAGGTTCTTCTGTTCCTTGTGGCATTGACTGGGGTCACCTAGTGAGCTGTGTTCATCTGCGAGCTCATCTGTGTCTGGGACTTCTGGTGCCTTAGCTAGGGTGACGAGGATGGGTGGGGCTCTCTAGCAGCCTGGTTGAATTTTTCAAATGGTAGCTTGTTGACTCTTAGAGTAGTCAGATTCCCAGTTCTTAACCATGCCATCCTCCATCTTTTCTTTTTCTTTTTTTTTTTCTTTTCAAAACAAAGCCATTTTCATGGAGGGATCAGTGGTGTTACTGAAGTTGGTAAGGATGAATTTTGGGGAAAGGCCATCAGTTGGATTATTGAGAGGTTGCTGGTAAGAAAGTGTCAAAAAAGTGATGATGTTATGGGCTTGATGGCAGGGGGCCATTTCAAGCATCTGTCTGTCTTTCCTGGGTGAATTCCTTACTGGTGCTAATGAGGCACTCATTGTCAATAAAAGTTTTATTGACAAATAGCATTGGGAAACACTGCATGGCATAACCTTCCCTGAATGTTTTATAATGTATATTGGCTTATGAAAGACTGAAAATAGGGTCATAAAAAAACCTGCTTTAGCCGGGCTCGATGGCTCAGCCTGTAATCCCGCGCCTTTGGGAGGCTGAGGTGAGTGGATTGCCTGAGCCCGCGGGTTCGAGACCCGCCTGGGCAGCGAGACCTCATTTCTACCATAAATCAAAGAAAATCAGCCAGGCGTGGTAGCGCATGCCTGTAATTCCGGCTACTTGGAAGGCGGAGGTGGAAGGATCGCCGGAGCCCAGCAGGTCGAGGCTGCAGTGGCCGGGAGAGGCCACTGCACTCCTGTCTGGGTGACAAAGTGAGACTCCAACTCAAAAATAAACCCTGCTTCACTTAAAAAAATCAGCTTTGGCTGGGTGTGGTGGCTCAAGCCTGTAATCCCAGCACTTTGGGAGGCCAGGGTGAGGGGATTGCCTGAGCCCATGGGTTTGAGAACAGCCTGGGCAACGTGGTGAGACCTCATCTCTACAATAAACCAAAAAATTAGCCAGTTGTGGTAGCATGCGCCTGTAGTTCCGGCTACTTGTAAGTCTGAGGCAGAAGAATTGCCTGAGCCCAGCGGGTTGATGCTGGGGTGGCCATGAGCGTGCCACTGCACTCCAACCTGGGCAACAGAGTGAGACTCCAACTCAAAAAAAATATCATCTTTTTTGAAACCCATTTGATCACGGACCTATTTTTTTTTAATACCTATAAACAAACACACTAGGGACTTTTATAGATTTTACAAAGCGGGGATCATACTCTATAATATATAATTTTATAACAAGAAAAGGCAGTCTAGGCCGGGCATGGTGGCTACCTATAATCCCAGTACTTTGGTAGGCGAAAGCAAGAGGTTTGTCTAAGGCCAGAGGTTCGAGACCAGTCTGGGCAACTTGGAGAAATCTCGTCTCTACAATAAATTTTAAAAAATAACCAGGTGTGGCATGTGTCTGTGGTTCTACGTACTTGGAAGCCTGAGGTGGAAGGATCACCTGAACCCAGCAGGTTGAGGATGCAGTGTCCGTGAGTCTAGTATATTGTCCAAGGAATAAGTCATTAGGACCTCTTTTGCTATGAAGACTCAAATAGTAGTGTACATTTCTTCCTTCCTTCCTTCTTTCCTTCTTTTTTCTTTTTGAGTTGAGGTTTTGATCTGTTGCCCAGGCTGGAGTACAGTGGCACCATCATGGCTCACCACAGCCTCAAACTCCCGAGCTCAAGTAACCCTCCTGCTTCAGCCACCCAAGGAGCTTGGACTACAGGCATGTGCTATAATGCTTGGCTAATTTTTAATTTTTTTTTCTTTTGTAGAAACAAAGTTAGCTGGGCTCGGTGGCTCAGCCTGTAATCCCGTGCTTTGGGAGGCTGAGGTGAGTGGATTGCCTGAGCCCGCGGGCTGGAGACCCGCCTGGGCAACTTGGCAAGATCTCATCTCTACAATAAATCAAAAAATTAGCCGGGTGTGGTAGCGCACCCCTGTGGTTCCAGCTACTTGGAAGGCTGAGGCGGAAGGATTGCCGGAGCCCAGCAGGTCGAGGCTCTGGTGGTCGGGAGCGGCCACTGCACTCCAGTCTGGGCGACTGAGTGAGACTCTATCTCAAAAAAAAAAAAAAAGTCTCGTTATGTTGCCCAGGCTGGCCTCAAACTTCTGGGCTCAAGCAATACTCTCTCCTTGGCCTCCAAAGTGCTGAGATTATAGGCGTGAGCCACCACACCTGGCTTTAATACATTTATTAAAACCAAATTTAGGATAACATTTTAGATCTGACTGACCTTTCCAGCTTTTAAGGGTTGGTAGTCTTGATTTTTAAAGGAGTATAATTGACTTGCTGTCACTGCTGATATATTATAAAATGTTAACTTGTAACAATGCATTTAACTTTACAGCTTCTGAATAATTTTTTAGTATTATGATCCTTTTTGCATTTGAGAAGAGGGAGGTGAGAGGAATGACATCAGGAGGATGGTAAAGATTACTTGAAGATATTTGTCTCAGCCGGGCGCAGTGGCTCATGCCTGTAATCCCAGCACTTTGGGAGGCTGAGGTGAGAGGATTGCCTGAGCCCATGGGTTCAAGACCAGCCTGGGTAACTTGGCAAAACCTCATCTCTACAATAAAATCAGGAAAAATTAGCCAGGCATGATGGCACGTACTTGTAGTTCCAGCTACTTGGAAGGCTGAGGTAGAAAGATCGCCTCAGTGCAGCAGGTCAAGGATGCGGTGGCTGTGAGCGTGCCACTGCCCTCCAGCCTGGGCAACAGAATGAGACTCCAACTCAAAAAAAAAGAGATATTTACCTCCATTTTGATATAGAGAATAAAAGTTTGTGTTACTGTTTCTAGGTAAGAACTTTTAAGTTATAATTCAGTAATACATTATGCCTTACCTCGAAAACACTTAGGAGATGTTAGGGATTCTTTATGTGGTTATAGTACCTCATGGCAACTTGTATATTAGTGAAATGTGGCACAAACTTGGCAAAAATCAGTTACAGGATGTAATCATCATGATAATTTTTGTATATCATTAACATATTGAATTTTTTCAGGCACTATTCTAATGCCATTAAAGTGTATACACTCATTTAATCCTTAAGCAGTATTCTTTGAAAAGGTCAATATCATTATTGCCCACATTTTGCAAATGAGGAAACTAAGGCTTAGAGAGGGAAAGTAACTCCCAAAGCTCACCTTGTAACTATATAAATGGGATAGGCCCAGGCTAGGTCTAGACTGTTGGTTCTTTGCCACATTTTTAACATATTTTCTCAGCTGTTATAGTAAAGGTTTAACTGATGCCATATATGTATCAGAATGCACCCGGGTCTCAATCATAAGAAAGAATGATGACTGAAATGTTTTTGGCATTTGGTTTCATTTCCTCTTAGAATAAGTCTTGTGCTACAGTTGTGATTGACTCTCTAAATTTACCCATGAGTGTTTTCTTTCCCTTCCATTGGCAACAAATAATGGATTTAGTATAAAATAGGTAACAGAAAAGAGGATTTAAAAGCAGAGATTTGGCAAGTTCAAAAACAGACTTAAGAGGTCCTTGGCCAATCACATTGCTTCTAGATGAAACTGTTGTATTTGTGTTGAGGTTATTTTGATCTAGGGATCAATCCGAGGTGGGTCTGGGAGTTCTTTGGTCTAGTGTGTGGGTTTCTGGGCAGACAGAGTGACATGTGAGAGGCAGTGCTAGCTTGAATGTCTGTACACATGGGGTTTCGCCTGCCTCTGCAATCAGCTAGTTCTGGGAGTTGGGTGAAGGATTAATCTCTTCATGTCTTGTTTCCTCCCCCATAAAAGGAGAGGCGCATTTCTCATTCCAGAGTCCTCTTATTTAGGCCTATAGTCTTCCTTCACTTGATTCATTTCAGTTAGGGAAATACTTTTATTAATATGTTACATATCATCTTAAAAATAAAATCCCACCTTAAGTTGTGTATGCTAAAAAATTGGAGCTTCAGAATAAAATAGACCCTTCAGAAAACCACTCAGTAAACTAGAGGCATCAAGAAATTATTACCCTAGAGAGAAAGGATAATGGTAAACAAAGAAGGAAGAGGGATGTTTTGGGTTTCGTGTCACAGAAATTATGCACCTAAAATAGAGGGAATTATATGGCTTAAACAAATGAACAAAACTATAATGGAAGTAAAATGAAAATTATACGTGATAAGGTATTGATATATCAGGAGTTGTTGTATCCTGATTTTATACACATTTAATATATATTTTGTGAAAAATATGTATATAAATGTATTTTTTTCTATGAGTTTGAAATTAGTGGGTCATAAAACTTAGTGGACTGTGAACATTTAAAAAAGAAAAAGTATCACAGTGCATCCCTCATAGTAATGGTAAGTGTTGTGCAATACTTGTTATGTATGTGCATGGTGCACATGTTTACATGTCTACTATGTCATAATGTAAAATGTACTTCTAATTGGGGCATGATCAAAAAATTTGACCTTCCATTGTGGATGGAAGGAATACACTCAGTATAAATTAAGATGCCTGCTTGAGTTGTACTTGGTTTTGAACTGTTCTGAATTTTTAAGGGTTTTTTTTTTCCATTTAAAAAATGGACTTGTTAAAAAATCATTTGAGGGTTAGTTGTCGCTCTTTTAGTTTAGCCTGAAAGGGGCTTCTGGGCTTGTCAAGTCACTGATTTCCGTGTGCTTGATGCCATCTCGTGGCCTTTGGGTTATAGTGCAGTGTACTCTTAAAACATGCAAATCCTGTTTCTGATGTCTTGACTGAACTGTACAGATGGCCAGAACTTGAAACTAATGAAATCAAGACTGCAGATTCAATTCTTAACTTCCATCTAGGCTTGGTCCCACATTAGACTTTTTTTTGAGAGATAAATAAAGGTCTTTATATACAGAAAAGCGTGGAGTGGAGGGGCAGGTAGGCTGGTAGGGGCCCACATTAGACTTCTAACCCTAACCAGTCAACTCTAAAGTATGTGCCATTTCCCAGTAGGTAATTGTGAGAGAGGAAGACCTGTCAGTGCTTTGTCTTGTTGAGGAGGTTGAGTCATAAGTACTGTCTTTTTCTTTTTTTTTTTTTTTGAGTTGGAGTCTCACTCTGTTGCCCAGGCTAGAGTGCGGTAGCATGCTCACAGCCACTGCAGCCCCAACCTGCTAGGCTCAGGTGATCTTTCTGCCCCAGCCTTCCAAGTAGCTGGAACTACAGGCATGGACCACCACACCCGGCTAATTATTTGATTTATTGTAGAGACTGAGGTCTCGCTAAGTTGCCCAGGCTGGTCTCGAACCCCTGGACACAGGCAGTCCTCTCTCCTCTGCTTCCCAAAGTGCTCGGATTATAGGTGTGAGCCACCGTGCCTGGCCTTTTCTTTAAGGACTACTTACAGGTGATATGGCCTTCAGTGGAAAAATAGGAAATGGGTGGATGCCTCCCCTCCCCTGATCCCTACTTTTCCTAGTGAGTTGCTTATGCATGCCCTGGAGTCTCCACAGGTGTTGGCATTTTTACCGCTTAGTTCACTGTATTGCAGTTTTTGGAATTTTTTTTTTGGCATGCTTATTTCGCTTACGTGGGCTTCTTGACAGAAGGGATTGCATCATATCTTTTTATCCCCATTGCTTAGCAAAGTAGTACCTTGCACATGCTTAGGTAATATTTTTTGTATGAACAAATGCATGATTTAGGTGAATTTGGGTGTTTTAGTTGACATTTGAATTTGTTAATTTACAAAATTGTAAGCTTAAGCCCCAGGAAGGTGACTCTTTTAAAATATAGTTTTAGCGCTTTACATAAATTACAATATTATGCCAAAATTATGTGTTATATTAGTAATGAGATTGGTAAACGTTGCTTTGCTGTCTAAAACTAAAAACATAGTAACTATGATAAGCATTTTCTTTTCTTTTTAAAAGTTAGAAAAAAAAATGAGCTTATGGAAGTATCTGTGTGTGCGCATATATATGATATCACGATGTATATATACTGGTTTTTGTCTACAATTTCTGGCTTATAACTCGCATAGCCCTTGCTATCTCTAAGTTATTTCCTAAAACAATAAGCATATCTTTTGTTAAAGTATTTGTTCTTTTGTCCTTGGTTCCTGAAGCAGCTTCATAAATGCTTTGGAGCTATAAAGGCAAGTCAGTCTTTGGTTATAACGTTGGGGCACTTTAGGCCTCAGAAGCAGGCCTCAGAAAACAGAATCTCTCTGACCTTCTCTCTTGCCCTCCTTTCACCTGCTCCTTTTTCTCCCCAAGGCAATATGTTTCTATGGCCATAGAAACTAAAAATATAATCTTCCTCACCTTTTTTTCTTGGAGCTGGCTATAAAGACGTTCTCTAACCTACTTTGTGTGATTGTGGGACATAGGACCCCCATTTCAGAAGAGGTCCTGCCCCATACCCAGGAGAAAGGAACACTGCACAGAGAGGACAGAAAGAATCTAGACAGGCCTTGCTAGATTTCCTTACACGGTCTGTTAGTATTCAGATCATACACTTTCTGTCCAGATGCATTTCGACACAATTGTCCATGCTTGAATCATGTCCATCCAATGAAGTCTCCATAAAAGGTCCAGGAGGACCTGGGTATGGAGAGCTTTTGGACAGCAGAACTCATAGAGGCTTGTAGGAAGATGAACAAGTACTCATCTACATGCCATAAGGGCGGCACACCCCAATTCCATGGGAAGAGAAGCTCCTGTGCTTGGGACCCTTTCAGACCTCACCCTATGCCTTGAACTCCTGAGCTCAAGTGATCCTCCCGCCTTGGCCTCCCAAAGTGCTGAGATTAGAGGCATAAGCCACCATGCCTGGTCCGAAGACCTTACCCTATGTATCTCTTCATCTGGCTGCTTATTTGTATCCTTTAAAATATCCTTTACAAGAAAACAGAACTATAAGTAGGTGTTTCCCTGAGTTTTGTGAGCCACTCTAGCAAATTAATCAAATCTGAGGAGGGGCTCGTGGGAACCCTAACTTGAAGCCAGTCGGTTTTGAAGTTCCGGAGGCCTGGACTTTTGACTGGTGTCTGAAGTGGGGGCAGTCTTGTGGGACTGAGCCTTCATCCTGTGGGATCTATGTTATCTCCATATAGGTAGTGTTGGGATTGAATTGGATCGGAACATGCCCAACTGCCCACTGCAGAATTGATTGCTTCCTTATTGGGGAAAATCCCCACACGCATTTGGTTACAGAAGCCTTCTGTGTTGTAGTGGTGTGAGAACAGAGGGAAAACAGTTTTTCAGCCATATATATATATATACATTTATATATGTATTTTCCCCCAACACAGAGAATTTAGAAGGGTAAGGGCAATGAGTGTCTACCAACAAAATTGAATTTGAGCTATTTACTTGAAACACATGTTTTGTTACATTTTCTACATTAATAACCTTGTATTCAAAGATATTTCAGTGACATAGTGTTGTCACAAAGTTCACAGGTAACAAAATAATGTAATAATGCATTCCATGTATCAGATGGAGGAGGGGTTAGGTACAAAAGTATCATTAAATAATAAAATCGTGGTTAATGTGTTTCAGAACAAAATATACAACCTGGAAGTCTATTGACAGATGGGAAATTTAGAATGTAGGGTTAGATGAATGCTTGAACCAGGATGATGGGGTTGTGGGTGGAGTGTAGGTATTGATCCCTTGTGTGAGGTTCTAGAGACTAAGAAATTGCTGAAAGAGTAGTCTGCAGTGATCACTGGAAAGCTCAGAATACCGGCAAGGCTTAACTGGGAATAGTCAACAGAAGACCAGATTATAGGGAGAAGCAGGGAATAATAGAAGAGTCATTCATATGTTAGTGCACTGGAAAGACATTGCCTGATGTGTTTCATAGAAACTTTAGGTTACTTCCTCACTTATTTTGGAAAAGCTCCTACGGCCATGGCATGGCTCTGACCTCTTGCTACACAGGCAAGCTGCTAAATGATACTGGTCTTCTCTTAATCTCTTGGCAGCTGTCTCCAGAGCAGGGTTTCTCAATCTTGCCACAATCAACATCTTGCGCTAGATAATTCTTTGTTGTGGGACTGTCCTGTGCATTGAGGGATGTTTAGCAGCATCCTTGGCCTCTACCCACTAGATGCCAGTAGTATTTCCACAGTTGAGAAACACTGCTCTAGATGATGGTAGGTCAACATCTTTTGGGAGTAGGTCTCCAGTAGCTGCATCCTGGACAGGCCCAGGACCCACCCTCTTCAGTACGGGAGAGGGCTATCCTTTCTGAACACTTTCCAGTCTTTCGTAAATAGCTATATGAGATCCTCTTTAGGATATAATTTTGAACCCATGGACTTTCAGAATCAGCTCTTTGAAGGCAGAGTTTATAAAAAGGTATTGACAAAAGGTGTGTTTTTATTGCTATTTTATTCAGAGGCTATTTATGTCAGCCAGTTATTATGAAAAATGGTAAGACAGGCTGTATTTTCACTTACTTGTAGGTATCAAGAAATACTACACTATCAGCACTGGCTTCCGTAATCAAATACTAAGCTCCTTGAGGGTGAAAATTTGTCATTTGGCCACTAATATATGCCAGATATTTAGGTGATCAATAGTTGCTGAATGGTGAGTGTAATATTAATGACCAGCTCTTTTACGTGGATTTAAAAATAGCTATCTCTGTAAACCATACCTAAGATGAATAGGAGGCTAGAAAAACTCCAAAGGAAACTATTAATAAGATACTGTAGTCTCAGCTTGGGAGGCTAAGGCAGGAGGATTGCTTGAGGCCAGGAGTTTGAGGCTGCAGTGAGCTATGTTGTGCCACCGCACTCAGCCTGAGAATGAGACCCTAACTCTCATATAAGTATATATATATACTTATTCTGTGAGTACAAAATTTGTACGTTTCAGATTGGAAAGAGTAAATCTGTATATAGGATTCCAATTGTGTCAGACATACTGATTGACAAGATTATCACAAACTTGGTTAAACACCAAAGTACTAGCAGTCTTCAACTTTACTAGCACGTTGGTTTCTAAAATCAACCGTAAACTAGCATTAGGACATACTTTGCTATAGAAAAAGGTTATAAATGGCAGCTGGATTCCCATGTCCATCTACAAATGGCTGTCACTAACCACCTGCCACTTGTGACAGAACTAGAGTTTCAGCCAGAAGCCCAGCAGTAAGCCCACTAGTTCTAGTGATGACCTTCCTCAGGGAGAGGAGCTTTCTATGAGTATTGAGAGGGGATTAACATAGAAGACATGATGAGGTAAATTCTCCTGGACACCAGGTCCCTTAACTACACAGCCTGTCTATAGATAATTACAATAAAATAATTGCCATACTGGGGTGGCAAATGAGGTGATAGCACTGGAGTTCAGCTTTGTATATGGTCATTTATTAAGAGCCATATATATATATATTTTTTTTTTTTTTTTGAGTTGGAGTTTCACGCTGTCGCCCAGACTGGAGTGCAATGGCATGCTCCCGGCCACCACAGCCTTGATCTGCTGGGCTCCGGCGATCCTTCCGCCTCAGCCTTCCAAGTAGCTGGAACTACAGGCATGCGCTACCATGGCTGGCTAATTTTTTGATTTATTGTAGAGATGAGGTCTCACCAAGTTGCCCCAGCGGGTCTAGAACCCTCGGGCTCAGGCAATCCACTCACCTCAGCCTCCCAAAGCGCGAGATTACAGGCTAAGCCACTGAGCCCGGCGATATATATATATTTTTAGAGTTGGAGTCTCTGTCACTCAGGCTGGAGTGCAGTGGCATGATCATGGCTCACCACAGCCTTGACCTCTGGACTCAAGGTGATCCTTCTACCCAGCCTCTCAAGTAACTAGGACCACAGGTGTGCGCCACCATGCCTGGCTAAAATTTTTTTTGACTTTTTGTAGAGACAGAGTCTCACTACGTTCCCCAGGCTGGTCTCAAGCTCCTGGGCTCAAGCAATCCTCTCACTTCAGCCTCCCAAAGTGCTGGGATTATAGGCGTGAGCTCCCGCCTGGCAAGAGCTAACTATATTTAAAGATTCAACTTTCATTAAACTAAACATATAATTTCTTACTTACAGATTTGGTATAAGTTGAAAATGTAAATTTAGAGAAAGGGGGGGACAGGGCTTTATGTTATCACAGAGCAGAGAGCTGTGGGGGCAGTGTTCCATCAGATACTGTAGGTGAGTGCACAACCTGTTCTTTACTGCTACCCTCAAAGGTACAGAGAGGTGAGCCACAGTGGACTGTGAAGAGCTCAGAAACTAGAATTGGCCTGTCAGGGTGCAAAATCTGATTTTGCTTTTGCTAGCTAGCTATGTGACTTTGGGCAAGTAATCTATCTGAGCTTCAGTTTCCTCATCTATAAAACAAAGAACTCAAAGAGCTACTACTGTGAGGATTAAATAATGCACCTGACCTGCTGAATGCAATGCCTGGCATAGGACATGTACTCTATACATGTTATTGCTGTTACTCAGTATGATTCAGTATGACATTTCTTCCTTTGGAAAGACAGAGAATAACTGCTTGTGTTTTGGCATCAGTGTCTAACTCAAACATTAAATACCTTTGGACTGTGATATAGATTTTTATATTCTCCAGGAAATTACTACTGTAACAAAATGTGGTAATAAAACAGTGACCTTTATTGAGAACTTTCAAGCATCGTTCTTTGAGAAGTATTTTTTCAATTCAGTTTATCGAAATACTTCAGTTTTCCAGCTGGATCTGGGATTATCTGTTAAAACCAAACAAAACAGCAAATTATTCATTTCAAAGTCAAAGTACATCATTAGTTGCCCATGCCTTGACTAAAGATTATTTATGTATATCAAATTATACATATAATACTTAGAAAAAACTGGGTTTGTCCTACCTACTAATTTCAGCTATTCCAAGAGACAAAGAACTTGTTAATAAATTAACATCTGTACTCAAGCACCCCAAAATCTACTTACAGCTCTTCTCTTGGCCACCAGGCTCTCATGGCATCTTCAGGTTTGATCTAATTAAATCAAACACATTGAGAGCATGGCTACAGATGTTAATATACTCTTAAAATCATTTGCTGATAAAATGGTGATATGCCACAATAATCTGAAAAAGGGGCAGTGTGTTCACTAAATGTGTACTATGGTCCAAAATATAACTTTTTTTTTTTTTTGAGTTGGAGTCTCACTTTGTCACCCAGGCTGGAGTGCAGTGGCACACTCATGGCCACCCCAGCATTGACCAGCTGGGCTCAGGCTATCCTTCTGCCTCAGCATTTCAAATAGCCAGAACTACGGGAGTGCGCTACCACACCCAGCTAATTTTTTGATTTATTGTAGAGATGAGGTCTCGCCAAGTTGCCCACGCTGTTTTTGAAGCCATGGGTTCAGGCAATCCTCTCACCTCGGCCTCCCAAAGTGCTGGGATTACAGGCTTGAGCCACAGTGCCTAGCCCAAAATACAACTTTGTAATCTCAAATTGCAAAGTTGGGGGGGCACCTCAAATGCAACATCAAGCATTACCATCAATAACTAATGAATAAACAGCCTTGCGTTCCTTCCAAGAGCATCACAGCCTTAGCAACCTGTTAGACTTAAAAAAAACTTCCAATATAATTTAATCTCACATTAACTATGTTACTTAGTTATAGGTAGAGTACATCTATTTTTATATATAAAAATAACCTATTGTAATCACTAATTAACTGATTTTGAACCAATTTCTGATGGATTTGCAAAACAGCTTGGCCTTTGAGGTCAAAGTTAATGTTACACTATCAACTTACGCATCTCTACAGGGATCTGATGGATCTCAAAGGGGATTTGAAGTTATACATTAACAGTACTTTGTCATTAGGTTACTTTACATGTATCGATTGTGAGGCTTACACACAGAACTATGAATCAGAAGCTGTTGGCTTAAATGACAGCCTAAGAAGCCTTGAAGAGAATTTCTGGATAGGTATTCAAGGTAGGGGGTACTTCCCCAGTGGTGTAGCAAAACCAACTTTGATGAATAACATCACCATCCATCACAGGCATGTGCTAGGTATCCAAGTCCCAAGAGATCAGTGAGAGGTCCCAGGAAGTACAAATTAATTCCAAAAGGTGTTATAGGATGAGTGTCATATAGTTCAGAAAACATGTTGACTATCTACTTGATTAATTTTTGTGGGCCAGAGATTCCTTTGAGCATCTGATGAAAACTATGGATTCCCCCTACAGAAAAATGTATGTGTATTATCATATACTGTGTTTAGTCTTTCTTTATTTTGCTTTTAATTGACAAATAATAGTATATATTTAAGTGTTTGGTCATTCTTTCAACAGACCTGCTATGTGGCAACTATTCAAACTATTATGATAGCCAGACAGTATTTATTAGTGAACAACACAGCCAAAGTCCTTGCCCTCAGAGATACATTCTAATTTTAGGTTGTGGTAAATGCTTTATTTGTTGACGGAATAGTGCCTGGGGTATGGATAAAGTGGTGAGCAAAGACTTCTAAAGATGACATTTAAGCTGAAAGGGGAGACAGTCTTGCAGACAGCAGTACAGAAAGAACAGTGAGGGAAAAGGCCCTGAGGCAGGAACTAGTTGAGCATATTTAAGAAACAGAAAGGGAACACACCTGAGGTTACAGAGTAAATTTCTACTTCTGATTGTCTATGGCTAATGGTATTTTTTGTTGTTTGCTCAAGAAGAATGTTTTAGGAGTCTATATTTTTCTATTATCTTAAGGCAATGATTTCTTACTCTAGTATCCTAGTATTTTTAAACTTCCTAATGACTTGATTTTTAGAAGATAAAATATGTTATTAAAAAAGGGTTCAAGCAAGTTTCTAAATTGTATTTTTTCCAGAGACTACTTCAGGGATTGTTTATAAATTATACAGCCTCCCTAAAGCTTTTTACTACACATAGAAAGGCTTTACTTGTGACTATTTTCTTTTGAATTTATTCCACCAAGTCCTCACTCTGCCCTTCTTTTTTGAGGCTGGGGGGGAATTATATATTTCTCTGGATACTGGGCTTTAAAATATATAGCATTAAGACCCATATTCAGCTTTCTCCAGTTTTAGATGCTCTTCCTACAGTCCAAAGAATGTCTGTACTCTATTATTTCTGCTTAGCAATGTTTACTTCATTTACAAAATCAAGACAATTCTATTACAAGGAAAGATTATCCTAAGGTCGGCATATTTTTTTTTTTTTTTTGGCTCCAGCTATTCCTTTAACAGAAAAATCAATATGACTTACTGTTTCACTACCAGGTTTCCAGCCAGCAGGGCACACTAAAAGGAACAGAAATGGGTGAAAGGCAGTTTAAAAACAGTTCACTTCTCTATAGCAACTCCTGACTTTTTCTGTTTCCATATGAAACTGAAATTAATATAACATACTAATAACATTTCCAGACCATGGAGCTCTTGACTCCTGTGAGCTTGCCTGTTTGTACAAAGGAATTTTAGTTATGGTCTTATCAGCAGGCAGCTAGTCTATTTTCATGTTCAATTATGCTTATTTGCATTTACAATATAAGAAATCACTGAATGTCTCTCTAATAAAGTTGAAAAGTTTGGGAATCTCGTAAACTGAAAGACCTGGGCATGGCAAAAATTCCTCCGAATTTACATAAACCTCCAGTAGGCTTGCCTGCCACGTATCCTGCAGTATTTTATACTGATGCCATGATTCACTGCTTGTCAAGGGACTTGAGAATGCATCCTAACCCAGGGACTGAGTGGCATTTTTAAAAGGAATATATAAAGTGTCCTATTTTATCAAAATTATAAACTGAGACTACCAGTATGATACTGAGTAACCCTGAGCATTACAATATTATACTTGATCTTAGCCAAAATGTTGAGAGTCGATTGAGGATTAGTTTAATAAGGTTAAATCCAATAATGTAAACATGCATATAAAACCTATATTATGAAATATGGCAGATTGGCATGTTAAATTTACAGAAACATAATTTTTTTTTTTTTTTTTAGTTGGAGTCTCACTCTGTTGCCCAGGCTGTAATGCAGTGGCACAATCATGGCCACTGCAGCCTCAACATGTTGGTTTCATATGATCCTTCCACCTCAGCTTTCCAAGTAGCCAAAACTACTATTGTAGAGATGAGGTCTCACCAAGTTGCCCAGGTTGGTCTCGAACCCCTGGGCTCAGGCAATCCTCTGGCCTCTGCCTCCCAAAGTGCTGGGATTACAGGTGTAAACCCAGAAACATAATTTTTAAAAATGTAGTACCAGAAACTTTTCTCTTTGAGCTTATCCAAAAAGACTATGCAAATAATATTTCTGCATCTTATTCAGTAAAAGCAGACTATATTTCTGATATTTTGTTAAAAGCACTTTAAATTATAATTTGGTCTGTTAAAAAATCATAAATGATCAATCAACAGGCTCTGAAACCATTCAAATTACTTTTAGGATAAGAAACCAAACTATGCTGCTATTTCTCAAACTAAAAATTCAAAAGGTTAGGAGGGACGGGTACCTTCTCCATGTTTGTCAGTGTACTGGAATGCTTGAACCAAACGTAGTGTCTCATCTACGGATCTACCCACAGGAAGGTCATTCATTGTAATCTGTCTGAGGATGCCTTTGTCATCAATAATGAAGAGACCTCTGTAAAACAAAAGAATAACAGAGATAAGGCCATTTCTTCTCAGTTAAGACAATTATTAGTTAATGTGAATCCCTGTACCATTCACACAGAAGGATGCTACACAGAACATCACACTATCTACCTACTCTACAGATAAATACATCCATACACACATGCCCTCCCCACTGTATAATTTGGGATTATCAATGTTAAACTAACTTTAACAATTTGTTTTTGGCTAAGAAATGTGCTGTAGTATTTAAAGTTGTTTAAGATAATCTGACTTTAAAATACTATGTACATGTATTTGAAAATAAAAAAACAAAAGATAAATTATTGGCTTAAATCAAATAGTTAATATTAAATAATTTTACTTGGTTAGTGTTCCAATAATTCCAAATTTTAAAATTGCCTCAGTCGTTTTAGTGGCATATTTACTGTTTGTGAATTAACTTAGTAACAGACTTTATGAAAGCAGAAAACAAAGACTTGGCAAGTTTCTCCTTTTTTGAGAAATTATTGATAGTGACACATGATACAATATAAATGAACCTTGAGAACATTACACTGAGTGAAAGAAGCTAGTCATAAATGAGAACATGTTATAGGATTCCATTTATATGAAATATCCAGAATAGACAACTATACAGACATAAAGTAAATTAGTGGTTGCTTAGAAGTTAAGGAAAACAGAGTGATTGCTCATGGGTATGGGGTTTCTTTTTGGAGTAATGAAAATGTTCTAAACTTGTGATAGTTGCATAACTCTGTGAATATAAAAACCAATGAATTATATTTAAATGAGTGAATTATATGATATGTGAATACTTCAATAAAACTATTAAAAAAACAAATTATAAAATACTGACACTTTCACATAAAACATTCAAGGAAACAACTGGCAATGTGAAGCAAATCAGCAATATAACTATAACAAAATTACATCTGTTTCAGGCTTAAACTGTCTCCCTTTCAAATATTTTTATTAACATTTGTTACCTCAAGTAACCCAGGGAGAGCTTGTAGGTAAAATGTTTAATTTTTCCCATTCCATAGACACAGGTTTGCTAGATATTATGGTATTTTTATTTACAAAAAACGTTACTGGAGTCAGTTTGGAAAAAAAGAAAAAGAAATGGACAAGAAGTTGGGGGACCTGGATTCAAGGGGCTCTGCAATTAAATAATTATACAACTTTGGCTATGTTCACAGAACTCTATGAATCTTTTATCTGTGAAATGACAGGTCTGATCAAAGACCTCTAAGTAATCTTCCAGCTCTAATAGTTCATGACATGAACACTAACATAGTTTAAGTAGGGACAGCATAAACTAGCATAGTTTAAGTTTAGTAGTTTAACTATTTTAAAGAATATCTACATTTTTGCAAATAAAACAAAATAATATTTCTTGATCAAAGGTTGTATCTTCTAATTCATAAATAACAACTATTTCGAGGAGGATTATACATATACTTGGATTTGTCATAAAACCACTCAAAGGTACCTAAGAGTATGGCCTGAGTCTTCTAGATATACACCATAGTCCTTTGAGATCTGATGGTTCAAATCTGAAAGAAGTGGAATCCTCATTGGCCCAAGTCCTCCTTGTCTTCGAGGAGTATTAATCCTGTAATAAACAGAACACTTATCTCTCAGAGCTAAGTAAATGGCATATACTAAAAAAGCACTCTTTTGCTGCATATGCATGTGCACACATGAACAAACACAGTACACACATTCTTCCTCTAAGAAAACAGGCTAATATACTACTTTCTGTTTTCTTGTCTTTTTCTTCATGTAATGTATTCATATCCTTTAAACACTAAATATGTATATATACTACACATTTGTAATATATAGACATACAGATGTTCCTTGATTTACAATGAAATTACATCCTGATAAACCTATTATTGTAAGTTGAAAAACCATAAGTTGAACCACTTTAAGTCAGGAACTGTCTGTACTATATTTTACTAATCTCTACTGACAGACATTTAAACTGTTTCTAGGTTTTTCTGCTTTTATAAACACTACTGGAAACATACTTGTATTCTCATCCTTGTACACTTGTCTGATTAATTTCTAAAAGTGAAATTGATAGATCAAAGAGTATGTACTATATTATAAGCATAACCTTAGAGCTGTGGTCACAAGACAAAGCCTTGAGAGACAGGCAGGGTACAGCTGGATGACATTTTAATATCTGAGAGACAAAGAAATGTAAAGTCCACCTGAAGCAGTGAAGGAAGTTAGTTATGATCTCAGATGTATCAGTCTTCAGATTAAAGTACAGGTTAAATATTCCTTATCTGAGGTGCTTGGGACTTAAGTGTTTCAGATTTTGGTATATATGCATTAAATACTTAGTGATTGAGCATCCCTAATCTGAAATCCCAAATGATCCAATGAGTGTTATGTTAGCACTCAAAAAATTTTGAATTTTGGAGCATTTTGGATCAGGGATGCTTAACCTGTATTCTGTAACTTGAAACCAGGAGATGTGGGCTGGTGCCCTAACAGGAGGGCACTGACAGAGCAGCTAGAAAACAGGGTAATACTGCTCCAGATACTTGCAGCCCCAGTTCTGACATCTAAATAGAAATCTCTGGTTGATATAAAACCTATCTAGCTGAGAATGTATCCCTAAATTTCCTTGGGAAAGCCATCCCAAATTATTTGGGACAATATAACTTTTTCTTTAGTGGACATATGTTTTAATCCTAGGAAGATTTAGAATTAATATAGAAATGAAGCAAATTAAGACTACAGTTTTAAAATATTTTTATATTAAGAAATCAGTACATATTTGTATATTAAATTATTTATAATGTGTAAGAGAATGTGGCATATTAGAATTACTTAAGTATTTAGGATGGTTCTTGAAAATTGAGATACTTAAGGAAACCAAACATTAAATATATAACTGTATTTTAAATACTTAAGGGCACTAATTTCTTAAGGGAATGCAATTAAATTGTAGCTCCCCAACCAATTAAAACTTGTTACATATACACACATATATATAATTGTAAATAGAGAAAAACTTGTTTTAAATTTGTAACTTTAATAAATTGAATATTAAGTTTGACAATCAAAATAATTCTAAAGTCTTTATTGTGTGCAAAATTTCCTGCACAAAATTGTGAATACTATTGAAAACTCATATCAACATGTACATTTCAGATTTTGAGACATGTTTTACTGCTCTTCAGAAATGTTAACCAGCTATGTGTGAGTGTCGTTTTTCACACTTTTGTCAATACTGGATGCATTTTTTTCAATCTTTTAATTCCTAGCCAACCAGACAGGGAAAAACAGCATTTCTTGTCATTTTAATTTGTAGTTCTTTGCAATTAATTAGGCAGAGCATCTTTCCATGTTAATGAATTTTTAAAAAAATCTTAATCTTTAAAAATTATTGCTTCTTGAAAAATAGTATGTTTTATTTTTCAGAGACGGGTTTTACTCTGTTGCCCAGGCTGGAGAGCAGTCACTGCTGCCTTATACTCCTGGGCTTGAGTGATCCTTCCATCTCAGACTCTCAAGTGGCTGGGATCATAGATGTGAGCCATCGAGCCCGGAGAAATAGCATACAAAAATTTTTTCCTCCAGATTAAGGTTACCCAATTTATCAAGCAAAAGTAATCATACAATTCATTGGTCTTTGCTACAGAAATCAAACCTAATGCATTTAAACTTCCTCCCTAATTTGGAAATGTCCTATAAAACCCTTAAGCATTTTTACCATAACTTCACTGAATTAGCAGCTTGTTTGTTGTATTACTCTCAGATAAATCTCTTCCTGAATTGTCTCATAAATATTCCTATCATGTTAAGTTATTTGCCTATGATTTAAGAATTAATCCATTCCTTTTTCCTACAAATATAATTGTAAGATACTGACCAAGCCAAATGGGTAAACTGTGAATCAACAGAGCATGCTACCACTTCAGTATTTATAGATCTGAATTCTTCAATTCTGTCATCAAAAGCATTAATTTCAGTTGGACACACAAATGTGCTGAAAGTAAAAAAGAAAAACAATTCAGTATTCTCAAAAGAAGCATATACCTGAGCTTTCAAATGACTTAATTTTTACAATCACCATTAGTAAATAAATAAAAATACACATTAAGAACAATTTTATATATGAACCTTCTCAAGATGGGAGTAGTCTAAAAGATTATAATTTGATCAAATATATATGTATTTTTTAGTTGGAGTCTCACTCTGTCGCCCAGGCTGGAGTGCAGCTACATGCTCACGGTCACCCCAGTGTCAACCTGCTAGGCTCAGGTGAACCTTTCACCTCAGCCTTCCAAGTAGCTGGAACTACAGGTGCGTGCTACCACACCCAGCTAATTTTTTGATTTTTATTGTAGAGACAAGGTCTCACCAAGTTGCACTGGCTGGTCTCGACCCCCTGGGTTCAGGCAATCTTCTCACTTTGGCCTCCCAAAGTGCTGGGATTACGGGCTTGAGCCACCGTGCCCGGCCTTGATCAAATATTTAATAAAGAAACATATATGACAGTTTCCAATTACATATCAGTAAACTTTCTTATAGCTCAACAGATCAGTGGTTCAACCAATATTCCCTTCTCCCTTATGGATGTAACCCCTCCCTCATTTTATTAGCTTTTATTTAATAATACTTTTTGTTTAGTGCTTTACATTTTTCAAAGGATCTAGACAAATTTTACATCATTTTACTATTTTTTTTAACATTCCTATACCAACACTGTGAGCTAGATACACATCTATCTGTGTTCTGGAGATGATGCAATGTTCTCCAGTCTCCCCTCTCCCCTTTCTTGATAAAGTCCTCTTCCACCTTGTCTCCTAGTCCTGAGACAGGGATTTTACAGCTTAATATCCCCATGTTGTCAGAAGGGCTTCTTTAGTGAATATTACTATTTTTTCAACCATGGTAGGGATTCCTTAAGACAATTTAGTGAGTTCTAACTAACATTTTAAAAAAGTGAAATAGAATAGAAAATATGAGAATACATCATACACAGTAAGGATAAATTATGAAACATGTATGTAGATTGAAATGTGCATGTGTGTGTGTGTGTGTGTGTGTGTTTCTGTTCAATAGTCATATTCAAAGTATTTAACAACCTCAACTCAGAGCTAGCGTTAGCACTGGAGGTTTCTGAAAGGCACTAGGTAGGAGGGGTAACTTGGGGAGGAATGTGAAGAATGCTACCTGGTATGGATGGACATTTTTTAGTATTTTAAGAAGCATGGCTGAACTGGTGCATACAGACAACGTTACCCTATATATGTGTGTATGTGTATTGACTGATAATGAAAAATGTATTTCCTACTGTGAGTCATGGTCAAATAAGCTTGTGAAACAGAGATTTAGGGGATAAGTTCCTACCAGAGCCTAATGCAGGATTTTGAAATGTTGGTTATTTAAGTACAGCCCTGCCATGTACAAGCAGACAGTTCTAATCTAGGATTATGTCCCTGGAAACCTGGGCTATAATCATTATTTGTAATATTATCTAAAGGGTAGGAATGGTCAACCTCTGCTTTCCTTTCTATTATCCCAAGAAATACTATTCAAAGACACATTTGACCAACTCTTAAGGAAAAATTCTGGCAGAAAACTGAAGGGTTACATTTGTAACTTTCCCACTTGCAGACTATGGCAAATGTCCCAGAATCCTTCCTTCTCTAACCAGGCCCAGTCCAGCATTACATAAAAATAACAGGAAGAAGCTATCTTAGCTCCTTGTCCCCGAAGACTGTTGCTAAAACCATCCTCTAATTAGACGTGTCTTATTCATTATAGAGTTTCAAATTACACTGGAGAAACACAGAGCGTATTTTTCTGCTATGTTAGACTAATTTCAAAATTCAGGGCTAGTGTTAGTTATACATATTTAACATACATGTTAACTTTCTGGTTTTGTGAATTTAGATGGCCTGTCATTTTTTTAATCTATTAAGATTTCTACTTCTGGCTCCTATTAAAAAGTGTTATATTACACTTTTTTTGCAGATAGAGTTTCAATGGAACAGAGTAACACGCATTCATTTGTGCATTGTCTATACTGCTTTTGTGCTACAATGGTAAATTTGAGTAACTGCATAGAGATCATCACAGGACTAAAATATTTATTGGCTGGCCTTTTACAGAAAAAGTTTATCAGTCTCTGGCCTAGAAATAACCTATAGAAATGAGCTTAAGTATACCATCCCTGCAAGTTTAAATTAGTTCTAGATTAGTCCTAATGGAAAAATTCACAGTGGCAAAGATAGAGGAATCTTTTACTTTTTGTAATCAAAACATAAGTTCAAATAGAAAAAGGATAAATGTTGGGATAACTCTCTTTTTGGTCTCTTTTCACTTTCATGGGATTTGAAAAACACTCAAAATAGTGTTTTGCAAAATAAAGCTAAACCCTCAATGTGAATAAAGCTCCAAGAATATTTTTTTTTTTTGAGTTGGAGTCTCACTCTGTCGCCCAGACTGGAGTACAGGGGCCACTCCCGGTCACCGCAGCCTCGACCTGCTGGGCTCCGGCGATCCTTCTGCCTCAGCCTTCCGAGTAGCTGGAATTACAGGCACGCGCTACCACGCCCGGCTAATTTTTGATTTATTGTAGAGATGAGGTCTCGCCTGCCCAGGCAGGTCTCGAACCCGCGGGCTCAGGCAATCCACTCACCTCAGCCTCCCAAAGGCGCGGTATTACAGGCTGAGCCACCGAGCCTGGCAAGAGTATTTACTTTGAGTCAACTCTCTGATCATCTATAAAAACACACACTGTCACAGAGTTAAAGCAAAAACCAAACCCCACAATAACCATATTAATAGGTATTATTTCTTAAGTAGTCTATATTTTCAGGAAAATGTTCAAATCCCAGGAAAGCAACAGATGCAGCAAAGAATAAAAATGACAAAATCATAGCTAAATAGTATCACCAAAGGGCTTATTTTCTAGTTAACAGAGACACTGTATACAGAATTATGGCACAAGCTTTGCTTTTAAATGTTTTCTAAAATATTATCAATCCATTTTCTTGCCCTAGTAGGTACAGCTTAATGAATATATTGTAACTTTCCTCCAATTATTCCATTATAACAATCATGTAGATATAAGTATAAAGTATTGAGGCCAATGTGTTATGACTCTGAAATATATGGTAATGTTACCTTTTTGAATAAATTCTTCACCCCAGCTTGCCCTTTTAAGAACCAAGAACTGAATTTCTATTTGATGTTACTGAATAATGATTAAGACTGATGTTTTACTAGCTGCTATTTACATGTATTACTTACAAATCAAGTGGGTAGAAGAAAAAAACCAAGTATTTCCCACGATAATCAGTTAACTTGAGCTCCTTAAATTCTCCATTTATCACAGCTGTTCCTTCCCAGTAAGGTGCTGGCTTGGAAACTAAGAAAGAAAAAGACATGATGTTCTATATAAACTGAGAAAATTGGTGGAATGGCAGAAACACATCTTCAGAAAAATCACTAAAAATCAGTGCTTCTTTGGCAGTCTGGCGAAGCTTACAAACTTCTTAAAACAGTGTTATTGAATGCATAAAGTAAAATACATGGAATTACAGAGGAAACCAATTATATTTAAAAGCAATTATCAAAATATTAAAAAAACAAATTGGTGATATAGCAATACATGTGCACTTTTAATAACAGCTTAAAACTGTAAGATTAGCAGTGATCTAACAACTACTAAGATAAGCAATGAATGTAAATGATGTTTCAGGATACCTGCAATAACCATAATGTAGCATAAAAATATTTGTGATTCTACTGGCGATGAGTACAAGCAAGTACTGCTGAAGCTGGTGGTTTGTTGCTGACGTTCATAATAGAAGGAAATGCTGAATTTCAGTTGGGTTAGTGAAAATAAAGACTTTATGTTCACAGACCCCTAACCTTCTACCCTGACTAAAAACCCTACTGGATACTTCACTATAGCTCATCCAAGTTGTCAACTTCCTACATTTCAAGTAACTTGATTTTCCTTTCCTCTAATGGCAGTCTTCCAGATGTACTAATTTACTTTGTCCAGCTTCTCATATACACAGAGGACCTGCTGCAGATGAGGCTACACTTGAAGATGAAGTTTGCAAACATGTCAGACCAGAAGTGTAAAATCCCAGACCACAGTATAATTTTCCTGGAGGGCTTTGAAAGAAGAGACTCCCTTGAACAGGTTTCAAGTGACCTGATGGAAACTGAACAGTTCATGCTGTTCTCTTATTTATTTATTTATTTTTTTGAGTTGGAGTCTCACTCTGTCGCCCAGACTTGAGTGTAGTGGCCGCTCCCGGCCACCGCAGCCTCGACCTTCCGCCTCAGCCTTCCAAGTAGCCGGAATTACAGGCATGCGCTACCATGCCCGGCTGATTTTTTGATTTATTGTAGAGATGAGGTCTTGCTGCCCAGGTGGGTCTTGAACCCGCGGGCTCAGGCAATCCACTCACCTCAGCCTCCCAAAGGCGCGGGATTACAGGCTGAGCCACCGATCCTGGCTCCCATGCCATTCTCTTGAAAGGACAGACTGTAATTCTAGCCAAGACACTTTGACAATATGTACCTTCATGCTTTGTTAACACATTCAGATAGTACTTATACTTTCAGAACCATTACATAGAGATTGTTACTTGCTTCCAAGTTTGACTAAGGTTCCTAGAAAGTAGTAAGGCTTATACTTTTGTATAACAACTAGCATTTATGGTCACTCCAAAGAGAGACAAACTGAAGATGAATTTCTCGGGGAAGTTAATATATAACATGTGATTACTTATCTTGAGTCAGCAGCCTACCTCATATATATAATCTTGATCTGCTTAGGTAAAGATCAGGAGGGAGAAATAGGCAGTAGAAGGGTCCTGAATTATATATTCTTTATATACAATACTTAAAATGCTATTCAAGAGAGAGTTTATAATAATAGTAATGATCTATTACAATGACACTTCTTAATTATTTTAGCATCCTGGGAAAAACTATCTTGAAAAATAAATTTTGTTCTGAAAATTGACTTGGGAAATGCTTGGTTCTTGATTTAAGAATGGCAGTTACTTTGCTAAGATCTACAAATGGAATTCCCAAAGCAACCCCTTGCATCTATTAAAAAACAAACAGAAATTGTCCTGAATATAAATTATGTAATTAATATAAAGATTCTGGTAAATGCAGAGAAGTATAAAGAATATTTAAATTCCCTCTTTAACCCCCATCAGTTTAACTACTGTTTACATTCTGATGTATGTCTTTCCAGTCCTTTGGGGGGGGGTCGGAGTCTCACTCTGTCGCCCAGGCTGGAGTGCAGTGGCACACTCCGGGCCACTGCAGCCTTGACCTGCTGGGCTCGGGTGATCCTTCTGCCTCAGCCTTCCAAGTAGCCGAACTACAGGCACACTCTACCACACCTGACTCATTTTTTTTATTTACTGTAGAGACGAGGTCTCACCACGTTGCCCAGGCTGGTCTTGAACCCCCAGGCTCAGGCAATCCTCTCGCCTCAGCCTCCCAAAGTGCTGAGATTATAGGCTTGAGCCACCGCGCCTGGCTCCAGTCCTTTTTAAACACACAAATTTGGATCATGTTGTACCCCGTTTTATTTTTTTCTCCCTAAAGGAAACAGTAAATTAATCATGAACAGTTTTTCATATTACTAAAAATTATGTAAAATTGTGGCCTTAATAATTCCACAATATTCAATTTTGTGAATAAAAGTCCTTGTATCTTTAATTCTAGATAAGCCTACATGTGACTCAGAAATGTAGCAAATAACTAAAATGTGAAGTTTTACTAGTAAAGAGAAAGCTATTATTACTACTTTTTTTTTTTTGCTTCCATAAGCAGCTCTGGAGTAGATTTGTTTCCTATGGGAAATATATGTAAATAAACACTTAACTGTCTGACATATTTCAAAATACCTTCCCAGGCAAATAAAACCAATAGAACTTGGAAATATTATGATTTTAAAAGTATAAGACTGGTTTTCTAAAATTAAAATCCAGAAATAGTTAACTTTCGGTAGAAAAGAAATGCAAATGTTGAAGGAGGCAAAACATTTTTTCTCATTTATACTCCATCCCATCCTAAGTCATAACATTCCATTTAACTCTGGGGATTCGTAATTGTAAAGCATTACTTTTTTCACTAAATACTGGTATAGAACATGCTGAACCACAAAAGTCAGACACACACCTAAAGAATGTCAAATGTAGGAAAAGCAGTTACTGAAAAGCAAGGGACAGCCTTTACCTATAGTCACTGTTCACTTCTTTTTGTCTGACTTTAACATCCAGATACAGCGGGCCACAACTTTCACAGTATCTGCTTAGTCTGACGTGTCATTACTGAAAGTGGCCAGTAGCTTTGTACACTGGACAGAAATGCAAATAATCAAAAACCAAATTGGCAGGACACAAATTGGCCACAAGGTTTATAATCAACCCAAATGCATTACCTCCAACCTCCTTTCCCCCCATTTCTCTCCAAAGTACACCCTGTAACAGGTTCTTCATGTGTAAGAAACACTAAGAATACCCATTAACTATACAGGTTTTGGGGAAGGTGGAGTTTAAGAGTACTCTTTATAAGATGTAAACAAAAGAAAATGAAACGGTCGACCTCCCGCGCATTTCGTTCAGCGACTTTTGTTTAATCAAACTTTCTGTGAATCGTTATTCAACCTATCAATAATGTCTTCTTCCCTGAAAGAGTACTCGAAAAGAGACGGGACGTACTGCAGGCACTGTGCGATGTTTCAGGAAGTGTTTCAGTTTGCACAACATCCTTAATGCCTGCAAGCCTGGGACTAGGGTCTCCCTCTTCCTCTCAACTGCGGTTTTTGGGGTAACCACTACTTCCAAATCTAATCAGTGAAAACCATCCCTTTCTTCACAGCTAAAACTCCCCTTTATGCCACCACCCCGTCCCCTAGGAGAGAACCAGGCCGGCCCAGGGCCCAGAGACAGCCCTGGGGGTGCCGCCCAAATCCAGGCCCTGAGTGTAACCAGGGTACACGTGTCTCCGGGCTTTCCCCACCCCCATCCTGGCGGGCCACCACCTACTCTTGGCTTTGCTTAGGTGCAGGGAGTGGTCTGCGACCGATACTCGGGATGCCTCCCCTGGGTACACTTGTCCACCCGCGTAGAAGTGGCACTCCTCTTCGCGGGTGCGGGGCCTCTCCTCTGCCTCCAAGCCCTGCAGAGCTCCGGCCGGCAGCAGAAACAGCAGCAGGGGTAGCAGTCGTAGCCTTCGACTCCGACCAGGGACTAGAGTCGTCGCGGCTAGCAGCGGCGGCGGCGCCTCCATGACCCCGCGAGTGCAGAAACACGTCCCTTGGCGCGAGCGCGAATTCTCCCGCCGGCAGGTAGCTAAAATCGCGTGCACTACGACCGCGCGAGCCAGGGCGCGGCCTCGCGAGACTTGCTCCGCCCTTCCATCCCCGCTTCGCCACGTGGGCGCTGGCCCCGCCTCCTCGCCCCCAGCTTGCATATGCGCCTGCGCACCGGGGCAGGCTTCGGCCGGGAGCGTCCACCACCTCGGCAAAGGCCATCTCAAGATTTCCCGCCCCTCAGCACTGTTTTAGGCATCATTGCACACCCATCTCTTCTACAGAGACTTAGCATCGCACACTATCCCCTTAAGAGCTGAAACTAATCTATATGCCTGTGAATGGCTTGTATTTTATACTTCTAATAGACTAGTCACTTAAATTTAAAAAATTATTTAAAACTCACAAATCATAATTGTATACATTTATAGAATACAATGTGATGTTTTGAAATATGTATCTAATGTGGAATGAGAAAATCACGCTAATTAACATATCCATTACCTTGTTTACCTATATTTTTAGAAGACCTTTAAAATTTACTCTTATTTATTTTGAAATATACATTATTTACTATATTTACCCTACTGCTTGCCAGAGGCTTGGAAGTAGGGGAGAGAAGGAGGAAAAGGGGAGTCGTTGGTCAAAGGGTACAAAGTTTCAGATAGGAGGAATAGGTTTTGAGATCTAATAGACATCTACTTGTTTTTTTCCTTGAAGTGATTTGTGTGAACAGTGCCATGACTCTCCCCTTTTGTTGCAGCCCTTTTAAGTCCTTTTAAGATAGGTCTAACCATTTACTCTCCTCCAGCAGGCAAGGGCAAACAGGCAGTTTTTGATGACAATCTTGTCTCAAAGATGAACATTTTTTTTCTTTGAATACAGATTTGAAAAGTTCCCCCAGAAAACCCTTTCTCCCAGCACAATGTTGTTCCATCTTCTGACAGTTAACCCCATCACCACAGGTCTCTTCCCCTATTCGACTCATCCACCTGCCACTGTCCCTCCCCCGCCCTGCCAGGGCCGCCACCCGTCCTCCCTCTCCCCTCCCCCCAACACCTGATGTTCGCGCCTGTACACTGACTGGGGGCAGGCCTAGGTCGTTGACGAAGGGCGCTTTGTGGTGTCAGCTGTCATTTAGATCCTGCTCTTCCTACGTTTTAGATCCTGCTCATCCTTCCAGGCCCATCTTTTCCACGAAGGTTTGCAGGTGACTGGCCTCCCGCCATTGCTGTAACGGGCCTCCCGCCATTGCTGTGACGGGCCTCCCGCCATTGCTGTGACAGGCCTCCCGCCATTGCTGTGACGGGCCTCCCGCCATTGCTGTGACGGGCCTCCCGCCATTGCTGTGACGGGCCTCCCGCCATTGCTGTGACTAGTCACCCCGCCATTGCTGTGACTGGCCTCGCACCTTCGGTATCTTTGCCCATCACTGGCCTCCCACTCTCGACACTAAAATAGACTCTCATCCTTCCACACTTATCTTTTCACCAAGATTCATCGGTGACTGGCTTCCGGCCATTGAGGTGACCAGCCTCCCTCCTTTAGACCCTTTTATCCTTCCATAAAGCCTCCCCATTGCATGCCACCTTCCTCCCAAAATGCAGAAACTAACTTTTTGCATCTGAATGGCTTGCATTTTATCCCTGTAACAGACATTTCTTATTCTCTTCCTTGCAGTGATCTGTGCGAACAATGCCGTGACTCTCCTTTATTAGTTGAAGAAAGGTCTAGACCATTTATTCTTCTCTTGCAGGAAAGAAACTACAGGGCAAACAGACAGTTCAGCAACTTAAGCCTGTCTCAAGGTGTGTTTTCTTTGTTTAAATTAAGATTTGAAAATTTCCCAGAAAACCCTTCTCCCAGCACATCATTGTTCCATGTTCTGACAATTATGCCACCAGCCACCCGTTTCCTAGGATGGGAGGTGAAGACTGGGAGAGGAGACACATCACACACCACATAGACAGGAGCCATCAGCAGCCTTTATGTCCTCAAGATTCCCTGTATTCCTGTAAGCTCTTGTCATCTTCTGAATCCCACAGAAGCCATCCTATGAGTTTAGAAAGGGCAGATTTTCTATCTACCACAGTGGGTTGTCACAAGGAGCAAGGATATAGCATATGAAAGCAACTTTAAACAGAAACAGGCTGTTTGGAACATTAGGTGTTATTTACAAAATCAAGTGCTTATAGGATCAAATGCTTACCCTGGGCATTTGAAAGGAGGTTTGTCTTCCTTTGAATAGACTATCAACTCCCTGGGACTTAAATCAATGTCTAATTCATCTTTGTTTCCCAAAGAACCTGTCCCAAGCTAAGCATTTGATACCATAAGCACTTGATTTTGTAAATAGCACCTAACATTCCAAACAACCTGTCTCAGTTTCAAATTGCTTTCACATATTATATCTTTGCTCTTTGTGGCAGATAGAAAATTTCCCACTTCTAAACTCATCCCTTTCCTATTTCTGGACATTGTATGCTGCGCTTCCTGATTCCTGCTTCCTGCTTCCTGGAGGAAAAGGATGAAAAAGGTGAAGCCAGCTTTTTGCCCAGGGAGGGAGACCATGTCCTTACCCATAACATTGTCCTGCAGCTCTTCACTTTCTGGGATCCCTAAGATAGGAAGCCTTTGACGAGGTGGCTCTCGCTCCCATTCTTCTCCTTCCCTAGCCTCCTGTTCCACGTGGAGGGGGAGTGGGGTCCGGGGGGTTCTGGACTGAGTCCCAGGGATTCGATTTGGGCCTATACCCCTTAGTCGGCTTCGGTGATCCATGGTGATCGTTAGTAAAACAGCCACAAGCCTCAATGAATTCTAGGCCCTGAGCTAGGCCTCTAAATTTGGACCTGGGAAAGAAGGCTTGGGAAGAGCGTGATGTCTCTACACCTCTTTGTTTTGGGCTGAGCTGAGATGTCCCAGCTGGCCTCAAGGGCTGCCCACCAGGTGGGCCCCAGTGAGCTTCCTGCCCACTGGAGAGAGTGACCAGGCCAGCCAGCTCTCAGGCACCTACTGAAGCTGGCATTCTGGGTAGCAGTTGCTTTGAATCCTGTCATCCAATGATATTTGTGCAAGCATTGTGTTGTCACCGTGACATCAACAAGGAAGCTCAAGGTGGAGGCCCCGCCCTCAAGACCACTTGCTATCCAGCTGGAGTCAGTTGCCCATATTAATAATACAAAACTATCAACCAGAGGAGGTAGCTTCTGAACACAGGATGCACCTCAGAAATACCCGGGGAGTTTAAAAACATTCACGTGCAGGGCCCACAGCCCCTCAAATGATTATTTAATAGGCCCTTTGGGGGTCCCAAGCATCTTTGGTTTCACAAATAGGGAGGTCTGATTAAGAATCTCCACTGATGGTAGCCAAAAGCACAGGTTGTGGGGTCAGCTCTTTTTAGGTTCAAATCTGAGCTCTGCCACCTATTGGCCTTGTGGCTTTAATTAATGTATTTAACCTCTCTGAGCCTGCAGATAAAAGACAATAATAGTTTCCCCATGTAGTGAAACTGAAATAATTGGATAAATGTAAAGCTTAACTTTGAATGTCGGCCAGACTTAGGTGCTCCATTCTAATGAATATGACAGAAGTAATGCTTTGTTACTTCTGAGGCTGGGTCGTAAAAAGAATAGCTTCTGTTCATCTTGTACTTAGATTACTCATTCTGGGGGAAGACTTCCCAATTTTTAAATTGAGAAAAAATTCACAAAACATGATTTTTTCATTTTAAAGTGTATAATTCAGTTGTTAGAATAGGCACGATGTTGTGACTTATGGTAACCACTATCTGATTCTAGAACATTTCTACCACCCTCAAAAGAAACTTCATGCTTATTAATCACTCCCAATTCTCCCCTCCCCCATCCCTTGGCAACAGCTAATCTACTTTCTCTCTATATAGATTTACTTATTCTGGACATTTCATCTAAATGGAATCATACAATATGTAACTTTTTGTGTCTTGCTTCTTTTACTTAAGCATAACATTTTTAAGATTTGTCCATGTTGTATCATGTATTGGTATTCATTCCTTTTTTCATTGTGGTAAAATATGAAGCATAAAATTTACAATTTTAATAGTTTTTAAATGTACAGTTCAGTGGTGTTAAGTATATACATATTGTTGTGCACTCGTTGTCACATCCTCCAGAATTTTTTCATCTTCTCAAACTGAAAGTGCACCTATTCAACAATAATTCCCTATTATCCCTTCCCCCCAGGCCCTGGAAACCAACATTCTGCTTTCTGTCTCTATGAATTTAATTATTTCTAGGGAGCCAGGCATGGTGGTGCAAACCTGTATCCCTGTAGGCTGAGGTGGGAAAATCCCTTGAGCTCAGGAATTTGAGGTTATAGTGAGCTATGATTCTGCCACTGCACTCTAGCTTGGGTGACAGAGTGAGACCTTGTCTCTTAAAAAACAAACTCACTCCTAGGTACCTCATATACGTGGCATCATACAATATTTATCCTTTTGTGTTTAATGTTTTCAAAGTTCATCCACGTTGTAGTATGTGTTGGTACTCCATTCCTTTTTATGGCTTGATAATATTCCATTGTTGGATATACCAATTTGCTTACCTGTTTATAAATTGACAGCTATTTGGATTGTTTATACTTTTAGACTATTATGAATAATGATGCTTCTTGTACAAGGTTTTGTGTGAACATATGTTTTCAGTTCTGTTGGGTGTATACCTAGACTGGAATTGTTGGGCCATTTGGTAACTATGTTTAACTTTTTGAGTACCTGCTAAAGTGTTTTCCAAAGCAGCTGCATCATTTTTAATTCACACCAGCAATGTATGAGGGTTCCAATTTCTCTACATCCTCTTCAACACTTGTTATTGTCCATTTTTTTGGTTATAGTGATTCTACTGGGTATGAGGTTGTAGCTCATTGTGGTTTTGATTTGCATTTCTCAAATGACTAAAGATGTTGAGCATCTTTGTATGTGTTCTTTGGCCACTTGTATATCATCTTTGGAGAAATATTTACTTAAATCTTTTGCCCATTTAATAATTGGGTTTTGTTGTTGAGTTTTAGGAGTTCTTTATATATTCTGGATACTAAACCCTTATCAGATGTATGATTTACAAATATTTTCTTCCATTCTGTGGGTTGTCTTTTTTTTTGAGTTGGGGTTCCACTCTGTCGCCTAGGCTGGAATACAGTGGCATGATCATGGTTCATTGATGCCTTGGCCTCCTGGATAACCCTTCTGCCTCAGGCTTCCAAGTAGCTGGGACTACAAGCATGTGCCACCATGTCTGGCTAATTTTTTTGATTTTTTTGTGAAGATGAGATCTCACTATGTTGCTCGAACTGTTCTCAAACTCCTGGGCTCAGGCAATCCTCTTGCCTTGGCCTCCCAAAGTGTTAGAACTATAGGCATGAGCCACCACGCCTGGTCTGTGGGTTGTCTTTAACTTTCTTACTAGGGTCCTTTGATGCAAAAATGGTTTAATTTTGATGATGTTCAAGTTATCTCTGGTTGCTTGTGCTTCTGGTGACACACTTAAGAAACCATTGCTTAATCCAAGGTCATTAAGATATACACCTATAATTTCTTCTAAGAGTTTTATAGTTATAGTTTTTATATTTAGGTGTTTGATTTTAATTAATTAATTTGTGTATAGTGTGAGGTAGAAATCAGGACTACTTTTGGAATATCTGCTATATGCCAGACACTGTCACTGGGAGACAGCAGTAACAAAACAGACACGTACCTGCTATTATCAAGCTCAAATTTCACTGCTGCTCACACATATTAGTCAGTGGTCACATAAGCATCTATTGTAAACTTGACTTGATCATACACTGTTTCTGACCATAATAGAGGCCCAGAAATTGTGAGGATTGTGGGAGAAGGGCACACCCTTGCATGGTTAGCAAAGTTGCAGTATAGCATTGGGGCTTGGTATGGAGGAAATCCCTGTTTGACACTGTCATGGGGACATTTCCAGATTCCTTGAGGGACCTCTGAGTGTGGGCTCCTGACACATCCGGTGTCTTTCCTCTGACTGGCAACTTAGACTCCCCCCAGTTCCTTTTATCAGTCATCCTTGTGTTGGGATCTTTTCACCGCTCTGGATGGCCCACTTGACTTTTCCTTTTAAGATAATCTCAGGTCACTGTCTTTTATAGGATTCATATTTGTTCGTTGGAAACATGAATTTTTCTGCATCTACTGGTAGTTCAGTTTATGTCCAAGTCTGCCTCTTTATTGTCCCTTCTGTCAGGAGTTCTCCAGCCCCAGTCACTAGACTTTACTTGTGAGAGTCAGACACTAGTCCCTGTGATCCCTAGCCTACAGGAGATATAAGCCAAGCCTTCTAAAGCTTTTTGTCATTTGCTTGAAGTAATGAGGAAGCAACAATTTTTTTTTGAGTTGGAGTCTCACTCTGTCGCCCGGGTTGGAGTGCAGTGGTACGACCACAGCCACAGCAACCTCAACCTGCTGGGCTCAGGTGATCCTTCTGCCTAAGCTTTCCAAGCAGCTGGAACTATAGGTGCATGCCACCATACCCAGATAATTTTTTTAAAAATTTGTCGTAGAGATGAAGTCTCGCCAGGTTGTCCAGGCTGGTCTCGAACTCGCGGGCTCAGGCAATCCTCTCACCTCTGCCTTCCAAAGTGCTGGGATTATAGGTGTGAGCCACTGCACCTGGCAACATTTGTTCGTTTTAATTCCAGTAGAAGTCATCACCAGGTTGTGAAAATGTTTACACAGCCTCTGGAGAGGCCCATGTGAGAAGAAAGTGGCCTCCCACAAACTACCAGCACCACCTCGCCAGTCCTGTGACTGCACTTGAAAGTAGATCTTCCAGCTCCAGTCTTTCTCTCTCTCTCTCTCTCTCTCTCTCTCTCCCCCCTTCCTTCCTTCCTACTTTATTTTAGAGATATGGGGTACAAGTCAGGGTTAGGTACATAAGTAATGTATGTACAAGTGAAGTTTGGGCCTCCAACTGGTCCTCACTTCTCCTGGTTTAGGATGAGGTACCTATTATGTTGTTATGTGCCCCCCTTTCCTCCTTCCCCTGTCAGAGTATCCCATGACTGCCAGTCCCTTTCTTGTGCTATTGTAATGTTCAGGTCTCATTTATGAGAGAGAGCCTTTGGTATTTGGTTCTTTGTTTTCATGATAGATTGTCTTTAAAGAATGTCTTTAAAGAATGTCTTTAAAGAATGTCTTTAAAGAATGTCTTTAAAGAATGTCTTTTAGAATGTCTTTAAAGAATGATTGTCTTTAATTCCATCCAACTTGCAGAGAAGTCCAAGATTTTGTCCCTCTTTATGGCTGTATAGTATTCCATCATGTATAGGCACAACATTTTCTTTATCCAATCGACTTTCTATGGGCAGTAGGGCTGATTCCATGTTTTCAATGTTACAGCTCTGACTGACATCATGACTGCAGCCTCATTAGACACCCTGGGCCACAACCTCTCAGGTCAACCATTCTTGAATTTGTGACCCACACAAATTGTGAGTATGATAAATTTTTATTATTATTTAATTTTGTAATTTTTGGAAATATAATTGACATTCATAAACTTTGCTATTTTAAAGTGTATAGTTCAGTGATTTTTAATATTTTCACTATTATTCAATGATTACTACTATCTCATCTCATCTCATGTTCCCATCACCCCAAAATGATACCCCATACCTCTTAACAGTCACTCTCATTTCCCCCTAGGTCACATTACCTGACAACCACTAGTATACTCTCTATTTGCCTGTTGCAAATATTTCCTATACATGGAGTCATGCAGTATGTCATCTCTTGTGAATGGCTTCTTTCATGTAGCATAATTGTTTTCAAGGTTCATCCATGTTGCAGCATGTGTCAATCCTTTGTTCCTTTTTATGGGTAAATGATATTTTATTGTATAAACGTTTTCTTTATCTGTTTATCAGCAAATGGACACTGGTTTGTTTCCACTTTTGGCTATTGTGACTAATGCTGCTATGAACATTTGAGAATAAGTTTTCATGTGAACATATGTACAACTCTATTGGGTATATACCTAGGACTGGAATTGCTGGGCTAGATGGTAACTCTATGTTTGACTTTTTGAGAACCTGTCAAAGTGTTTCCACAGTTATACCATTGAACCCTAGCAGTGTATGAGGTCCCATTTGCTGGCAGTTTATCAAATCCTTTCCAATACTTATTACTATCCTTGATTTTGGTTATAGTCATCATAATAGATACAAGGTTGTATCTCACTGTGGTTTGATTTGCATTTGACATGACTAATAATGCTGAGCATCTTTTCATACACATTTTGGCCATTTGTTTGTCTTCCTGGGAGAAATGTCTGTTCATACTTGCCCATGGATAAATTGGGTTTTTTGATTGTAGAGTTTTAAGAGCTTTTGGATATTTTGAATACTACAACCTTATCAGATATATAATTTGCAAATACTGTGTATTTTTTCTTTTTTTTCTCTTTTAATTTTTATTTTAAAATTGTGGGGTACAATTCAGGGTTAGGTATACAAATATTCATTGTGCAGATACCCTTATTGATGAAGCGTGCCTCCCCCCTTCCCAGTAGAGTTTTAAGAGCTTTTGGATATTTTGAATACTACAACCTTATCAGATACATAATTTGCAAATACTGTATATTTTTTCATTTTGTGCATTTTCTTTTCACTTTCTTGATACTGTCCTTTGAAACAAAAAGTTTTTAATTTAGATCATTTCCAAATTCAATTACTTTTTCGTTGGTTGCTTGTGCCATTGGTGTCATATTAAAGAAACAATTAGTCTGGGCTCAGTGGTTCAGCCTGTAATCCCAGCACTTTGGGAGGCTGAGGCAAGTGAATTACCTGAGCCCGTGGGTTCGAGACCAGCCCAGGCAATTTGGCAAGACCTCGTCTCTACAATAAATAAAAAATTAGCTGGACGTGGTAGTGCGCACCTGTAGTTCCAGCTACTTGGAAGACTGAGGTGGAAGGATCGTCGCTGGAGACCAGTAGGTCAATGCGTGGGTGGCCATGTGAGCGTGCCACTGCACTCTAGCCTGGGCGACAGAGTGAGACTCCAACTCAAAAAAAAGAAAGAAAGAAAGAAAGAAAGAAAGAAAGAAACAATTGTATGACAGAATGTCACAAAGATTTACAAGTATTTTTCATTCTAAGAGATATGTAACTTGCAAATGGTAGAATATTTATGAGTGAATAATATTTTATTTTGTGTAAACATTTTCTTTATCCATTTATCAGCAAATGGATATTAGTTTGTTTCTACTTTTGGGTATTGTGACTAATACTGCTATGGACATTTGAGAATAAGTTTTTATGTGAATGTATGTTCAGTTCTATTGGATGTAATACGTAAGACTGGAATTGTGAACAATTATGAAAAGAGAGGGAGGAGAACCTAGTTGAGGCCTAGCGTTTTTCATAGAAAGATATACATATGGAAGACAAGACTGGGAAAATGGATTCCATTAGAATTTTTCATGTCCACATACCCTTAAGAAAGTCTTCTTTTAGAATTGGGGCTCTGACCTGAGTCAGAGAACCACTGCATTCTTTATAGATATTCCTTGACATAATGAATGAGAATAGGAGAGAAGTAGTGAAAAGTAATGAAAAAGAGGAATAAGGCAGAGAAAGGGAATAAACAGGGGACAGGGAAGAAGTTGTGGTAGGGGTAAACTAGTGTCCCATTGTTCCATCCTTGTAGGAGTTGTTCCATCCTTGTATAGTGCCTTGGAAATGGGCCCCCTAAATTCACTTTGTTATATTTTGACTCTCTCCTGGGCAGGTGCTCATGGGTGGGCAGTGTGGATGGTTGCTTGGCTGGGGGACAACTATATGATCAAGTCTCAGCCTCAGTGGTGGCAAATATAATCAGGTAATTGTACAAGATATACACTTCCTGTCCATGATTCATGTCGATTCTCATAGATAAGGTCCCTTTGAGGATGAACATCAGTGGAATAAATAAGCTCATCAGACATGTCCTGCCCATGTTGTGATAATGGCCACCTTGATAGACTATGCAACAAGGCACAGTAGTCCATCTACAATTAAGGACCTGTCCCCAAATCAAGACTTAGTGTTTCCAGCACATGAGAACAAGGAAGTCTGGCCAATGTGCAGAGTGCTAGCTCTCCAGTCAAGCACAGAGAGGATCTCATATGCAGAGATCCCATGTGCAGATGGCACAGATGGTGCTGTACCTTTCTCTTGAGGTTACCACTGTGCATGGGCAGTAGATCCCTTTTCTGTATATGGCACTGTCAATCCAGTACACATAGCAGATGGGGGAATTCTATAGAAGGACTGTTAGTTGAACTGGTTTTATATTTGAATTTACCAACCACATACAGTTACACATTGCAGCAACCTTTATAGCAAAAAATATTCTCTGCAATGAACTATTCACTTCACATGCCATCCAACCAGCAGATGCTATTGAAAAATGGCTCAAATTCATAAAGAAAATTGATCATTGATATTACACATTGTATACATGTATCAAAATATCACATGTACCCCCCAAAATATGTGCAATTGTTGTATATCAATACAAAATGACAACAACAAAAAATAGAGGAATGGATAGCTGATGCTCAGCTCCCAGTGGAGCACAGGCTTAAGAAAGTCATTTTGGTCTCTAAATATGGCATTTCCCCAGCATATTTCTGTCATTTAAGTTATATGTTTGTTTATGAGATTGGGGAAAATGAGAAGAGGCATCTGAAAGAAAATGGAAATGAAAGAAAATGCCTGTCACAATGACAATTTCCTCCAAAATTTCTTTCCTCCTTCTTCCACCTCAACTTTTCACATCTCTGAGGTGGGAAATGGACTAATATCAGCTGACCTAGCTTTGCTTAGGTTTTTGGTGAGACAGTACAGTACCTCACTCTGAGGTACTAGGGTATTGGGTCCTGGAAACATTTGTTGCTTTGACCTTTGGAGCCTCTGCTAAAATACATCCAAAAGCATATTGCTTTCAATATCTTGTTGAAGACAGACTTTTAGGGACTTGTCTGACTCACAGCATCTTGCTGAAGCCTTAATTGTACCCCTGAAGCCTTTCTTGTAGGTCTGAGGGTGCATTTCCTTATCTAGTTGAAATACTTCATAAGCGAGTGTAAGCCAGTATCCCTTCATCCCATCATTCTAGGAAATGTCAGGGTGCAAACAGGCCCTGCCACGTGTTGGCTCACTTCTACTCTCTGGACTTGAAGTCTTCTGGTTGTTCTCAGAGTAATAATTTTTATTTTGGATTATCTCTGTACATTTAGAGCAGTGGTAATTCTCTGGGAACCTCTTTTGTTTTTTAAAAGTACCCTGAAAAGACTTGGTATTTGTTGACTTTTGAATTCACTGTACCTTCTGGTGCCTGTACTTTTGCAAAAATCGTTTCTTTCTGTTTGTACTTTTTCTGCCTTTTGGATCATGGTATGTTGGGTAACCAGTTGCTAGGCTAGGAAGTGTAATCTCAAGTTTGCAATGAGATGGTGATAGCCCTCAGGGGGCTCTATCTCCACATTGGTCTCTGGTATCAGCTCCTGCATGGAGAGGACTTTCAAGACCCCAGCTGCTTTTGACAAATTTACTTGATGGATTTAAAATTTTTTTGTTTGTTTTAAAGATGTGGGGTACAGTTCAATTTTAACCTCCTAATTCCAGGGGCTGTTAAGGTCATGATGTACTTTTGGAAAAATGCAGTTGGTCCTGCAGAGTAAAATGGGACAAGTTGATAGTGAAAAGGATGGGAGGAAAACCTGGATGTGTTTCATGGTCGTTGGATAACAGATCTCATTTAGGAAGCTATATATATAGTTAACTATATATATATATATATATGATGAATATGAGGACAATGGATTCCATTAGGATTTTCCCAGCCCAGCTATGGCTAGGAAAATGCCCTTTAATGTTTGGGGTCTAGTTTTTATTGAGTACCGTTGCATTTCTTTTGGTAGATACCACTCAGCTTAATGAATAAGAACATGGGAAACATGGGAAAGAATAAAGAGTGAAATAGGGAGAGAAGGGAGAAAAGGCAGTTGAACTGGGAGAAGTCCAGGAAGATATGGTGAGTATAACCCGGTAACCCTTTATCCCATCCTTCTCTGAGTTGTGCCATCAGTTCTCTTTGGGTCAGTTGTCCCCATTTTATTCCCAGAGGGCCATCCCCACTGTGAAATTCTCCTTTCCTCCTTTAAGCAGGAGGAATTTATACTAGTTGGTTTTCTCAAGGGGCTTCTTTTTAATTTAATTAATTAATTAATTAATTAATTTACAATGAGAAAGAAGACTTTATTTGGATTACTGAGATAGGTTCCAAGTCTACTACAACAGGAACAAGAGATAGGGCTCAACTCAGGATATGGCAAACGCAGCTGAGGATTTGGAGGCATGAGGAGAATGATGGGAGTCAATAAATGGAAAATCAATCAGAGAGACACCCAACATAGGACGATTCCTCTATACCTACTGGCAGGATGCTTGCTGAACGTAGGCCAGTGCTATCAGATATCAAGCGTGCAGGAAAGGGAATCCGATCAGATTTGAAATGTGATTTGTTGTCAGGTTAGGTCATTCTCTCTAAATGGACTTAGGATTCTCGCAAAGACTTGTGTCCTCTGCAAGAACAGATACCCACCCTAAGGTCAAGTCCTCGTCAAGAAGAGAGTTTAGAGGAGCCCGACTATAGTTTGTTCAGGGAGAGATTCTATGTCCCCTGTAACTGAAAACCAGTACAATGCCATTCCTAACCAGACACAGTTTTTCTGGCTTGAGGTATAATAAAGTTTAGCACAGAAGCAATATCAAGTTCAACTAATTGATAAAAAGCTGAGACATAAATTATCAAAATGATGTTTTTGTTTGGATCAGCCAATCTGACAAAAGCCATTTGGCTAAGATCAGGTGTATTTTATTTTATTTTAAAGATGTGGGGTACAATTCAGGATTAGGTAGATAAGTGGTCATCATACAAATAAAATTCGGGCCTCCCTTTGGTCCCCACTTCATCTGGTTGGAGATCAGGCACGTTTATTGATATTATGTGCGGCCCCCCGGCAGTGTCCTGTTACTACCAAACCCTTTCTTATAGTATTATGATAAATGTTCAGGATCTGCTTATAAGTGAGAACATGCGGTACTCAGTTCTTTGTTTCTGTGATAGATCACTGAGTATTATAGACTCTAAATCCATCCAAATTGCTGCAAAGTCCATAAATTTGTCTTTCTTTAGGACTGCATAATATTCCATCATGTATATGTACCACATTAAAAAAATCCAGTCCACTTTCAATGGGCAGTACAATTGGTTCCATGTTTTTGCTGCTGTGAATAGTGCTGCAATAAACATGTGTGCACAGATAATTTTTTTGTAGAATGATTTGAGTTCCTCTGGGTATATTCCCAGAAGGGAGATTGCTGGGTCGTATGGAAGGTCAGTTTCTAGTTCTTTTAGGAATTACCACACTGTTTTCTATAGAGGTTGAACTAGTTTGCACTCCCATCAACAGTGCAAAAGTGTTCCCTTTTCTCCACATCCTCTCCAGCATCTGTTGTTTTTTGTTTTATTAATGATGGAGGGAGGCCTCTTTATTTTTCATATTTCCCATGTCTAATAAAAAATACTAGATCATTAGGATTGTGCATAGTTGAAAAGTCACTATGTATCTCCTACCCTGGGGCTACCCTGAGTGCTCTCCTGCAATCTTCATTATGACTTCTTGGCTGTCCATTTTCTTTGGAGCATATTCAGTTTCCGTTTCTTTGCAAGGTGTCACTGTGTCGGTAATTGTGGTATTGTTGAGTTGCCTTTATGGGAACAGAGAAAAAGTAACTTTCTTCTTTTTATGTATGACAACTGGCTCAGGAATCTGTTCTTCTCATGTATAGGAAGAAATCTGAGGAAGTTTCCATAGTTATGTGGTTACCCTTAGCCAAGTGTCCTGTGGTCACTTCCAAGTGAGTAGAAACCCAAATCTAGAATAATACAACTCCCAATTCCTGAATATTGGTAAGTTTCTTCTTACTCCTAGTAGATACTTTCTATTTATTGTCCCTGTTTCATTGGGAGAGGTATTTAATCTCTCTGAGTCCCAGTTTCTTCAAGTGTATATGAGAGATATTTTCTAACCCTCACTATGTATGAACCTTAAATGAGACGATAAATGTAAAGCCTTAATATAGCTTCTCATACTAAATATCACAGCCCCATTGTCAGATTGAAGTCTTGACATGAGTTAGAGAACCACTGTATTCTTTTTTAATTTTATTTTTCCCATCATCATTGAGGCATGATTGACAAATAAAAATTGTATATACTTAACGTATACAGCATGATGATTTGATATACTTACACGTTGTGAAATGATTACCACATCAAACTAATTAATGTATCTATTACCTTTTTGTATCCATTTAATGTATCTATTACCCTTTTTTTGTGGTGAGAACACTTATGATCTACTCTCTTAGCAAATTTCCAGTATATAATATATTATTATTATACATAGTCATAATGCTGTACATTAGATCTCCAGAACTTACTCATCTTATAACTGAAAGTTTGTACCCTTTGACCAACAACCACCCTTCTACTCTTTGTTGCTATGAGTTTGACTTTTTTAGGTTCCACATATAAGTGATAAGTAATGCCAGCAGGTCCCATTTGTTTCCATTTCTTTGCAAGATGTCCTGGCACCTTACTTTAGATTGTAGCGCTATTTGATATTTATTGTCTTGGCTTTTGGAGCTTGTATTAGTCTGATAAGGCTGCTGCAGCAAAGTACAACCAACGTGGTGACTTAAACAGCAGAAATTAGCCAGATATGGAGAATGCCTGTAGTTCCAGCTACTTGGAAGGTTGAGGCGGAGGGATCACCTGCGCCCAGCAGGGTGAGGCTGCAGTAGCCATGAGTGTGCCACTGCACTCCAGCCTGGGTGACAGAGTAAGACTCCAACTCAAAAAAAAAAAAAAAAAAAGGCAACCCCCTTGGGTCCCTTCCCACTATAGGAGCTTTTCTGTCCTCTCAATAAATTCTGCTTTCTCACTTAAAAACAGAAAAACAGAAAAACAGAAATTTGTCTCACAGTTCTGGAGGCTAGAAGTCAGAAATCAATGTGTGTTGGCAGAGTTGGTTCCTTCTGAGGGCTGGGAGAGAAAGATCTGTCTTAGGCCTTTCCCCTTGGCTTATAGATGGTCATCTTTCTATTCACATGGCATTCTCTCTGTATATGTGTGTGTGTCCAAATTTCCTCTTTTTATAAGGATGCTGGTCTTATTGGAACAGGGCCACCTAATGTCTTCATTTTAACTTGATTACCTCTGTAAAGTCCCTATCTCCAAATAATGTCACATTCTGAGATACGGGGTGTTAGGAATTCACATACAAATGTTTTGGAGGACATAATTGAATCCGTAACAGAGCCTTTGTCAAATCTCTTACATGACAGGACATGTGTTCTACTTCCCATTCAATGCAGGCTTTTAGGAATGTGCTTTTTCTCAGTCTAGGCATCTTAGCCTCTAGGAATTTGTGACTTACCCCTCTGTTGTGCTTCCACATGTGGACATTGGAAAGCACAGTTCTTTCTTGTGCATGTGATATAAATGTAGTTCACTTCCAAGTCAGTCTCTTATTGTATCATCTAGTAGGGGCATTCCAGCCCTAGGTTCTGGACTTCATTTGTGTGAGTCTGATACTAATCTCTGTTTTTGCTAATTTCAGGGGGATATAAGACAATTAAAACATAGCCTTATTGAAATATCACTGACATATAAAAATTGCATGTATTTAAGATGTACAGCTTGATATTTTGATATATGTGTATCATGTAAAATGATCACCACAATCAAGATATTTAATATACCCATTACCTCTACATAGTTACCATTGTGTGTGTTTGTGTATGTGTGTCTTAAGAAGATTTAAGATCTATCCTTTTAGCAAATTACAAGTGCAAAATACAATATTGTTAACTATTGTGACCATGCTGTGTGTTAGGTCTCCAGAAATTATTTATCTTGGATAATTGAAAGCTTGTACCCTTTGACCAACATCACCCTTTCCTCTACCTTCCTCAGTTCCTGATAATCATCCTTCTATTTTGTTTCTATGAGTTTGACTTTTTAAGGTTACACATATAAGTGAGATCATGTAGTATTTGTCTGACTTATTTCAATTACCATCATGTCCTCCAGGTTCATCTATGTTGTCACAAATGGTAGACTTTTCTTATTTGTTAAGGCTGAATAATATTTCATTGTATATGTATATTTCACATTTTCTTTATCCATCCATAGACACCTAGGTTGTTTCCATGTTTTGACTATTGTGAATAATGTTGCAGTGAATGTGAGAGTGCAGATATCTCTTTGCAATCCTGATTTCAACCCCTTTGGTATAAATATCCAGAAGTGGGATTGCTGGGTCATATGGTAGTTCTATTTTTAATTTTTTTGAGGAATCTCCATGCTATTTTCTTTTCTTTTTCTTTCTTTCTTTCTTTTTTTTTTTTTGAGTTGGAATCTCACTCTGTTGCTGAGGCTGGAGTGCAGTGGCATACTCACAGCCATCCCAGCATCGACCTGCTGGACTCCGACGATCCTTCCGTCTCAGCCTTCCAAGTAGCTGGAACTCCAGGTGCACGCTACCACCACAGCTAATTTTTGATTGATTGTAAATTTTCCTGGGCTGATCTCGAGCCCATGGGCTCAGGCCATCCACTCGCCTCGACCTCCCAAAGTGCTGGGATTACAGGCTGAGCCACTGAGTCCGGCCTCCATGCTATTTTTTATAATTGCTATACCAATTTACATTCCCCACCAAAGTATATAACATCGTCCACAACACTTGTTATCTTTGGACTCTTTCATAGTAACCCTCCCAGCAGGTGTGAGGTGATAAATCATTGTGGTTTTGATTTGCACTTCCCTGATGATTAGAGATATTGAGCACCTTTTCATATACTTGTCTTCTTTGGGAAAAGGTCTATTTAGGGCATTTGCCCATTTTAAAATTATTTGTTTTTTTCTTTTTGCTATTGAATTGTAGGAGTTGCTAATGTATTTTAGATATTGACCCCTTATAAGATATGGTTTGCACATACTTCCTACCATTCTGTAGGTTGCCCTTTGATTTTGTTGATTATTTCCTTTGTTGTGTGAAAACTTTTTAGTTTGATGTAGCTTCACTTGTTTATGTTGCCTGTGTTTTTGGTGTCATATTCTAAGAAATCATTGCCGAAACCAATGGCAAGGAATTTTTTCCCCTATGTCTTCCTATGATGTTAGGTCTTAGGTTTAAGACTTTTGTAGAGACAGGGTCTTGCTGTGTCACCCAGGCTGGAGTACAGTGGTACCATCATGGCTCACTGCAGCCTCCAACTCCTGGGCTCAAGCGATCCTCCTGCCTGAGCCTCCCAAGTGGCTAGGACT
This sequence comes from Cephalopachus bancanus, assembly GCA_027257055.1. NCBI lineage: Eukaryota > Metazoa > Chordata > Mammalia > Primates > Tarsiidae > Cephalopachus > Cephalopachus bancanus. Next base: position 360,187 of record JAPVLO010000685.1, read on the forward strand.
ACAAGCACACAAGAGCATGCCCAGCTACTTTTTAGATTTTTTTGTAGAGACAGAGTTGTTCAAGCTGGTCTTGAACTCCTGACCTCATGTGATCCTTCCACCTTGGCCTCCCAAAATTCTGAGATTGCAGGTGTGAGCTACCACACCTGGCCCTGTTTAAGTCTTTTATCCATTTTGTGTTGATGTTTGTGTATGGTGTAAGATAGGCCAGTACTCAAGGTATATGTGAGTGTGTGTTGGCCCTGCTGCTGGGGGGTAGTGTCATTGTCAGTGGCCTATGATTTGGTCTCCCAGCGGCAGCAGCAGCAGCAGCAGCAGCGGGCAATCACAATGGGGGAGAGCCTGGCTAAAGGGCATATTTAAGTTCCCTGGGACCCTGCTGCTGTTAGTGGTGGGGTGGCTCTCAGTTGCAGTGGCCCCAGGCAGGTGGGTTTCAGGCTCTGAGGAGCATGTGCTTTGGCTCCCTTTGTCTTAGGGGCACCCTTCCTGGTGCACTGCACTGCCCACTTCCTTGGGTTGCGGGGCAGTGTGTGTGCTAGAGTGCTGGGGAACCTGCTGCTTTACTGGTTCTAACTGGTATCATGCCACTGCAGCCTTCTGGGAGGATGTTGAAGGGATGTCATTGGACTCCAGGAATGTGGAGGTGCAGGGACTGTTGGGTTCCAGGGAGGAACATAGGTTGGGCTCTCAAAATGGTGCCATATTGTAGCTGCTTAGGATTTGGGGAGTGTGTGAGATCCAGAGTGATCTCCCTCTCTGGAGCAACGACATCACACAATCTCCAGGCAGCTCCCCATGTTATTCTTAGGGCCTGTGAGAGTCAAGGGACTCTTTTGTAGCTAGTGTTATAGGAGTCTGAAGTGGGAATATGGACCAGTGGGGATCTCTCACCTCTCCTTTCCTTGTACTGGGGAGTCTTCTGGTTTCCATTTGATCCTGGCTGAGCTGGTTACCTAACTTACTTCCCCTTCCATGTCTTGGGTGTTTCCTGTCACTTCTCTGTTGAATTTCAGCGTTCTTTCTTAGATGCTGTATTTAAGGTGTAACCTGATTATTTCTTATTCCACCTGGCCATGCTTGTTGGCTGTGGGCAATTGTGGATCATTGTGATAATGATAGTGAACGTAAGGTGACAACCAATACTGTATTTCTGGTGTGGCCAACATGTCTAAGGGTGGAAAATGCTCTTGGATGGTAGAAGGTAAATAAGGGAGGAATTGGTGAACCACATAAGGATGATCTGGGCAGTAAGGCAATGGGAGGATTATAAGTCAGATAGCTGCAGGGAGTGGGCATATTGACATCCGATAGTAATACAGATCCATGAGTCTTTTCTCAGGCCTTCTTTTCAATAAGACTTACGCCTGTGGTTTTTATGCTTCCCTGTTGTTCTGACTGTTTCTTCTATGACTAGTCTTTCTCTTCCTGTCCTCTAAGTCTTGATATTCTCTGAGGATCTGTCTTTAAACTCCTTCTTATCTCAAATCCCTACTTTGTCTAATCTCACCAGTGTAAAGATGATGTTCCCTCCATGTTTTCTATTTTGACTTCTCCTGTTGTTTCTGGCTCACTGCCCCAACCTCTTCACCGGTTCCTTTCTTTCTCATGTAAAATTCTGGGTAGGAACTCTAGGGCTAGTAACAGGCCGCTATTTTATTGCTCTGCCATCTTAGATGGTTGCCTAGCTCTTAGGAGGAGGGGCAAAGGCAATGGCATAAGGCCTAAAGTAGGGGGTCTGGCCATTTGCTCAGGTAAAATTTTCAATTCTGTAAAATAAGTGGAGTATGAATATTGATCAATAACTAGCCTTCTTTTCCTCAGGTAGCTTTACTATTCATTATATAGCAGCTTAGTATTCTAACCAAATCTGGAGTGGATTAGTGTAGAGAATTATTGGAGCTCTCTCTCTCTCTCTCCATTGCTGACATCATGTCCCCAGGACATAAAAATCTAAAAGGTCATCACACTACAATGATGGCTTTCTTATAGATCCTTTTGTTCTTTCTGTCATCCTCTAGTAATAATTTTATATAGCCCATATACTTTAATGGATATGCAAATTTTATGCTACTTGCATTTATCTTAAGCTCAGTTCAAAGCTACGTGGAGGTGGGGAGGGGTGGATGATGAGTGATTACTTAATGGGTACAGTGTATGTTATTTGGATGATGGATACTCTGAAAGCCCTGACTTCGCCACTTTGCAGTATATGCATGTGACAGAATTACACTTTTGCCCCATAAATTTATACAGTATAAAAGCTGTATGGAGATGGTGACTGTGGAAGATCACCAAAGGTGATAAAGCTCTGGTCACAATGGGCACTGGGGACATATCTTGCTATTTTTTCTTTCTTTCTCTCTCTCTCTCTCTCTCTCTCTTTTTGAGTTGGAGTCTCACTCTGTTGCCCAGCCTGGAGAGCAACGGCACACTCAGACCACCCCAGCGCCGACCTGCTGGGCTCCAGTGATTCTTCTGCCTCAGCCTTCCAAGTAGTGGGAACTACAGGCATGTACTATCACACCCGGCTAATTTTTGATTTATTGTAGAGACGAGGTCTCGCCAGGTTGCCCGGGCTGGTCTCAAACCCGCGGGCTCAGGCAGTCCACTCACCTTGGCCTCCCAAAGTGCTGGAATTACAGGCTGAGCCACAGAGCCCAGCCTTCTCGCTGTTTTTGTTAGGGGTGTTTCCTGGTGATGGGTGAAGGTAGTGAAATAGAATGACTATGCTAAAGCAAAAAAATGTTTCAATGTAGAGTTTAGTAGTTCCACTAGATGGTAGCAAAAGGTTGCATTTTGTACCTTCATAGCGACAGTTATTGATCATATGCTTGCATCTCTAAAATTACAAAAACAATTCTGTAAAAGTGAAAATTATATCTGAAATACCAATTCCCTTAGAGAGGGTAAGCATACTAGGTTCAAACCTATAAAAGAAAGTGTTTATGAAAGTTGTTTTCTCAATATAATAGTCTCTGTTCAAATGGTAAGAAAACACCAGTCTTGGATCTGGAAGAACACTTTATTTGAACTGTCAACAAGTTACACCTACCGGTAGTATAAAACCCCCTCCATTTCCAGTTGTTCTAATACCTTCTTCCAGGAGAACCCAATGCTCTGGCACCCTTCCCAGACAAGGAGCTAAGACTTCAAGTAGAAACATTGCTGATAAAGTCTTTCATTCTAGGTCTTAAGTCCAAGTGCATTATTCTGTACTCATCTTTGTACAGAGGTTTCAGCAGAGCATCTGCATTGCTCTCATGGAATATATATAGCACTAAAGGGGGTCAGCTGTTAGTGTAAATTTAGAAATTCTTTAATGTTCTCTGTGTATGATGGTGATTTGGTTGTATAGTGGGTCCTCAAATCACTCCCAAACAATGGATCACTTGGGAGCTGAGAGGGAAAGCTTGTATTGAACATTATTTTATGACATCTTTTTGCTCTGGGCTGGATTAAGGTGCCTGTCTGTGGCAGGTATTGACCCCAAGTGGGCCCCAGTGAACCTCATGACTACTGGAGAGAGTATCCAAGTTGGTCATCTCTGGTGCATCCTTTAGTCCCTTTGGAACCTCCAACAACTGTCTTCTTGGGTGGCAGTTTATCAGAATTCTGCTATCCACTGATCCTTCCAGAGCGCCTACCTCTGTTCAGGTAGACATTATGCTCCTCAAGGAAATTTGAGGTGGGAACTCTGTCCTCAGGCATATAGCATCCAGCTGGAGTCAGCTGCCCATGTTAATAATTCAAAACCATCAGACAGAGAGGGTGGTTCTAAACCCAGAATGTACCTCAGCAATACTCGGGGGGTTAAAAACCATTCATATGCTTGTACCTCATCCCCAAAGATGATTATTTAATTGGTCCTTTGGGCCACATACATCTTTGTTTCATATATAGAATGTCTGGTTTAGAAACACCACTGATGGAGGTGTTTCTAGGTTCAAAAATGAGCTCTGGCACCTATTGGCCTTATGGCCTTGGGAGATATATTTGAGCTCTTGGACCTCAGTTTCTTCATCTGTAGATGAGAGAGAATAATATCTTCCTTATGTGATCAAATTTAAATGATTGAATGAATGTAATTATCTTGAGTGTGAGTCAGACTTAGGGACTCACTTCAGATGACTATGTATGGTGGTAGTAAAGTTTGTGACTTCTGAGTCTAGATTATAAATAGAAAATAGCTTCTTTTTGTCTCTCACTGAGATTATTCATTCTAGGGGAAGTCATCTACCAAGTCATTGAGGTTATACTCCAGCAGCCTCCATAGAGGCTCATGTGCAAAGAATCTCAGGGCTTGCATAACTTACTAGCACTACCTTTCCAGCCTTGTGACTGTACCATTAAAAAATATTTTTAAAAATTTTTTCTTTTTCTTTTCTTTTTTAAAAGATGTGGGGTACAATTCAGGGTTAGGAATATAAATGTTCATTATGCAGGTACCCTTATTTATGAGGTGTGCCTCTCCCTCCCCTGGCAGTTTCCCTCAACTGCCAATCCCACCCCACCCCCTTCCTTGGCAGTTTCCCACTACTGCCAATCCCTTTCTTATAGTATTATGATAATTGTTCAAGGTCTGCTTATAAGTGAGAACATATGGTACTCTGTTCTTTGTTTCTGGTGACTGCACCATTTTGGAGGCAGATTTTCCAGCTCCAGTAAACGCAGATGACTGCAGCCCTAGTCGACATCTTGTCTCTACCCTCATGAGGCACCCTGTGCCAGAATCACCCAGCTCAGCAATTCTTGAATTCATGATCCCCACAAATCGTGAGTTTGATAAATGTTTATTATTGTTTTATTTAGCACTTTTTCTTTATATAATTCACATACATGAAATTCACCATTTTAAAGTGTATAGTTCAGTGGTTTTTAGTATAATCACAGTGTTGTGCAACAACTGCCACTATCTCATTCCAGAACATTTCCATCATCCCAGAAATGATACTCCATATCTCTTAGCAGTCACTTTCAATCCCCCCTACTCCCCACTACCTCACAACTACTAATATATTTTCTGGCTCTATGATTTTGCCTATTTTGGACATTTTCTATACATGGAAACATGCAATATGCCATCTCTTGTGAATGGCTTCTTTCATATTTTCGAGGTTCATCCATGTTGCTGCATGTGTCAATCCTTTGTTCCTTTTTATGGGTGAATGATTTTTTTTTTTTTTTGAGTTGGAGTCTCACTCTGTTACCCAGACTGGAGTGCAGTGGCTGCTCCTGGCCACCGCAGCCTCGGCCTGCTGGGCTCCGGCGATCCTTCTGCCTCAGCCTTCCAAGTAGCTGGAACTACAGGCGTGCGCTACCACACCTGGTTAATTTTTTGATTTATTGTAGAGATGAGGTCTCACCAAGTTGCCCAGGTGGGTCTCGAACCCGCGGGCTCAGGCAATCCACTCACTTCAGCCTCTTAAGGCGCGCGGGATTACAGGCTGAGCCACCAAGCCTGGCTATGATATTTTATTGTATAAACATCTTCTTTATCCATTTATCAGCTAGTAGAAATTAGTTTGTTTCTACTTTTGGCTATTGTGACTAATGCTGCTATGAACATTTGAGAATGTTTTCATGTGGGCATACACTCAATTCTATCAGGTACATACCTAGGACTGGAATTGCTGAATCATTTGATAACTCTGTGTTTGACTTTTTGAAAATCTGTCAAAGTTTTCCACAGTGGCTGCACCACTGCATGTCAGCAATGTATGAAAGTTTTGATTTCTCCGAATCCTTACCAATACATGTTATTGTCCTTGTTTTAGTTTTATTATAGACATTCTACTAGGTGTGAGGTGATATCTTATTGTGATTTTGATTTATATGTTCCCAGTGACTAATGATGTTAAGCATTTTTTCATTTGTTTTTTGGGCTTTTGTATATCTTTTTGGGAGAAATGTTTATTCATACAATTTCCCATTTAAAAATTGAATTGTTTGTCTTTTGTTGTAGTTTTAAGAGTATTTTGTATATTTTAGATACTACAACCTTATCAGATATATGATTTGCAATTATTTTCTCCCATTTTCTGGATTGTCTTTTCACTTTCTTGATAAACAACTCTTGATAAAAGTTTTTTATTATGATGACTTCCAATTCAAATGTTTTTTTTTTCCCATGGTTGCTCATGCTCCTGGTGTTATACTTATGAAGCTCTTATGTAATACAAGATTGAAAAGATTTACAAATATTTTCCTTTTAAGAGATTTATAGTTGGTAAATAGGAGAAGTGAAAAGAGAGATTATGAAAAAGGAGAGAAGAGAACCTGATTGAGGCTCAGGGTTCTTTATTGGTAGATACGATTTAGGAACACATACATATAGACGATGAGAATGGGGAAATGTATTCCTTTAGGATCTCTGTACCCATGTATCCCTAAGAAGCCTCCTGTAGCACTTGGGACCTAACCTGAGTTAGAGAACCATTATGTTCTTTATAAATACAGTGGTATTTATAGACATTTGTATAATTAAATGTCTCTTGAAAAGTGTTAGCATTTGTTGATTTCACTGCAGTTTTAGGCATCTAGTCAATGTAATAAGTGACAATGGGAGAGATGTGGGAATAGTAAAGAATGAGAAGAATTTGGGGGAGAAGTAGAAAAAAGAAGATACATGAGAGAATACTGGGAAATTGAGATCGGGTAAAGTGGTGTAAAGCCTGTGTTTCTTTATCCCATTCTTGGAGTAGTCAGGAAGCATGCAGACCCCCCACATATGTGACTGCATTCAACTCTCTCTGGGCCTGATTTCTCTTGGTTATTCTCAGAGAGAAGTTACATATTGGATTGTCTCCAGTATGATGAGGGCCCAGTTGTTTTAAGCTTGAGTGTTTAGATATGTGGGTTTTGAGAGGCAGCCTGTTTTTTTTTGTTTATTTATTTATTTTTAGAGACAGGGTCTCACTCTGTCACCCAGGCTGGCAGTGGTGTGATCATAGCTCACTGTAGCTTCGAACTCTGGGATCAAATGATCCTCCTATTTCAGCCTCCTAAGTAGCTAAGACTACAGGTGTATACTACCATGCCAAGCTAATTTTTTTTCTTTATTTTTTAAAGCTAGGTCTTGCTATGTTGCCCAGACTGGTCTTAAACTCCTGGCCTAAGCGATCCTCCTGCCTTGGCTTTCCAAAGCACTGGAATTACAGATGTAAGCCACTGTACTCAACCCTGTTTTGTATAATTAAATGTCTCTTGAAAAGTGTTAGCATTTGTTGATTTCACTGCAGTTTTAGGCATCTAGTCAAACTGCACTGGCCATCGTGAAGAGTCTTCGTTTTATAGAACACCAGTTTCTGCATTTTTTCTCCATTTTCTTGTAATGTGACATATCAAGGTTCCAAGTGTTTTCTTTTGTAATTTTAAAGGTCCCTTAGAAGGTAAAAGAAAAATGTATTTGGGGATAGTTGAAAAGTCGCAATGTGTCATTCTCTCTGGCATTGTGCTATTAAATGGTGCCAGTGTGCATGACTCTCTTGCAGTCCTTAATATGACTTCTGGGTTGTCATATAACTTTGGAATATAGTCGGATTGGAATTTGATCAGTTTCTTCATTCAGTTCCTGTGGATCTGATGTAAATGAGGTCTAGAAAAAAGAAAGTAACTTCATTCTTTTTCTTTTTCCTATGAAAACTGTTGTCAACTTGTTCTTCCTATGTCTGAAAAAAAAGCCTAGGATGTTTTCATAGCTTTTGGTTACTCTCATAAAGCTGAATGTACTGTGGCTACTTACATCTTGTAAGAAGCTTATTCTAGTATAATAATAATCAATATATCATTTCCTGAGTCTTGAGTAATATCTTCTACTCCCAGCTGAGGCCTATTGGAAAATTGGAATCCTGTAAGTGATGCGCTCGTATCGGTTAGGAATGAAAATGGCAGTTATTTTTGGCCTTTATTTTCTCCACCTATACCCCAGTTGACTATTTACTCATTTTTATTCCCCTGATGGGGTTTCCAGAGAAAGGGAAGGGCTTAGGGAGAAGAGCACACTCTTGCATTGATGGCTAAATTGTAATGTGGGTATGGAGATCTGAGATATGGAAGAACTCATGGGGACTTTTTCATTTTCCTTCATGGACCTCAGATATCATGCCCCTGCCTCATGCAGGACATTTCCTCTGACTGGTCACTTAAACTCTCCCTCAGTCCCTTGACCTTTTGTGATATCTACCAGTGTTGAGCTCTTTTTATTCCTCCCTGTGACTCTCTTGGTTGACATTCTTTTTTTTTTAGGCAGTCCTTTTTTCAGTCAGAGTCTCACTCTGTCACCCAGGTTGGAGTACAGTGGCACACTCACAGCCAACCCAGCAGCAATCTGCTGGGCTCCAGCGATCCTTCCGCCTCAGCCTTCCAAGTAGCCAGAACTACAGGCGTGCTACCACACCCGGCTAATTTTTGATTTATTGTAGAGACGAGGTCTCGCCAAGTTGCCCTGGCTGATCTCTAACCCGTGGGCTCAGGCAATCCACTCTCCTCACCTCCCAAAGTGCTAGAATTACAGGCTGAGCCACCGAACGGCCGGTTGACATTCAGGCTCTTCTTTTTCCCAGGTCCACATGTTGACTCTGGAAATCTACTCTCTTGCTTTTGCAAATGGTAGAGTTGCTGTTCACTCACTAGATGAAGTCTCACTGTCCCTTCTCCAGCAATACCCCAGCTGCAACCTTGTATGAGTCAGATACTAGTTCCCATGTACCTCAGCCTTCACGGACATCAGTCAACTTTTCTGAATCTCTTTGTCAATGATTTACATCAAGGGGGAAACAATTGTTTTTCTCTCATGGATATGGAGAAAATGTCTACCATACTGATAACTCTAAGAATTCTATTCTCCACCTCAAATCTTTTATATCTCTGTGTTGGTTAGAAGTTGGAATTCTGGGTATTGGCTGGGTTTATTTTTTCTGAAGGCTGTGAGGGAATGATCTGATCCAGCCCTCTCGTCTTGGCTTGTAGATGGCCACCTTCATGTTCACATAGCATTCTCCTGTATTTGTGTCTGTGTCCACATTTTCTCTTCTTAGAAGGACAGCAGTTATATTGGAATAGGGCCATAATAATGACCTTATTTTATCTTGATTACCCCTGTAAACTCCGTTTCCAAATAAATTTATGTCCTGAGGTACTGAGTGTAGATAGTCAACATTTGAAAGACATGATTTAATCAATAATAGAACCTCTGACATATCTCTTAAACAAGGTTTGTGTTCAACTCCTATTCAATGCAGGCTTTCAGGAATGTGCCTTTCCTTTGGCCACTAGACACGCCCTACTCCCTAGGACTTTTTGGCCTACCCTTTTGTAGCACTTCCTTTTTTATTTCCAAGGGCTCTTCTTGGAGACTTTAATTTCAATACAGTCTGAAGCCACTCAATATTGTAGTCTCCACATGTGACAGTAGAAATTACAGCCCTTTCTTCTGCATGTGGTATAAGTGCAGTTCCCTCCCTAGCCAGCCTCTTATTGTATCATCTGGTAGAGAAGCTTAAGCTCCAGTTTCTTGACTTCATTTGTATGAGCCTGGTACTAACCCTTAAGTTTCACACTCCAGGGGATGTAAGACAGGTGTTCAGATGACAGTTGTCATTTGTTTGAAGCATAAGGGAAGTTCTTTTCATCCTTCCCTCTTGATGGTGGAGAAAATCCCATCATACTTCCTTTCTCAGAGTTCACATGGAGAACACAAAATTTCCTTCTGTGAAAGGTAGAAGTTACTATACAACCAGCCCCCTTTTGTAAATTCTGGGATGAGCAGGTCACAGATCCAACCTCAGATTCTTTTCCTGAGGAGTTAGACACTAGTCTCCTATCTCTCTAACTTAAGTCCATGAGTGAAGCTTACTGATGCTATTTCACTAGTGTCATTAAACCCATCCCTCCCCTCACACATATTAGAGTTCTATAGAGTAACACATGGCGGATGATGGACAGCGCCAGCTTCCTCCATGAATGGGAGGATATTTTGACTTATGGTTGTCTCAGGAGAAGGAACTCCCTGGTGTTATCCTTGTGTGGGGCATTTCATGTACATTTTGTCCTGGTGACCTTACACATATGCATATAGGCCACATGGGACGAAGCTTGAGCACAGTTCATCTGTATGTGGCAGAATGCCTTGCAATCCTCCTAGAATGCAAGAGGATAGGAAGCTTGTGAAGAATTGCTCTGGAATCACCTCCAATTCGCTTCCCTATCTCCCTTGAAAAGTCTTTATGAGGCAGTTTTTCTTCTTCTTTATGGTCTTTTGGGACAGGGGGCTTTTTGCTACCCATCTACCACCAGAACAGTGCTGTAGACTAAAAAACACCTTAGTGTTCACAATATTGGAACTTATGAGCAGACCACATTGGCAAGGGCCATGTGATCTTTCACCTTTGTCCCTAAGACATCTGCTGCCTTGCATTTATGGTTCACATTAGACATAAATCTAAAAAAAGCAATTCCTGTTTGTTGCGTACCCATCTGTGTTACTAGGAAATTGAAACTACTTTGCTCTGGCCGTTACCTGTGACCAGAAGTAAAATAATAGCTGCCGATAAAGTGCAGCCAATTATATTGAGATGATCTGAGCTCTACTTCTACAGTGAACAGGATGGAAGGGACATGAAGGACAGATTTGGTAAAAGCCCAGAGAGTCTACAAAGGCTTCCTCCTCTGCTAACAGATGAGGAAAACTGGCAGTTGTGCTGGAGGGAATGAGTGGAGGTCATTGTTTTGCCGAGTCATCTTCCCTTCCCTAGTGTTATAAGGAGATTACCATTTTGCTTAACCACCTACTCAATGTTTTAAGCCTATCTGGCCATGACCATACTGCTGATGAAAGGAGGAATACCAAGAAGACCTAAAAAATCTTACTAAGGTCTGTGTTGTTTAGAATGTTGTTGATCTAACACCTTTAATGCTACATTTCTAACCAGACCTTTCCTCTTTCAAAAACAAACAGGTCTAGGGTAAATGTGAGGACTGTTCTTCTGTAATAGCAATGCAATTAAAGGCTTTATCCACTGGTCAGTGTATTGGAGGCTTGGCGACAGTTGCCAAACTTTTTCAGCCTTTATGGACACTGGGGCACAAATTACTGGGATGCCTTGAAGCCCCCATGGGCATGGTAAAATTTTGGGCAGAGTAGAAATAAGATGGGATTGATGTGAGTTTATGGGTGGATCCTTATAGAGCAATATACTCAGGATGTAACTGGTACTATTGAATATATTGTGGAAAGTGTGTTAAGTATGTGTAATCCTTTTCTTGATTGTAAGGAATGTTTCCAATGGGGAAATACCATGATTAGAACAGTGGTGGTGAGATGAGTAAACAACTGGGAGCCCACCAGACTTCCACAGCTCAGCCATGGGGTATCAGTAAAACAGTGTAGATACTGAGTTGTGGCAGGGGATGGTGGGGGAAGGAGGGTGAAAGGAGGTTCCTATGCTGATCAAGGAAGTGACGCAGGCAGAGGTGCTTAATGAGACTGTACAACTTTAGAATAGCCCTGTATGTCCCTGAAAAAGCCAAGGATACCTGATGCTTCACTGTGCTGTACCATCAGCTCAATTTGACAGTAGTCCTTCTTGTACCTGCAGTTCCCTTTATCAAGATGCTCTCTCATCCATTGCAAAGACTGGGGTCCCTGGTTCATGGTGGTGGACATGCTAATGCTTTATGAAAATCTCACTGCATCCATGTAATTGGAGTCCATTTGCCTTTATGAGTCTTGGATTACATGTATGCTTACCATATTGCCACAGAGAACTTACACTCTCCTGGAATTTCTTACAAGTAGATAGTTTAGACCTGGAAAAGATTAAAACCTCACCTGTCTTGGTACCATTACATGGATGACATTATTCTAAGTGAAAAGGCTAAGGACAGAGTATAGTTTTCTATAGATAGATGGTCTGACATCTGAGTGGCTAGGGCTAGAAGATTAAAGCCTGGAAAGAATTGAGGACTATACACTGAAGTAAAATTTTGGGCTGATGCTCAGAGAACAATCCTTGAGTCTTTTTTTTTTTTTTTTTTTTTTTTTGAGTTGGAGTCTCACTCGGTCGCCCAGACTGGAGTGCAGTGGCTGCTCCCGGCCACCGCAGCCTCGACCTGCTGGGCTCCGGTGATCCTTCCGCCTCAGCCTTCCGAGTAGCCGGAATTACAGGCATGTGCTACCACGCCCGGCTGATTTTTTGATTTATTGTAGAGATGAGGTCTCGCTGCCCAGGCGGGTCTCGAACCCGCGGGCTCAGGCAATCCACTCACCTCAGCCTCCCAAAGGCGCGGGATTACAGGCTGAGCCACCGAGCCCGGCTTCCTTGAGTCTTTTAAAGAAAATCTGAGGCCAGGCATGGTGGCTCATACCTGTGATCCTGGCAATTTGGGAAGCTGAAGTTGGAGGACTACTTGAGCCCAGGAATTTGAGATCAGCCTGGGCAGGGTAGCAAGAGCTCATCTCTACAAAAATAAATTTAAAAAATTAGTCAGGTATGGTGGTGCACACTTGTAGTCCCACCTACTTGGGAAGCTGAGGTGAAAGGATTGCCTGAGCCTGTGAGGTTGAGGCTGTGGTGAGCCATGATTGTGAAAGGAGGTTCCTATGCTGATCAAGGAAGTGATTGTGCCACTGCACTCCAGCCTGGGTGATAGAGTGAGTCCCCAACTCAAGAGAGAGAGAGAGAGAATCTGGTGATTTGATGGCCTAAAAAAACTCCAGATAACCTAATTTTGAACAACACATGATAAAAAAGTGCAGCTTATGATAAACTTATTAAGCATTTGATATGTATACTTAGTAAGTATTAAGTATTTGATAGGAACTTGCTTAACCATTGACATAAGATTACTAGAGTGACATCCTGTTTTACCGACAACATGCCTTAGAAACTCTCCTAAAAGCTGGATATAGCACATTTCCACACGAATGAGTCACCCATGCATCTAATTTTGAGGGTAAGTGGCACTGACTGGCATTCATGCAGACAGAAACTTGTGGTCATAAGATGTGGCCACTAGGCAAAGGCAGTCTTTGAGATTTGTTTGTGCCACTTGCCTGAAACTGCTACCTGATATACTCCATTTGAGCGATTATTTCTGGCATGTTAGTGGTTGCTAATGGACATCATGAAAGTGATTAAGCAAGAACAGGCATTCTTATGCCATGACTTCCCTGTCATGAATTTGTTCTCAAAGGAGAATGCCAACAAAGTGGGTATGTCCCAAGTAGCATCATTTTTTAAAGTAAAATCGGTATATCCAGGGAAGATATAAACCAGGAATTTATGGTGTTTCAGAGGTACAGGAAGAGGCATCTAGTCACCTTCTAGATGTGGCTGTCTCAGACTCAGGGACTGTGCTAGCACTTCAGGTTTCTGGTGGCTTTGGAAACCTGGGTTCCTGAGGATGCCTGGGTTTGGTTTATGAACACACACACTAAGTTAAAGGCAGGCAGTTTATACTGAGCAGTAAAAGCTGTGCATTCCCTCAAGGAATTTGCTTGGACTTGTGCATGGAAAGGGGAATTCTGCCTAATGGATGGAGGTATGGGTTGTGGTGCCTGTGCTGGAAAGACTCTCCCAAAATGCACCTTGTTACATTTTGCCTCACACCTGGCCAAGTACCTCTGGTTTGGCAGTGTGAATCAATGCCGAGTAGCATGACAGATGATTTGTCAAGTTTCCGCCCTGTGTATACAAAAATTATATACAGATTTCTCAAATAACATTTCTCCTGTTCATGCTCATATTTATGCCTATGGATGGTGACCCTTTGAGGATGAAAACTAATGAAGGTAATAAGATCATCAGACCTGTGCTGCCCAAGTTAGGACTACTGCATGGGGCATAATAATCCATCTTCAGTTCAGGATCTGGCTCAAAAACAAAACTGAGTGATTCTGGTTCCAGCACATGAGGACAAGAAACCCTGGGAAATGTGCCTAGAGTGGCAGCTAAACATGAGTACATGTTTAGCTTTAGGCCCCTTAGCAAAACATACCAGGCATGTATCCAGACATGTGTCCACATACCAGACATGTGTCCTAACCTACTTTCCAAGGTACTGCTGCTCAGGGACAATAGAGGATAACTTCACAGAATGGCACTGTCATCCCTGTCCACGTAGCAAATGGAGGCAATATGCAAGGACTCTTAGTGGGACTGTGTTTTATATTTGGATTCACTGACCACATCCAATCAGACAATGATGGCACTTTCATAGGAAACATATCCAGCAGTGTGCAGCTTCATGGAATAGTCAACAGACCATTCATGTTCCATATCATTCCCCAGCAGCAGGTGCCATTGAAAGATGACTTGGATTCTTACAGATTAGACTGAATAAAGTAAGAGAAACTCAGGTCCTAGAGGAGCACACTTAAGAAAACAAGTTTGGGTTCTAAATGTGGCATTTCCCCAGCTGGTACCTCCTGCTTAAGTAGCATGTTTAATTATGAGTTTCAGGTGTAGGTGGGTAATACCTCAGTTGAAGATGAGAAGAAAATGGCCTATCACACTTACAAGACCCTCCAAAAATCTATCCTCCTTCCACCTCAATTTTTATATCCTTAAGGTGTGTGATGGGATAATGTCAGCAGAACCAATATTAGACAGAGTTTTGCCAAAATAGCTCAAAATCTCACTGTAGAACATGGAATATTTGTAATTTATTGTTTTGACCTTTGGGCCCTCTGTCAAATTCTTATATTCAAGGATGTGTTGCTTTCAATATATGTTTCAAGAGTGGATTTCAGGGACATGTGTGACCCATGGAACTTTCTCTTGCTGCACCCTTAATTATAGGCACTGTGGGTGCATTTCCTCATCTGCTATATATATTTCAAAAAATGGGGAGAAGGCAGTATCCCCTCATTTCATCATTCTGTGAGTTGTCAGGGTGCATGCAGATCCTGGCCCATGTGACTGCCTTTGGCTCCCTCTGGAGTTATTTCCTTCTTGTATTCAGAGATAATTTTTATATTGGATTACCTTTAGCACAAATCTATTTGCTGTCTTCCAAGCAAGGGTATTCTGTAGGAGCCTCTTTAACATTTCGCAAGCCCCTTTAAAAGAGTTGGATTTTGTTGGTTGTTGACTTCACTCCAGCTTCTGGTGTCTATTCAATCACCATGAATAACCAATGAGGATACAATTTAGCAAATTCCAATTTCACGTATTTGTAATTATACTGCCATTTGGGTTGGGAAATGTCAGGGTTCCAGATGCCAAGATAGGAAGCTTGACTCTAGTTTTGCATATGAGTTAGTGGTAGAACTTCAGGGAGTCCTATCTCCGTGTTGGTTGTGGTCAGAGCTTCTGCATGGCATGGGGGAGGTCGGAAACCCAGCTAGTTTTGATGAGTACACTCCATGGGATTTTTTTTTTTTGAGTTGGAGTCTCACTCCTTTGCCTAGGCTGGAGTACAGTGGCATGCACGCTCACAGCCACCCCAGCACCGACCTTCTGGGCTCCAGTGATCCTTCCACCTCAGTCTTCTGAGTAGCCGGAACTACAGACGTGCACTACCATGCCCAGCTATTTTTTTTTATTTTATTGTAGAGATGAGGTCTCGCCAGGTTGCCTGGGCTGGTCTCAAACCCACGGGCTCAGGCAATCCACTTGCCTCGACGTCCCAAAATTCTGGGGTTACAGGCTGAGCCACCTAGCCGGCCTCCTTGGGATTTTAATGACCTAATCCTGGAGGCCACCCAGGTTATAATGCTCTTTTGGAAAAATGTTAAGTGACTCAGCAGGCTAAAATAGGACTTATTGAATGTGAAAAAGGAAAGAGGAGAACCTGGATGGGATCTATTATCATTGGATGGCAGAGCTAATTTAAGAAACTATGCATATGGAAGATCAGTTTGTGGAATTGGATTCCATTAGGATTTTCTATGCCCAGCTACTCCTAAGAAAGATTCCTTGAATGATTGGGGTTCTGTCTTCAGTCAGAAAATCATTTCATTATTTGTAACTGTCACTCAGCATGATGAGTTGAGAACAGGTGAGATGTGGGGGAAAAGGAAAAAACAGGTGAGATGTGGGGAAAGAAGGGAGAAAAGCGAAGTCCAGGAGAAATCCAGGAGATAAATCAGGATTAAATGTGGGAGGAAGTCAATATTCCTTTATCTCTTCCTTTTGTGAGTTGCCAGACCCTGTTATATATGTGAAAAGGTAAACTGAGGCAAGGTGGGCCAGTACTGTGGGAATAATGCAAGATTGCAACAAAGAAGGAAGTAGAAAGAAGTAAAGTTTATTCTTTACCTTTCACAGGTGGAAAGGGGGCTGACACTCAGGCGAGTGTGGCCCCGAAGGGCTGAAGACTGGGCATATTTAAGGCCTTTGGGACAAGGGGACTTTGGGCCTGGAGGGGTTTGGGCCAGAAGGAATGTTCAGGGGCTGCGTTCTTTGATGTTGAAAGCAGTCACATGAGTCTTGGATCTTGATATCACCAGGCACCAGCATCTCACTACCTTGGGTGGTGGGCTGGAGGTTGGTCATGGTCCGGTGATAACAATGTATCAATACAGATGCCTTCTAGTGGTGGGCTGGACATTGTCATAGATGGCTGTTAACAATGTATTGATGCAAATGCCTGGAAGATTGTTAGGAAGACTGGACATAGTGAAGGGGGTTTGAATAATCACTGATTTCTAAGGCCTGATCCAGGGAAACCGGTTCTGGGAACCAGTTTTGGGAAAGGTGATTTTTCTTATTAGTAATTATAAAGTAAGAGAGATGTGGAAGTCGTGCACGCTGCTTGGTAAAGTGTGTCAGTGGTAAAACTTAAGCAAAATAGCTATGCTGGGGCAAAATGACTGTGCTAAAGCTAAGTCTATTCTAAGTTTCCTGGGATCCCTCCTTTCAATATGTGACTGCCTTTAGCTCTCTCTGGCTTAGTAGCCTGTATATTGTTCTTGAAGGACCATCTCCAGAGTGAGACTGTCCTCCACCCTCCAAGCAAGGGATTTATCTGCCACTATACTTGTGGGTTTTCTCTGGGGACCTTTTTCCTTCATATTTTTGAAGGCCAATTAAAAAAAATTGAAAACCTTAGGTTTATGCATAGCCATGAAGTCACCATGTGCATATGTCATAATCCCTTGCCTTGGCTATCAAATAGCCCATACTGGAGTGCTCTCCTGCATCCTCACTATGACTGCTTGGCCGTCCACTTTGTTTGGAGCATATTCAGATATGAATTTGTTCATCATGTTGTGTTATTGTTGAGCTCACCCTCATAAGTGCAAAGCAAAATTAATGTTCTTCTTGTCATGTATGAAAAATGGCTTTGGGATCTGTTCTTTCCTTGCCTAGGAAGAAATATCAGGCATTTCCCGTAGTTATCTAGTTATACTTAAATAACCAAATATCCTATGGTCACTTATAGGCAGTTAAACGCCCAATCTAGAATAATCACAACCTGCAATTCCTGAAATGGAAAAATATTCCCACTCTTGTTGGCATCTGGCACTTAATGGTCCTGTGTCATTGGGAGAGGTACCTAATCTCTCTGATTTTCAGTTTCTTTATGTATAGGATGGGAGATATTTCTTGACTCTATGTGGTGATGCTGAATTGAGATGCTAAATATAAAGCTTAGAACAGCTCTTGATACTTAATACTGTAAAACTTCTCCTGTATTATATCAATCAAATAGCAGATTCAGTATAAAAGATATGAGTTCAAAGTAGTATGGGTAAGGGTCGTTAAGCTGAGAGTCACAAATGCTGTCCTAGACCTTGGTATTAAGCCATTTGAACTTTGAATGCAGCCCCTAGATAAATATGGATAAGTTTAATAGTTCATCATTTGTTCATGGAGCCAAGGTTGTGTAGCAGGAAGAGTAGATCTCAAACATGATTTTAATTTCAATTTACAGTTTGCAGAAAGAGCAAGAGAGAAAGTTCCTATTACTGGGACAACTCTCTAAGCATTTCTCATAGCTTGGCACTTGTGTTTTTCTTTGATCTTCTTTAAAAAATCAAGGTGGCACTGACTGGTATTGACCTGTGGAACAGGCCTTATTCATATGTAGACATCTGAATGTGATTCCATGACAATCACTGAATATGATTCCATAATCCTTTGAAAGGCTTATACATCGTCAAATGTCTCCCTCAGTTTGCTGTGCCAATGACTGAAGTCTTCTCATTGAGTCATTTTTTTTTAAATTGAGGAAAGGCCCATTCTTGTTGAGTCCTGGTCATGCACATAGAGGTTAAGCTGCTGAAAAGAGAATACTTTTGAGTATCTCCGGTAGCATTCACACACTGTAAAACAATGTTGCATACATGTTTAAATGTAAAGCAAAAACTGCTATGAAGATAACATACTTTCCTTTATACTGCCTTGGGGACCTATAGGATAAGATACAGATGTTAGCTTAGGCAGCTGTAGCATAGTGCTGTATAGAGAGTGAGTGTTCAGAGATGAGAACGGGGAAATTTGTTCCATTAGAACTCTCTGTGTCCACGTACTTTTGGAGTCCTGACCTGTCAGAGAACCACTGCATTCTTTGTAGATATCCTTTGGCATAGTGTGAGAGAATAGGAGAGAATGGGAAAAATCAGAGACATAGGGGAATGTGGTAAAGAAGGGGCGCAAGAAGGGACAAAGGAGAATACTAGAAATTGGTGGTGGGTAAAGTGGGGGAAAGTCACTGTTCCTCTACTTCTCTTTGTAGGAATTGCCAGTGTGCATGCAGACCTCTCCACATATGTGACTGCTTTCAGGTCACTCTGAGCCTAAATGGTCTTGTTAGTTGTCAGAGAGAGATTTTATTGAGTTATATCTCCAGTGTGAAGTTGTACCTGAATTTTCAAGCCTGGAAGTTTTTTGTTGTGAGTTTTCTCAAGAGGTTGTTTTGTATATTTAAAGGTCCTTTAAGAAGACTTGGTGTTAAAAAAAAAAGACGATGCTTGGTGCTTATATACTTTTGATTTCACTACATCTTTAGGTATCTGGTCAGTCCCAGCTCGCCATTGTTGGGAGCCCTGAAGATTGGTGAACACCAATTTTCACATTTGTACTTGATTTTTCCTTGTATTATGACATTACGGGAATCCGGGTATTTTCTTTCATAATTTTGAAGGCCTCATTAAAATACTAAATATATGTTTGTGAATAGTTGAGAGGTCACAATGTGTTATAATCTCTTGCCTCATGGTATCATAGTGTACCATGTATATGGCTCTCCTGCAGTTCTCACTGACTCCTGGGTTATAATACAATCTTGGAGCACAGTCAAGTTGGAATTTGGTCATTGTTTCTTCCTTAGAATTCCTATTGAGAAATGTCAGGATAAAAAAGAAAGTAGGTTATTATTTTTCTTTTTCTCTGTGAAAACTGGCTTGATGACCTATTCTTCTTAAGTCTGAAAAGTAAGCTGAGGTGGGTCCTATAGATTTTTCTGGTTATTCTTATATAGCCAAGTATTCTGAACCACTTTTAATTGTAAGTCTGCTTATTCCAGTATAATAATCAAAACCTCAATTCATGAATCTGGGGGGATGTCTTCTAGTCCTAGGTGTATATGTTAGGGCCTGCTTGAATATTTGAATCCTGAAAATAAGTGCATATGTGTGTGTGTAGGTGGAAATAGGCAAACACTTTTTGCCTTTCTTTTCTGCATCTGTGCCCTGGTTGACTGATTGCTCCTTCTCATTCTCCTGGGGAGATCCTTGCAGAAAGACTTAGGGAAAAGTGTACTCACTGGCATGTTTGTAATGTAATGTGGTCTGGGACTCTGAGATAATGGATGAACTATTGATGATGTTGGGAAACATTTTCCTTTCCTTCAGTTATCTCAGCCTGCATATCCCTGCCACATGCAATGCCTTTCCTGTGACTTGTCACTTAGAGTCTTTCTCAATCCCTAGACTTTCTTTGTTGGGAGACTGTTTGATACTTATTCAATCTTGTTTCTCATTGTTCTGTTCAAGTTTTCTATTTCTTCCTGATTTAACCTTGGTAAGTTTTATGTTTTCAGGAATTTATCCATTTCCTCTACATTTCCCTGTTCTTCAGTGTATAGTTCATAATAGCCTCTGATGATCTTTTGTACTTTTGTGGTATCGGTTGTAATATCTCCTTTTTCATTCTGATTTTGTTTATTTGGGTTTTCTCTTTTATTGGTTAGTCTAGCTAGTGGTTTATCAATTTTGTTTATCTTTTCAAAGAGCCAACTTTTTGTTTCATTGGTCATTCAGTCAGTATTCCTAATTGTGGGTAATGTGGGTGCATTTCCTTATATCCTTTACATATTTCAAATATTCTTCAGTTCTAGGACACAGACTTATAGGTTCTATCAAGTGATAGTGCCTGTGTACTGCTCTGGCCTCAAGGTTACCCTGAAAGAGGAGGGTCACCTGCCCAGAAAGACATTGGGTGGCACGTCCATCTAGTGGGACCTCCTCATTCTCTTGCCTAAACACATAAGTTTTGATCAGTCATCTTTGGGTTTTATTTGAGCTCCACCATTTACTTGCACTGTGGCCTTGGGTGAAGCATTTAATACCTCTGACCTCATTTTCTTTACCTTTTCCTGAGAGATAGTTCACTACCTTCTCTATGTATTGAAGCTGAAGTGAGATGCTAAGTATAAAACTTTAGTACAGTTGCTGATACTCAGTATTGTTGGTATTGTGGTCTTCTTATTAAGAATTGAAATAAATTGTTAGATTCAGTAAAAAAAAATGTAGAAGTTGGTGAAACATGTAACTATCACTTGGCAGTGATCCCATGTCTTAGAACCTTCACCATAAGGAGTTTTTCTTGTAGTGATTCTCAAAGTCTTGGTGAGCATCTGAACTGGTTCTTTTGCTTTGAGATTCTTTTCGTATATGCCTCTGATCAAGTCAGCACACACTTTCTCCAGAGACTTTACATCGCAGCTGGTTAGGGTAATTCTGATTCTCAGTGAATCACCACCTCTGGCTCCATGGATGTTTTGCTGGTGTCTTTAAAAGCCATGACTGTGGCGCACCTTCCTGATCAACTTATTCCTCAGTAAGAGTGAACAGCAGTTGAGTCAGGAGCAGCAGCGGGTGGACCAGAGCTCTGGAACACCCACAAACTCATCTTCCTCAAAAAGCGGGAGCTTGTCTTTTAACACAATGTTAGTTCACTAACTTTTGCAGGATACATATATCCACCATTAAAAACATGATCCTTTCTTCTGCAGGTGGTAGAAGTGTCCTAAGCCAGCCCTCTATTATACCTTTTGATCTGAGCAGATCCTCACCCAAGTTTTTGACTTCATTTGTACAGGTCAGATAGTAGTCTCGGTATCTCTCTAATTCCAGGATACATAAGCTAAGCTTTCCAAAGCTGTTTGTTATTTTCTTGAGGGAAGGGGGAAGCAATCCTTGTCCCTCCTTTATGATGGTAGAGAAAATGCCCACCACATTCTCTTTCTGAGAGTTCACATGTCCACCTTGGAAAACCCAGTCCTTTCTTCTGCAGCTGCTAGAAATGCAGTTCTCTCCCAAGCCAGTTCCCTTTTGTGCCTTCTGGCAGAGGCAGCAACAGCCCCGTCTTTTCTAACTGTATGAATTGTGTCACTCTAGCTCTAGGGAACATTAGTGAAGCCTTCTGAAATGGTTGAACTTGGGTCATCTACTCCTACCCCCACCTTCATGAAGTAGTTTTCTCATTTCTTCTGGGGTCTATTAAAATATGAGGATTTCTGTCCTGCTCCTTTGAGAATAGACCTGCAAAAAAGAGAACCATTTAGCTGCACTCTAGATGTGGCCTTCCACAAGGGATTATATTACAATTTGCATTGACATTATTTGTCCCCTTTTGTTATCTTGTTGTTATTTTTGGTGTGAGATTCAAGAGCTGAAACTTTTACCTCATTCTCTTTTATTGCTGTCTTTTTAAGTATTGGAGTGTCTCGATGTAAAAGTGGTTGTTGGTGTTTTTACTGGAACAAAAGTGACCTTTTGTATTTTTTACTATCCTTGGTTTTGTGTGTCTCTGTGCATGAGATGGAAAATTTGGCCTCAAATGTGTGCCTGATAAAGTTATGGTGCCCCTTTATTAGACAAGAGGCCAGGTTAGTGCCTGAGATATATTATCCACCATTTAGTAGCTCATGTTCACACCTAAGTGGTGAATAAGGAAGGGAGATAGGGTCCCCCACTAAGTAATTGTATGTTCCATGTTATGATGGACAGGGCATTGGGATGGGTGGCACCTTGATTATGCAGGATGAATCACTGGTTTGAGATGAGACACCTTGATCTGGTAAAACAGCAATGACACACTAGGAGATATTAAGGCTTCTCTAGACCTGGTAGAACAGTGAGGGTTAGTTTATGAGCAGTATAGCCCCCTGGGATCTGGTAGCTCATCCTTGTCTACAAGGAGGGTAAAGGGAGAAAATAACGGTGCTCCTACTGTCCAGCCTTCCAGGGTGTGTGGATCAGGTGAGGGGTAAGACAGAATCTGTGGGATCTGATAACATATGCTACCTACTGAGGAAAGTTTGAGGGGTAGGCAGCAATAGGTAGGATTGGAATCACCTCTCTGATTGGTCCTAATTGTTAAAAGTACATTTTGTGTGGCTTGAGAATGGTTGGAAAGTATGTGCAAACCTTTGCTTATTGGGGCCAGTAGCTCTCCCAGTATGTTCTTTCCTTTATTTCCCATGCTGCCACCCCAGGAGAGTAAAAGCTTCCACCCCCGGAGTCTCCTGGAAGCTCATGTTGTTATGTCTGTGTAAAAATATTCATAGCCTATGTTTCTGAAAAAGGTGCCTGAATGCAACTGTAGAACTTTTAGTGAAAAGGTAAAGAATTAAAAGTGTTCTTGTACAGTCTGCAGAACCACGAGCCAAAATAAACCTCTTTTCTTTATTATAAAAAAGAATTAAAAGTGATTTTGTCATTTGGAGTCCCACAAGCCAATTCATTGTAGGCACTGTGTAATCATGTGTAATTGGTGTTGAAATGTAGTACATGTTTGAATTGTGGATGCTTATATGGTTTCAGAGAAAAATTCCTCTGATGTCTAGTGCTTTCACTGTATAATGGTGCTTTGTTCACTGGCAAGTTGAAGGTATCATTCATTCTAGATCCATGGGCCCAGTCAAAAATTTACTTTGGACTCATATTACCTGTTTCTCTCTTCATCTCTTCATTGGTAGCAATAAGGACAAGTTCACATATCCAACTATGAAAGGCAAATGTAAGCATTTCTTCTTAAAAGTACATAATTAACTTTTCTCTTAGTAGAAGTGTTTGACAGAGAAACATCTTTGTAAACGAACCTTGAGAATATATTATTACAACATACTTGTTTCAGCATTGGTACCAATAAGGGCAAATTCAAATATCTAGCTATAAAAGTCAAATGCAAGCATGTTTTCCTAAAGATGCACTATATGTTTGTTTGTTTGTTTGTTTTGAGTCAGAGTCTCACTCTGTCACCCAGGCTGTAGTGCAGTGGCACGCTCACGGCCACCCCAGCGTTGACCTACTGGGCTCTGGCGATCCATCCGCCTCAGCCTTCCAAGTAGCTGGAACTATAGATGCCCGCTACCATGCTTGTCTAATTTTTGATTTATTGTAGAGACGAGGTCTCACCAAGTTGCCTGGACTGGTCTCGAACCCGCGGGCTCTGGCAATCCACTCGCCTCAGCCTCCCAAAGTGCTGGGATTACAGGCTGAGCCACCAAGCCCCGCCTTTTGCATTATGTTATTTCCTTTTAGTGAATAGAAGTATTTGAAAAATAAACACTTTTGTAAGCAAAAACAAAACAAAACAAAAAACTCTTTACATTGGATGCATAAATGTCTCTCAGATTGAACTATGGACTAATGTGAATTAATGGGTAGGTTCCTCTGGGTCAATCAACAGGCAAGTTGTTATAACCGATACTGCTGAGTGTACAATGGGAAGAGTTGTGTTAAGTATGTGTAATTCTCTTCTTTGTTGTAGGCAATGTTCTCAATGGGGAAATGCCACAATAGAATAGTGGTAGTGAGGCATTAACACAACTGGGAACCCACCAGGCTTTCCAGTCTAGAGGTGTTGGTAAAGCAGTATAAGATACCAAGTTGGGGGGAGGGGCATATGAAAGAAGGGCCCTTAACTGATCAAAAAACCATATGGTAATTTTTTTTAACTTTTAATTTTTTTATTTTAAAGATGTGGGATACAATTCAGAGTTAGGTATATAAATGTTCATTGTGCAGGTACCCTTGTTGATGAGGTGTGCCCCTCCTTCCTCAGGCAGATTCCCACTACTGCCAATGCTGCTTCCCTGCCCCTCTCCCAGTAGTTTCCCGCTACTGCAAATCCTTTTCTTATAGTATTACGATAATTTTTCAAGGTCCACTTACGAGTGAGAACATGTGATACTCAGTTCTTTGTTTCTGTGAAAGATCACTCAGTATTATAGACTTTAAGTCTAACCAGGTTGCTATGAAGTTCATGATTTTGTTCTTCTTTATAGACGCCTCACTATTTTGTACCACGATCTCATCATGGCAATAGTTCTCCTCATTCCTCTACTTACAGGTAACATATTGATCATAGATCCATTGTGCAGAATGAATGGACTGGTATGCGGTCGTGGACATGTTCACACTTTCTTCAGACCCCATTGAATCCAAATGTTGAAAGCCTAATTGGTTGGGCTCTCATAATAATATATATTCACCCTGCTGTCCCAATGTGACCTAAACTTTCCTGTGACTTCTCACTGGTAGGTGGGCTGAGACTGAGGAAAGACTGAGTTCTCACCAGAGGCATCTTGTTACCATTATATGATGACATTATTCTGATTGAAAGAACTAAGGACAGCATATTGTCTATGTTAGATAGACGGTTCAATATCTGAGTAACCAGCACTGGAAAATTCACTCTGCCAAGAATTAGTAACTAGAATCCAAATATAGTTCTGGTGAAACATATGAGTTGATGTCCAAGGTATAGTCCTTGAGTCTGTTCAATAAAAATATATGGCCTTAAAAACAACAGAAAACCAAATTTGAGAGAGCATATGATAAAGTTGATCAGTATTGAATGGTTTCATATCTCACATGAAGATCCTGCTCTGCCCATTACATAAGATTGCTCAAAAGTCATTTGAGTTGACCAACAACTTGCCTTCGATATTATCCAACAAGTTATACAGATCGTTGTTTTACTCAGGCCAGTCACTCATGCAGCACAATTTTGAAAAAAACTTTTAGTGATGGATATTAATGCTGACTGGAACTGTGGTAAAAAAAAGATGTGGCCAGTAGGCAATAGACTTCTTTGGGATTTGTTTGTGGTACTTGCCTGAAACTGCCAGCTGATGTACCACTATTTGAGAAACTATTTATCGCCAGTTTGTTAGTGACACAGAGAGAGTAGCAAAGCAAGAGCAGAGGTTGATATACCCTGACTTCCCTATCATGGGGTGGGTACCAAATGAGAATACCAACAAAGTGAGTATTGCACAAGAAAAATCCACTTTTAAGTGGAAGTAGTATTTCTAAGGAAGAATAAACCAGGCATTAATGATATCTCAGAGGTGCAGGAAAAAGTGTCTAGTTGCCCTCCAGATACGCCTGTCTCAAAAGCAGGGCCTGTACCAGCCCCTCAGTCTTCCTGGAGGATTCAGTACACCCAGGTTACTGAGGATGCCTGAGTTTGGTTCATGGATGTATTCATTGTGTTAAAGGTAGATGATGTAGTAGGCTGCAGAGGCTGGAAAATTTCAAAGAAAACTTTTTCCTCCTTTGCATGCAAAAGAGATTTCTACTCAAAGGATTGAGTAGAAATCTGTGATGCATGCCCTGGAAAACAGTCCTGAAAATTTACCCTCTCACATTTTTGACTCACTGATGGGTAGCCACCCATGGGCTGACAGTGTAGACTGATGCCTGGCATCATGGTGACTGGATAATTAAGTTTCAGTCCCTATGGAGAAAAAATTATCAGGAGATTGCCTAAGACACTCTTCTCCTTTTTGTGCCCCATGTGGATGCCCATGGCTAAGAATTTTTATAGGATGAAAATCAATTGAATTACTAAGCTCATCAGACCTGAGTTGCCCAGAAAATGATGAGGACCACCTGGGTAAACCATCTTACAGGGCATAGTAATCCATTTCCTATTGATGACCAGAACTAAAAATAAGACTTCAGCACAAGAGACTAAGTAAGTCTAAGAAATGTGTCCAGAGTGCCAGGTACAGGAGTACAAAAAATATCTGTCTTATACCAGGCATAACATGCCTAGTGTTCTATCCTCCTTTCAAGGATATAGCTAAGCATGGATGCAGTGGATGCCTTTTCAAAGAATGGCACTGACATGTCTACCTACATAACAAATATAGGCAATATGCAAGGAGTCTAACTTTGACTCTGTTA
Organism: Cephalopachus bancanus; assembly: GCA_027257055.1. Taxonomy (NCBI): domain Eukaryota; kingdom Metazoa; phylum Chordata; class Mammalia; order Primates; family Tarsiidae; genus Cephalopachus; species Cephalopachus bancanus. The sequence continues at coordinate 386,555 of JAPVLO010000685.1, forward strand.
CATATTTGTATTCACTGACTGTATCCAATCAGGCAGTCATGCCACTTTCAGGAAAAATCTACCTAGTAACGGGCAACTTCATAGAACATTTGCGGGATTGTTCTTGCCTCATATCATTACCCAGATGTCATTGAAAGATAACATGGGTTATTAGAGAAAAGACTGAATAAAAAGTGGACAACCAATGCTTAGGTCCTAGGGAGCACACACTGAAGAAAGCAAGTTTGGTTTGTAAGTGTGGTATTTTCCCAGCCATTATGTCCCACTTAAATAGACTGTATCATTATGAGGTTGAGTAGAGGATGGAGGAGGCCCAGAGTCAGGGTGGGGAAGAAAATGTCTACCACAGAGACATCTCTCTCCGAAATTCCTTTCCTTCTCTTTCAACATGACTTTCTGTATCCTGGAAGTTTGTGATGGGCTAATCTAGCAGCACCACTTTAGATCAAGCTTTTAGCAAGTGTACTAGTCAGGGTTCTCCAGAGGGACAGAACCACTATGATATATGTATATAAAAGAGAATTTATTAGGGAGAATTGGCTAGGTAAAGACCTATGATAGGCCAGCTGCAAGCTGGGAAATGAGAAGAGCTAGTAGTGTGGCTCAGTCCAAGTCCAAAAACCTCAAAACCAGGGAAGTTGACAGTGCAGCACTTTGTTTGAGACTGAAGACCTGAGAGCCCCCAGAAGGCCACTGGTGCAAGTTCCAGAGTCCAAAGGCCAAAGAATCTAAAGTCTGATATCCAAGGCAGAAAGAGAGGAAGCAAAGCATCCTTCCAGGGAACCAGGAGAGAGTGTGTGAGGAAGCTCAGCAAGCTGCTCATCTCCCATTCTTCTACCTGCTTTGTTATAGGAGTCAGTTGGATGATGCCCGCCCACATTGAGGGTGGGCCTTCCTCTTGGATCCCACTGACTCACGTGTCAATCTCCTCTGGAAACACCCTCACAGACACTCTTAGAAACAATGCTTCACCAGTCATTTAGGCATCCCCCAATCCAGTCTAACTGACACTTAATATTAACCATTGCAGCAAGAAATCTCAGAACTTCACTTTAGAATATGAGGTACTTGGCATTTATTGTTTTGTTCTTTGGAACCTCTGGCAAAACTCTCTTTTTATTTTTAATTTTTATGAATATATAATAGTTGTACATATTTATGGAGGACTTACAGTGTGTAATGATCACATGCAAAACTCTTATATTTGAGGACATTGGCTTTCTTTTTCTCTTTATTTTAAAGATGTGGGGTACAATTCAGGGTTAGGTATACAAATGTTCATTATGCAGGTACCCTTGTTGTGAGGTGTGCCCCTCCCTCCTGGCAGTTTCCCACTACTGCCAATCCCTTTCTTATAGTATTATGATAATTGTTCAAGGTTCGCTTATGAGTGAGAACATATGGTACTCATTTCTTTGTTTCTGTGATGGCTCACTGAGTATGATCGACTCTAAGTCCATCCAAGTTGCTGCCAAGTTCATAATTTTGTGCTTCTTTATGGCTGCATAATATTCCATTGTGTGTATGTACCACTTTTTTTTAATCCAGTCCAGGTTCAGTGGGCAGCATGGTTGGTTCCATGCTTTTGCTATTGTGAATAGAACTGCAACAAACATGTGTGTGCAGGTATCTTTTTTGTAGAATGACTTGAGTTCCTCCAGGTATATTCCCAATAGGGGGATTGCTGGGTCATAGGGAAAGGGCCCAAATTTTCTAGTTCTTTCAGAAATCACCGCACTGTCTTCCAAAGAGGTTACACTAGTTTGCATTACCCCACCAGCGGTGTAGAAGCGTTCCTTTTTCTCCGCATCCTCGCCAGCATCTATTGTTGTTTGTTTCATTAATGATGGCCATTCTTACTGAGGTTAGAGGGTATTTTAGTGTGGTTTTGATTTGCATTTCTCTGATGATCAGTGAGGCTGAGCACTTTTTCATGTGTCTGTTGGCTGACCGTATATCTTCTTTTGAGAAGTGTCTATTCATGTCTTTTGCCCACTTTTGCATGGGGGTGTTTGTTTTTTTTCCTTTCGGCGCATTTGAGTTCCTTGTAGATCCTAGGTGTTAGGCCTTTGCCAGATACACAGTTGGAAAATATTTTTTCCCATTCTGCAGGCTGTCTTCCTACTCTCTTGAAGTTTTTTTTTGCTTTGCAGAAGCTTGTCAGTTTGATAAGGTCGACACTGACTTTCAATGTCCTGTTCAACACAGGCCTTCAGAATGTGTTCAATCCACAGCATCTTCATCCATTGCACCTTTATTTTAGGTGCCCAAGTGCATTAACTTATCCACTTTACTTACCTCAAAAGTGGGGGTAAGCCAGTACCACCTCTCATTCTTTGTGTTGTCAAGTTACATGCACATATTTGACCGCCTCGGCATTTGTACCCCTGGCATTTAGATTGCTACATATTGAAGTATGCTGCATGCTAAAGTAGGAAGAATGATTGCCACTTTATGCTTGTGTTGGCACCTCTGGTGCTTCAACTCTATGTGGACCAGGCCCTGAACACCCATATAATGGGACAGTCAGTTCCCAGATGTTTTTGACAGATTTATGCTGGGGTTGCAAGCACGTGTATATTTAAAGACCTCTTCAAAATACTTGGTATCTATTGGATTCAGCCATCTGTTCATTCCAGGTCAGTCGGTGTATGTAGCTCTTCATTTTGCACACACCTTTTTCCTCACATTTGTACTCAATTTTTTTTGGCTATATTGTTATATGACAGAGCTCTAGGCACATGGTGATGAGCCCTAGACTTGGCAGGAGCCCAAGTTTATATGTGTTATCATGGCAGCATTTTCTATTATGGCCCCAGTATCATGTTGGAACTGTAGTTCATGCTCCAAGCAAGCCTTCTTATTATGCCTTTTTAAGGGTTTCTCCACTCCAGATTCTTGTCACTTAAGTGAATCAGACACTGGTTCATGTATTTCAGGGGATTTAGAAAAGCTTTCTGAACCTCTGTCATTTGCTTGAAACAAGAGTCAAGTGATCTTTGTCCCTCCCTCATAAGTGTGGAGAAAATACCCACCAACTCCTTTTAGATTCTACAGGTCTTCCATGGAGAACATAGATTTTTCTTCTGCATGTTGTGGAAGTGTAGTTCTCTCCTAAACCAGTCTTCTTATTGTGCCTCTGACAGGGGCAGCTTCAGATCCAACTTTCTCTTTCTCAATGACTTAGCCACTAATCTCTGTGCCCTTCTAACTTCCAGAGGTTGACATTTACTGAATTTTTTCAACCTTTTTCTTCATCACATCATCCCCTGATGCTGTAAGTGTTCACCTAGTTTGCAGAGCTATAAAATGTCTGCTCCAGACAGATTTTGCCAGCACAATAGTTATTTTATGGATGGACCAATGCCTAGAGTTTACTATTCAGCCATCTTCCATGGCAGCTCTAACCCCAGGTTCTTGACTTCTCTTGCAAGAGTCCCACACTAAACACTGTTTCACAGACTTCAGGGGATATAAGACAAGCTTTCTGAAGCTCTTTGTCATTTAATTGAGACAAGGAAGAAGGTAATCTTTGGTCTTCTCTCATCAGGGTTGGAAAAAACCCACCATAATATCTTTCACAGGGTCCACATGTCCACATGGAGAGCACAAACATTTCTTCTATAGGAGGTGGGATTGTAGTTAGCTCCCAAGGAAACTCCCTTTTTCACTTCTGGAAGGAGTAACTCCTACCCCAGATTCTCTTCCTACATGATTCAGATACTGTGTTCCTCTAACTCAGGTCATGAATGAAGCTTCTGGATGCTGTTGTTATTGAGTCAGCCATTCTATCTCTCACCTCATAATCTCCAGTCATGCAAGTCAGAGTTTTACAGCGAAACAGGTGTTGGGTACTGGATGGCTTAGCTTCCTCCTTGAATAGGGTGATTATATGACTTAAGAGTGTTCAAGGAAGAGGATTCCCTAGTGTCAGCCAAGTGTAGGGCTTTGGCTCTACCTTTTTGCCTTGGTGGCCTTACACATAACCATTATAGGCCGTGCAAGGAAAATCTGAGTGTGGCAGAACACTGTGTGATCCCTCCAGAATATAAGGGAATGGGAGGCATGTGAGGAATTGCTCCAAGGCCATCTCCTACTTACCTCCCTTTCTTCTGTGAAAGGTTGTAATAAGGCAGTTTCTCATCCCCTCCATGGTCTCTTGATACATGAGGCTTTTTAATGTCCACTCAATGTTAGACTAGAGCTGCAGTATAGAAAACCCCTTAGCATTCACAACCCTGGCACACTGTAACAGACCACTTTGCTAAAATCTTTGGTGACATGGGGCCATGTGATCCTTAACCTTTGTTGCTGAAACCCTTGCTGTGTTGCAAAGGTGGCACGAGTTAGAAATAAAGAAGGTTAGAACCCCTTACATCTAATAAAAACATTCCATAGTTATCACATTCTCATCTGTGTCACTAGGATATTGAAACTATCTTCCTCTGATCAGTAGCCCTGACCATAGATAAAATATTCCCTGCTGATCAAGATAGTCAGTTATGCAGCAATATATTGAGGTCTGCTCCTCCAGTTAGTTGAAAGGAAGGGAACATTAAGGATAGTTTTCAGTAAAAAAATCAAATAAATTATAGAGGCTTCCTTCTTTTTTTTTTTGAGTTGGAGTCTCACTCTGTCGCTCAGACTGGAGTGCAGTGGCATGCTCCCAGCCACCGCAGCCTCGACCTGCTGGGCTCCGGCGATCCTTCCGCCTCAGCCTTCCAAGTAGCTAGAACTACAGGCGCGCACTACCACGCCCGGCTAATTTTTTGATTTATTGTAGAGATGAGGTCTTGCCAAGTTGCCCAGGCAGGTCTTGAACCCACGGGCTCAGGCAATCCACTCACCTCCGCCTCCCAAGGCGCGGGATTACAGGCTGAGCCACCAAGCCCGGCTGAGGCTTCCTTCTGATCAGTAGATGTGGGGGTCCAGTCAGTTGTACTGGAGGGGAAGAAGTGGAGCTTATCTGGTTGCCGAATGATTGTTCCCATGTTCAAGCCAATTGGACCACAAGCACCAGGGTAATGACAAGAAGTAGACAGGAGAACCTATAAAACCTTGCAGAGTTCTGTCTTCTTATGACTCATGTTTGTCTAACACATTCAGCGCCCCCTTTCTATATAGACCTTTCTTCTTTCAAGAGAAACAAGTTTAAGATCGAGACACTAGACCTTCTCTAACTAGAACAGGAGGTTTTATTCATTGGTCAGGGTGTGCTGGGGACTTGGTGTGAGACATGTCGCAATTTTGGGCACAGATTCAGAAGTCATGGTGCTGCCTTGAAGCATCTGTGAGTATGGTCAGAAATTTAATTTGGATGTGGAAACATCTCTCAGATTTGATATGGACTAATGTGAGTTTATAGGTGGGCCTCTTTCATGCAAATACACATGCAGATTATTGTAACTAATACTTCTGAATGCTTTGTGGGAATAAGTGTGTTAATTGTATGTACTTCTCTTCATTGTAAGGGATGTTCACAATGGTGAAATGCCACAATCAGAACAATGGTAGTGAGTCAAGTGGACAATCAGGTGTCACCTAGAGCTCCCTAGCCCAGCCATAAGGTATCAATAAGACAGTGTAGTATGCTGGGTTAGGGTGCATATGATAAGAGTCTCCTACACTGATCAAGGAACTAAAAGGAGGCAGAGGTGCTTAAAGAGACTATACTATCCTACAGCAGTCATGTATGACCTATGATAAAAGCCAGTGGTACTTGATGCCTCACTGCAAGTGACTACAAGCTCAATGCTGTAGCAGTTTTCCTCCTGACTGCAGTTCCAGATATCATGATGGTCATGGGATCCATTGTGCAGAATGAAGGGCCTAGTATACAGGGTTGGACATGTTCATGGTTTCTTCATATCCCACTACAATTAGATGATCAGAGCCTATTGTCTTCATGGGGCCCAGCATATAAAACATTCCCTCTGTTTTGCTGCATGGTGACCTAAGGCTTTCCATTATTTCTCATAGGTTGATTGGCTAAGACCTACAAAAGACTGAATTATACCAGAGAAGTCCTGGTATCTTTAAATGATGACATTATTTTGACTGGAAGGGCTGAAGACAGTGTTTTGTCTCTGTTATATAGATGGTTCAGTATGAAAGTGGTGATGGAAGATTAATCCTGACAAGAATCAATAGCCAGTTATCTAGATATATTTTGATGAAACATGCCAACTGATGCCAGGTTAACAATCCTGACTCTTTTTAAGAGAAAAATTGATGGACTTAAAACATCCAGAAAACATAAATTGGGAGAGCATATGATAAGCTTGATCAATATTAGATGAACTTCATGCCTCACATGGGGATCCCGCTCAGCCCATTCTATAAGACACCAAGAAAGGCATGCACTTTGACCAACAACATGCCTTAGAAACTATGGAGCAATCTCTATAGATCAGCTTTTCACTTGGGCTAATCACTCAGGCAGTAAATTTTGAATGAATATGTTGGTGTAGTAGCATATGACCAGTGAAGGAACCTTTAATCACATGCACCCTAACCCAGTGTACTACACTGCTTTACTGAAACCTAAATGGCTGGGCTGGGGAGCCCTGGGAAACACCTGATTTTGTATGTATAGACAATGGCACAGTTTGGGATTGGTTTATGATACTTGCCTGACATTGCCACCTGATATACTCGTTTGAGAGACTATTACTGCCTGTTAGTGGATGTTAGTGAACGTTGAGAGTAATTGAGCAAGAACAGGAGTTGTAATGGCCTAACTGCCCTGTCATGGGGTGAGTCCCACATAAGAACACAAATAATGTGGGTAATGCCCAAGTAATATCCATTTTTTAAGTGAAAGTGGTATATCCCTTGGAAAAGTAGACTAGGCATTAATGGTGTCTTATAGATACAAGATAAAATGTCCAGTCACCTTCCACATTCAGTTGACTGACATTCAGGGACCGTGCCAGTACCCTGTCATCTCATGGCATGGGATACTTAAATTCCTGAGGACTGTGCCAGCACCCTGTCATCTTGTGGTGTGGAATACCCAGGTTACTGAGGATGCCTGGATCTAGTACACAGACACATCTGCTGAGTTAAAGGCAGATCAATTGTACTAGCTGTAGCAGGTATACAACTCCAAGGAAAATGGCTTACATTTGTACATGGAAAAGGGAGTTCTACTCAATAGATGGAGATACTAGGTATATACTTGCCTTTAAAAATGCTCCCAAATGCACTCTTTTACATTTAGACTGATTTCTCAGGTACCCATAGACTAATAGTGTGGATAGGTGGTTGGCAGTGTGACAAGTGGTTTATCAAGTCTAAACCTCTAAGACAGCATACATTAACAGCTGTTAGCAGAAGACATACAACTCCTTCTCATGTCCATGTAGGTGCATATGGATTAGGACCCTGTGATATTAAAATTTTATGAAAGGATAGGGAGTAAATATAATTACAGTGTTATTAAACAGCAATATGAGATATTTTATACAAATTAGAAATGAAGGTGCCAAGAATCTATGGAAGTTTATTAAATTTGACTGCATAAAAGTTGAATCAAGGTTAAAGCTCACACGTATAATCCCAGCACTTTGGGAGGCAGAGGCGAGAGGATTGCCTGAGCCCAGGAGTTTGAGACCAGCCTGGGCAACTTGGTGAGACCTTGTATCTACAATAAATCAAAAAATTAGCTGGGCATGGGGGCACACACTTGTAGTCTCAGTTACTCGGGAGGCTGAGGCAGAAGGATCACCTGAGCCCAGCAGGTCAAGACTGCAGTAACTATGAGTGTGCCACTGTACTCCAGCCTGGGCAACAGAGTGAGACTCTGACACACAAAAAAAGTTAAAAAATCTTTTTAAGGAATCAACAAACTGATCAGATATGTCCTGTTCAAGTTAGACTATGGCCACCTGGATAGACTATGCAACAAGGCATTGTAACTCATCCACAATTTAGGATCTGGCCCAAGCATAAGACCTGGTGATTCCAGCACATGAAGTCAAAGAAATCTGAAAATGTGACCAGAGTGGAAGCTACGTGATCAAGTAGAGTGGGAACTGCCACTTTCCAAATGTGGAAGTGTCCAATTTGTCCCATTCCCTTTACTCAAGGTTACTACTTGTGTACGCCGTTCACAGCTTCGGGGTACCCTAGACCTGGCAGGAGCTGGACTCTGGCAGAGTAGAGTGGGAATTGCCACTTTCCAAATGTGGAAGTGTCCAACTTTTCCCATTCCCTTTACTCAAGATTACTGTTTGGTATGCACTACAGTTAATCTCTTATCTGAGTATGTCACTGTCAACCCTGCATGCCCAACAGATGGAAGAATTCTAGGCAAGCACTTTTAAGTTAGAATATGTTTTATATTTGGATACACTATCCACATGCAATGAAGCAATGATGTCACCTTTTCAGTGAGATATTCAACAAGCCATCCATTCTCTGTCTAATTCGCAGGCAATAGGTGCCGCTGAAAGATAACTAGGATTCTTAAAGAAAAAAAAGAAAACTTAAAAAGAAGACTGGACAACTGATGCTCAACTTCTGGTGGAGCACACACTTAAGAAAGTCAATTTGGGGTCTAAATGTGGCATTATCCCTGTAAGTATTGTCCATTTATTTTTCTTTTCTTTTTTTCTTTTTTTGAGTTGAAGTCTCACTCTGTCACCCAGACTGGAGTGCAGTGGCAAGCTCCTGGCCACTGCAGCCTCGACCTGCTGGGCTCCGGCAATCCTTCCGCCTCAGCCTTTCCAGTAGCTGGAACTACAGGTGCGTGCTGCCACACCCAGCTAATTTTTGGTTTATTGTAGAGATGAGGTCTCGCCAAGTTGCCCAGGCGGGTCTCAAACCCGCGGGTTCAGGCAATCCGCTCACCTCGGCCTCCCAAAGCGCAGGATTACAGGCTGAGCCACCGAGCCCGGCCGGAGTATTGTCCATTTAAAGGAACGTTTAATAATGTTGTTGGGAAGAGGAGAAGGACTTCTTAATCTTGAGAAGAAAATGACTGCCTCTGATAGCTCCTTCTAAAATTTCTTTCCTTTTTTTTCACCTCAGCTTTTCATGTCTCTGACTTACCCAAAGGAATTGAAATCAGTATCTCAAAGAGATATCTGCACACATGTTCATTTCAGCATTATTCACAATAGCCAAGATATGGAAGCAACCTAAATGTCTATCAATAGATGAATAGATAAAGAAAATGTGGTATAGATAGGCAATGGAATACTATTCAGCCATAAAAAGCCAACCTTTCTGAAAGTCTTTTTTTGTTTGCTTGACACAAGGGGAAGCATCTTTGTCCCTCCCTCATGTGGGTAGAGAATAAACCCACCACACTCCCTTTCTATTGGTTCAAATGACCTCTGGGAGAAACAGCCCTTCTGCAAGTGTTGGAAGTGTAGTTTTCACTCAAGCAAGCAATTTTGATCCTTTTGGCAGGGGCAGCACCTGTCCTAGCTTTTTTCTTCATGAGTCAAACACCAGTCCCTGTGTTCCTCTAAATTCAGTGAGCATAAGTCCAGCTTTCTGAAGCTCTTCATCATTTTCCTAAAGCATGAAGGTAGTAATCTTTGTCCCTCTCTCATGAGGGTGTGGAAAATGCCCACCGTACTCCTCTTCTTAGGTTCCATGTAGCCTCCATCGATATACAAATCTTTTTCTGCATGTGGTAGATAAACAGTTCTCTTTCAAGCCAGCCCTTCTTTGGAACCTTCTCAAGGGGCAAGTCCAGCTCCAATTTCTTTTTCTGAGACAGATCCTAGTACCTGTATCTCTCTAACTCTGGAGGACCTGAAGTTCCTAGAAAATTTTCAGTCTCTTTTTCTTTCTTTTTTTTTTTAATTTTTATTTTTTTATTGTGAAGTTGTGGGGTACAGTTAAGGGTTAGGTATACAATTGCGTTTCATTCAGGCACCCTGTTGATATAGGATGTTTCCCCGTACCCAGACAGATATTTGCTACTGTTAATCCCATCTCCCTCCTCCCACCATAGTTTCCCAGTACGGTCAGTCATTTTCGTATAGTATTGCATTGAATGTTTAAGGTCCATTATATGTGTGAGAACATGTGGTACTCGGATCTTTGTTTCTGTGAGAGGTCACTCAGTATTATAGACTCTAGTTCCATCCAGCTTGCTGCGAAATTCATGATTTTGTTCTTTTTTATGGCTGCGTAGTATTCCATCGTGTATATGTACCACATTTTTTTAATCCAGTCCTCTTTTGACGGGCAGCATGGCTGTTTCCAGGTTCTTGCTATTGTGAACAATGCTGCGATAAACACGCGTGTGCAGGTATCTTTTTTATAGAGTGATTTGTGTTCTTCAGGATATATTCCCAGTAGGGGGATTGCGGGGTCATATGGGAGGTTGGTATTTAGAGCTTTTAAGAATCGCCACACTGCTTTCCACAGAGGTTGCACTAGTTTACACTTCCACCAACAGTGTAGAAGTGTTCCCTTTTCACCACACCCTCTCCAGCAACTGTTATTTTTTGAGTTGTTGATAATTGCCATTCTGACTGGGGTTAGGGGGTATCTCAGTGTGGTTTTGATTTGCATCTCCCTGATGATTAGTGAGGTTGAACATTTCTTCATGTGTTTGTTGGCTGCTCGGATGTTTTCCTTTGTGAAGTGTCTGTTCATATCTTTTGCCCATTTTATAATGGGGTTGTTTGTTTTTTTGTTTTCAGCACGCTTGAGTTCCTTGTAGATCCAGGATGTTAAGCCTTTGTCGGACCTGGAGTTGGCAAATACTTTTTCCCAGTCTGTAGGCTGTCTCCCTGCTCTCTTGATGGTTTCTTTGGCTTTGCAGAAGATTGTCAGTTTAATAAGGTCCCACTTGTCTATTTTCTCTCTTATGAGCTGTGGGTTTTGGGTTTTGTTCAGGAATTGGGTGCCAGTTCCGATTTCCATGAGAGTTTTTCTTTCATTTTCTAAGATTCTTATGGTTTGAGGTTTTACATTTAGGTCTCTGATCCATTTGGAATTAACCTTTGTGCATGGGGATAGATAGGGGTCCTGTTTCAATCTTCTGCATGTGGTCAGCCAGTTTTCCCAGCACCATTTACTGAATAGATTCTCCTCTCCCCAGTGGTAGGTGGTGGAGGCCTTGTCAAAGATGAGTTGGTTGAGAAATTGAGGTTTTGCTTCTGGAATCTCAATTCTATTCCATTGATCTATATGCCTGTTCCTATACCAATACCAAGCTATTTTGATGATTGTAGCTTTATAGTAAAGTTTGAAGTCCGGCAGTGTGATACCACCTGCTTTTTTTTTTTTTTGCTGAGGATTGTTCTGGCTATTCTTGGACGTTTGTGTTTCCATATGAATTCCTGCATTGTTTTTTCTAGGTCTGAGAAGAATGTTGCTGGTAATTTAATGGGTATTGCATTGAATTTGTAGATTGCCTTAGGTAAGATGGACATCTTCACAATGTTGATTCTTCCGATCCATGAGCATGGGATATTTTTCCACTTGTTTGTGTCAACTTTGATTTCTTTGAGCAGTGTTTTGTAGTTTTCCTTGTAAAGGTCTTTCACGTCTCTGGTTAGGAAGATGCCAAGGTATTTCATTTTTTTTGCGGCTATTGTGAATGGAATTGTGTTTTTTATTTGGGTTTCTGTTTGTTTATTATTGGTGTAGAGAAATGCGATTGTCTTTTGTACATTTATTTTGTATCCTGAGACTTTGCCAAAGGTCTTTATCAGTGTAAGGAGGTTTTTGACAGATTCTCTTGGGTTTTCAAGGTATACAGTCATGTCGTCTGCAAAGAGAGATAACTTGACTTCCTCTTTTCCTATTTGGATACCCCTGATTGCCTTCTCTGCTCTGATTGCTCGACCCAGGACTTCCAATACTATGTTGAACAGGAGGGGTGAGAGTAGGCATCCTTGTCTTGTTCCAGTTTTCAGGGGAAATGGTTCTAATTTTTGTCCATTTAGGAGTATGCTTGCTGTGGGTTTCTCGTAGATGGCTTTTACTATTTTGAGGTATGTTCCCCGTATGCCTAGATGTTCAAGGGTTTTTATCAAGAAGGGGTGCTGGATTTTATCAAAAGCTTTTTCTGCATCTAATGATATAATCATGTGGTTTTTGTCTTGACATCTGTTAATGTATTTAATAACATTTATGGTTTTACGAATGTTGAACCAGCCTTGCATTCCAGGAATGAAGCCTACTTGGTCATGATGGATGATTTTTGAGATGTATTGCTGAATCCGGTTTGCTAGGATCTTGTTGAGAATTTTAGCATCTATGTTCATCAAAGATATTGGCCTGTAGTTCTCTTTCTTTGCTGGATCTTTACCTGGCTTAGGTATCAATGTGATGTTGGCTTCGTAAAATGTTTTGGGGAGCGTTCCATCTTTTTCAGTCGCCTGGAATACCTTCAGTAGGATTGGTATCAGTTCCTCCTTAAATGTCTTGTAAAATTCTGCTGGAAAGCAGAATCCAGGGCTTTTTTTTGTAGGAAGTTTTCTTATTACGTAGTCGATTTCCTTGATTGTTATTGGTTTATTTAGGGTCTCAATCTCTTCTTGTTCCAACTTAGGTAGGTTGTGTGATGTCAGAAAGTCCTCCATTTCCTTAAGGTTTTCAAGTTTGTTTCCATACAAGTGTACGTAGTAGTCTTTAATGATCTTTTGTATTTCTTCAGGGTCAGATGTGACTTCATCTTTTGTGTTTCTGATTGTGCTTATTTGTTTTTTTTCTCGTTTTTTCTTGGTCAGTCTAGCTAGGGGACCATCGATCTTGTTTATTCTTTCGAAGAACCAGCTTTTTGTTTCATTGATTTTTTCTATTATCTTTTGTCTTCTATGTCCTGAATTTGGGCTTTTATTTTGGTGATCTGGAGTCTTCTGCTGAAATTAGGGTTTTTGAGGTCTTGCTTTTCCAGCTTCTTTAGATGGCTTGTTAGGTTGTTAATTTCTGTTCCTTCCATTTTCCTCATGTGTGTTTGTAGGGATATAAATTCCCCTCTTATTACAGCTTTTAAGGCATCCCAGAGATTTTGGTAAGATGTTTCTTCATTTTCATTTGTTTCCAGGTATCTTTTGATCTCTGTTTTGATGTCATCATTGACCCAGGAGTTATTTAGCATCATGCTGTTTAGTGTCCATGTCTTTGTGGGTTTTGGAGGGACTTTGTTGGTGTCAGTGTTTATTTTTATTCCACTGTGGTCCGAGAAGGTGCATGGTAGAATTTCAGTCCTTTTAAATTAGCTTATGCTTGATTTGTGTCCAATTATGTGGTTGATCTTAGAATATGTTCCATGTGGTGATGAGTAGAATGTGTATTCTGTGGTCTTTGGATGGAGTGTTCTATAGGTATCAATTAAGTCCATTTATTCCAGAGTCTCATTGAGGTTCCGGATCTCCTTGCTGATTTTTTGTCCTGATGATCTGTCTAAGGTTGTGAGTGGTGTATTAAAGTCCCCAGTTATTATGGTGTTAGAATCAATGTCTTTCTTTAGTTTTCCTAGAAGTTGCTTTATGAAAGTTGGCGCACCTATGTTGGGTGCATATATGTTTAGGATAGATATTTCTTGTTGATGGAGTGAACCTTTTATCATTATGTAGTGGCCCTCTGTATCTTTTTAAATTTTTGATAGCTTAAATGGTATTTTGTCTGAAATTAGGATCGCTACTCCTCCTTTCTTTTGTGTTCCATTTGCCTGAAAATTTGTTTCCCATCCTCTTACTTTGAGTCTGTGTATGTCCTTTCTAGTGAGATGGGTCTCTTGAAGGCAGTATATTGCTGCCTGGTGATATTTTATCCATTTTGTCATTCTATGTCTTTTCAGTGGTGCGTTTAGTCCATTCACATTCAGACTAATTATTGAAATGTGAGAGTTTGTCCCTATCATGGAGTTCTTATTGAGTTGTTGTTCTTCCACTTGGTTTTTTTCTTTTTTTTTGTCTTTCTTTTGGTTTTGGGGTTGGTTCATGTATATTTTATTCTTTTCCCTGTACTCTTGTGAAGAATGTTGTTCTTTTTTCCTTTTCTTCTGTGTTTAGTACTTTCTTAAGTGTTTCATGTAGAGATGGTTTGGTGGCAGCATAAGTTCTTAGGGATTGGATATCTGGGAAAAATTTTAATTCTCCCTCACTGATGAAGCTTAGCTTGTCCGGGGAGGTTATTCTTGGTTGAAATTGTTTATCTTTTAGGACTTTGAAGATAGGGCTCCAAGCTCTCCTAGCCTGCAGGGTTTCTGCAGATAAATCTGCTGCCATTCTGATTGGTCTTCCATGGTAGGTGATCTGGCCTTTTTCTCTTGCTGCCTTTAGGATTTTTTCTTTTGTGCCTACTTTATTTAGGTGAATTATTATGTGTCTAGGAGTTGGTCTTCTCATTTGTTGTCTTGTGGGGGTTCTCTGAATCTCTTGTGTTTGAATTTTTGCATCGCTGATTAGATAAGGGAAGTTTTCTTGAATGATCTCATGGAAAGTTTGTTCCAGTGTGGTCTCTGTTTCTCTTTCTGCCTCAGGGAGTCCGATTATTCTTAGGTTAGGCCTCTTAAGGTAGTCACTCATCTCTTGAAGGTTTTCTTCTGTCTTTTTGAGCTTATTTTCTGTGTTTTAAGAGTTTGGGTTATTTCTATATTTTGGTCCTCAAGCTCTGAGATTCTTTCTTCTGCTTGGGTTTAAATTTTGCTTTCCATGCTTATCAATTTGTTATTTATTTCATTCACAGTATTCTTTATTACTGTTATCTCAGATATCAGCTCCTTCCTAGTTTCTTCTTGTGTCTCCTCAATTCTTTTTAATCTCTCCATTATTGTTTTGATATCTACATTTGCATTTTGAGACCCTTCATTCTGGGGACTTTTCACTGTTTGCATTCCAAAGTCAGTTTTCTCAATGTCTGCTCTCCCAGGCATCTGGGAGAGATCCATACTCTTCTTTTGGTTTTTCTTCATTTCTGTAGAATTTTCTCCCTCTCCCCCTTTCCCTCCCCCTCTTCAATTCTGTTTTTGAGGGAAGGTGGGGTTGCTTTTATTTCTCTTCTGCAATGACCTGTTCTTCCTTATGAGGGTCTTCTGGTTTTGTTCACTTTTCCCTCTGCTTTACAGTTTGTCCATTCAGCAGTATGCAGCCTTGGTCCGTTCAGAGAATCTCACCAGTTCACCTATGCCTTCGCCATCTTGCCCCGTCTCCTCTTCAGTCTCTTTTTCAACAAGCAGTCCTCTGGATGCTGCAACTCATCAAATAGACTCTAGAAGTTTCAAATAGTTGTTTCAGACAGTCATTGCCAGCTTAATAGTTATTTTGTTGGAGGGACCAGTTCCTTGTGTCTCCTAGTCCATCTTCTATGACTTCTCCTAACATAGGGTTTCCAGAGAGTATCTGCTTTTTCCTGCAGATGAGACTGAATAAGACAAGAGAACAACCCATACTAAGGTTCTAGTGGAGCAGGCTAAAAAAGCAAATTTGGGCTCTAAGTGTGGCATTTCCCCAGCCAGTACCCCTCATTTAAATAGATGTTTAATTATAAAATGGAGGAAGGATAGAGGTTGCCCAGAGTCAGAATGGGGTGGAAATGTATATCACACTGATAACTCCCTCCAAAATCTCTCTCCTCTTTTTGTGTGAATGTTTTCTATTCCAGAGGTGGTTGATGGTCTAGTGTTTACTTAACCATTTTTGTTCAAGGTTTTGTCAAGATAACTGAGAACCATGCTTTACAATTTTGAGTTCTTGGAATGTATTGTTTTATCTTTTGTACCCTCCGACAAAACTTTTATATTCTAAGATATGTTGCTTTCAATATCTTGTTCAAGGAAGACTTTCAGGAATGTTTTTGGCCTTCACTTCACCTTCACTCTGCACCTTTGATTTCACCTGCACCTTCACTCTCTATACACTCATGTAGGTAATTGGATACATTTACTTATCTGCTTTCCTTATTTCAAGAGTGGGGGGATGCCTGTATCCCATCATTCTATTTTTTTTTTCATTCCATTGTTCTACAAGGTATCAGGGTCTTCAGACCTCACCATATATGTGATTGCTTTTTGTTCTCTTTGTGGGAAAGTCTCCTTTTTGTATCATCTCCACTAAAAATTATACTCCAATTTTCAAGTGGGAACACTTAGACAAGTGGGTATTTTCTGGAATTATTTTGTTTCTATTGTCAGTGGATCCTTTTTTATGACTAAATGATTCAAGACTCCTTAAAAAGACTTCACAGTTTTTGGCTGTTGACTTGGCTCCAACTTCAGGTGTTGATTCGATCCCTGTACACAGTGTGTGTAGCCCTTCATTTTAGCAAAAATGAGCTCCCTTCATATTACTTTTTCTGCCATTTGGATCACAATATGTTATAGCTACAAACACCAAAGTAGGAACTGTGAGTCCAAATTTGCCTAAAAAGTGCTGGTGGAACTTCTGAAGGCCCCATTTCCATGTTGGTCCCACTCTGAGTGGCTACACAGGTTGGGAAGTCAGGTTACCAACTGTTTTTGACCAATTTACTTCTTGGTTTTTAACCCCCTTTTTTTTGGTGCCTGATAATATAACAGTGCTTTTTGATAAAATACAGATGAGATCATGATGGTTGAATTAGCAAAAGTTGATTGTGTAAAGAAAGAAAGAAGATTTTGGATCTTCTTTCTGTTCATTTTTAGATACATCAAATTTAGGAAACCAAGTATAAGGAAGATGAATATGTGGAAATGCATTCCGTTAGGATTCCCTTATCCAGCAACCCCAGGAAAATGTCTTTGAATGATCAGGTGCCTGTCTTCAGTTGGAGGATCACAGGATTCTATTTAGTTATCATTCAGCATAATGAAAAAGAACATGGGATAGTTGGGAAAATACAGGGAAAGGGTTGTGAACTGGGAGAAATCCAGTAATACATGGTGGGTTATGCTATGCATGTAACCCAGTATCCCTTACTTCCTCGTTCTCTGAGTAGTCAGAGTACATGCAAACCCTGCCACATATGTGACTGCCTTTAGCTGTGTCTTCTTTCATAACCTCCTTGTTGTTCTTGAAGGATCATCTCTAGTGTGAACTTCTTTTCTACCCTTTGTACAGGGGGTCTTTTACTAGAGTGTTTTTTTTGGGGAACTTCTTTCATATTTTTGAACTATTTGTTGCCTTTCTTTTCTCTGTCTACTCACGAGTTGACGAAGTCCTTGTTATTATCCCCCTGATGCAGTTCCCAGAGAGAGAAGAACTTAGGGAGTAGAGCAAATAAGAGATTTTTCTTCTGTAAATATAGGAATTGCTGTTGAATCCCAAGGTGCACTCTTACTGTCATTTCACCTTGAGAACTTCAGTCTCACTTTATTTTACTTGTGGGCTCTTAAATTTTTATGGTCAAGCTTTCTGAAGCTCTTTGTCAATGCTTTGCAGCAAGAAAGACACAATATTTGTCCTTTCTTATGAATGTGTAGAAAATGACCAACACACTGACAAATCTCTCTAAAAATTACTTTCACCTTCTCTCACCTCAACTCTTTTCTTTGTGGTGGGTGATAGGCTAATGCCAACAGATCTCATTTGGGTCCATTATTCTTAAAGCTGGCCTGACACCTCACTTTAGAATATGAGATTATTTGACACTTATTGTCTTGGTCTTTGGACCCTATAATTGTGTACTAGGATTGCTGTGACAAAATACTAGAAACTTGGTGATCAAACAACTGAAATGTATTAGAAATCAAGGTATTTTCAGGAATTCATGCTTTTGAGAGATGTGGGAGGAGGATCTTTGCCAGGACCGTGTTCTTGGGTTGTAGATTTTTTTGTAGATTTTCCATTTTTTCACTTTCACATGGCATTCTTTTTGTATATTTGTCTGTGACCAAATTTCCTCTTTTTTAAAAATATAAGTACAGCAGTTACACGGATTAGGGCCATGCTAATAACCTAATTTTACCTTGATTTTCTTTGTAAAGACCCTATTTCCATAAAAGAGTATCTGCCAAATCTCTTATTTCACAGGGTGTGTGTTGGACATCTCATTCAATGCAGGATTCCAGGAATGTACCTTTTCTCTGACTGACCACTAGATGCAGCCTAGCCCCAACAATTTTGTAACCTACTTTTTTGTGTTCCCTTTTTTCTTTCCAAGAATTCCTCTTGAGTAGTTTTTTGTTTTTTTTTTTTTGAGTTGGAGTCTCACTCTGTTGCCCAGACTGGAGTGCAGTGACACGCTCCCGGCCATCGCAGCCTCACCCTGCTGGGCTCCCGTGATCCTTCCCCCTCAGCCTTCCAAGCAGCCAGAACTACAGGTGCAAACTACCATGCCCAGCTAATTTTCTATTTATTGTAGAGATGAGGTCTCGCCAAGTTGCCCAGGTGGGTCTTGAACCTGCGGGCTCAGGCAATTCACTTGCCTCAGCCTCCCAAAGTGCTAGGATTACAGGCTGAACCACCGAGCCCGACCCTCTTAAGTAGTTTTTTTTTTTTTTGAGTTGGAGTCTCACTCTGTCACCTAGACTGGAGTGCAGTGGCCGCTCCCGGCCACCGCAGCCTCGACCTGCTGGGCTCCGGCGATCC
The DNA here is from genome assembly GCA_027257055.1 of Cephalopachus bancanus. Classification (NCBI taxonomy): domain Eukaryota; kingdom Metazoa; phylum Chordata; class Mammalia; order Primates; family Tarsiidae; genus Cephalopachus; species Cephalopachus bancanus. The sequence continues at coordinate 405,040 of JAPVLO010000685.1, forward strand.
TTCTGCCTCAGTCTTCCAAGTAGCTGGAACTACAGGTGCACGCTACCACGCCCAGCTAATTTTTGATTTATTGTAGAGACGAGGTCTCACCAAGTTGCCCAAGCGGGTCTCAAACCCACGGGCTCAGGCAATCCACTCATCTCGGCCTCCCAAAGAGTGGGATTACAGGCTGAGCCACTGAGCCCGACCTGAGTAGTTTTTGAGAAATATATTCTCAGTCCGCTCAGCATGTTAGTGTCCACTTGTTGATTTTGGAATATGGTGCCCTTTCTTCTGCGTGTGGCAGAAGTTTAATTCACTCTAAAGCCAGCTCTTTTATTATATCTTCCAAAGGGGACAGCTTCAGGCCTAGGGTTCATGATGTGAGCCAGGTACTAATCCTTATATTCACAAACTGCATGACACCTAAAATAAGCTTTTTAAAGTTCTTTGTCATTTGGTTAATGCAAGGTAGAATTAAATTTTGTTTATCGATTATTAGGGTAAAGAAAATGCATACCACATTCCCTTTCTCAGGTTCCATGTGTCCACATGGAGAACACAAAATCTACCTCTGCAGGATGGTGGGAGTACAGTTCACTCGCTTGCCAGCCCTCAATACACAGAGGACCAGTGCAGCACATAAGTTTGTAATTGATAGTGCTTAGTGTATTACAGGAAGAGTTAAGCTTGTGTAATTTTTCTCTTAATTGTAAAGGATGTTTCCAGTGGGGAAATGCAATAATTAGAACAGTGTTAATAGGACGAGTGCACAATATGTATCACACCAGGCTATCCCAGGCCAGCACTGCAGTTTCAGTAAAGAAGTATGAGAACTAATGGAGCCAGATGTGCTTAAAGGAGCTACACCATGCTACAAGAGCCCTAGGTAGTCAGTGAAAAAAGTCAAGGGTATTTGACACCTCACTGTGAATTATGACTAGCTTCATGCGCCAGCAGTCTTCTTCTTCTCTGATTTTCCAGGAGCCTATTGTGTACACTGAAGGGCCTTGTGTGCAGTTGTGGATATGATAATGTTTTCTTCAAATTCCACTAAACTCATGTGATTAGAGTCTATTTGCCTTAAATGGTTGGATTACATTATATGTTAATATGATAATGCAATGAGCCCTATATTTTCTTGTCAGAGTATAGTCTGAGACCTAGAGAAGACTTAAACCTCACCAGAGGTGTTCTGGTACTATTACACAGATGACATTATTCTCATTGGAAGGTCCACGCACAGCATACTGTCTGCTCTAGAGAGAGGATCTAATTTCTGGAAAGATTAATCCCGTCAAAATCAGGGAACAGCCACATACATGAAGAAAATGATGCCTTTGAAGTTTTGTTTTCTATTCATAGTACATGTTCAGACATTTATGAAACAATGTCTTAGAGTCTCTTAATGCCACTGGAGGCACTCAAAAGTATTCCTGAAATTAAGTCATTAATATAACATTCAATATTGGTGGCTCAATCACTTTGAGTATCCAGAGGTAATGTCACTTGTGGTTTTGTTCATGACACTTCCCTTACAGTGCCACTACATTTTCCATTTGGGACACTATTTCTGACTTGTCACTGGTGCTTGTGGATACTGAGAAAGTAACAAAGCAAGAGTAGGGGTTGTTACATTCTAACAGCCCTTTCATTGAAGGGTTAATTGAAAATCTTATAAACTTGCTATTGCCTGTGAACATTTGTGTTTGAGTGGTCTTGGTATACCAAGGAAAGAAGTAAACTGGAGGTTAATGGTGTCTCATGGCTACTGAAAATGTGTTCAATCTCTCTCTAGTATGACTATCTTAGAAGTAGAGATTGGGTCATCTACTTGGGCTTCTTGGTGACTTCAGTACACTAGGATTTTGTGGATGCCTGGGTCTGATTCAAGGACTTATCAACTAAGTTAAAACCAATGAATTATGTGGGCCAGTGCAGCTGTGTAATTCTCCCTAAAATGTTTACAAGTTGTGTATGCAAAGACAGTTCTGCTCAGTAAATATTGTTCTGGACTCTGGTGCTTGACCTGAAAAATATCCCCCTACCCCCAAACCCTTGAGGGAACATGGCGCTTTCAACATCCTGTTCAATACAAATTTTTGAGGGTATGTAGAAAGCTCCTTCACTTACTACAACCTTAACTGTAGGTGCTGTGGGTATATTTGTTTATGCATTTATACATTTCAAACACTCCTTTGTCCTAGGATGGAGCCTGATGATCCCTTCAAGAAGTAGTGCCTGTGTACCACTGTGTCCTGAGAAAAACCATGAAAAAGGATGTTGACCATCCCAGAAGAGCCTACTGTGGTACCTTCATCTGATGGAAATCTCTCTCTCTCTCTGTCTCTCTCTCTCTTTCTTTTTGACATAAGAGCATATGCTTTGGTATGAGGCCTTTGAGGGTTAAATCTCATCTCTGCTACATATTGGACTTATGGTCTTAAAAGGGGCATTAATCCCTCTGAGCCTCAGTTTCTTCACCTTTACATGGGAGATAGTTTAATGTTTTCCCTATATATTTAAGCAGAAATGAGATGATAAATATAAAAATGAAATGTACCACATGATAGTCACTATTGTAGATCTTCTTATTATCATAGAAATTAAATGTTAGACTTGGTTAAAAAAATGTAAGAGTCAAAAAAGGAATATGAGTTTCTGCTGTTCAAGGTGGGAATCACAGATGATTGTCCTAGTCCTGGGTGCTAGGACACTTGAAATTTGAAAATAGACTTCAATATATATTGAATATGTATTGACTAATTTTGATGGTCCATAATTTATACATATGGTTAAGGTTGTTTAAGATGGAAGAATCGGGAGAAGGCAATTTTAAAACATGATTTTCATTTATATTAGAAAAAAGTTTAAGAGAAAGAGCTTCCATTTGTGCAAATCTTCTCCTGAGTGTTACTCACTGCCTAGGCACATATGTTTTTAAAGTATGAAAGTTATTGACACATTATTCATATCTTGAGGTCCTAGAAGTTCATCCATTGCCATATGTCTTCTTCCTTTACCTGTTCCATTGTGGGCAGTTCTGTCACTGACTCATTTGTTCTTTGTGTTGAGTCCTGGTCATACTCTTTTCAATGCTATGTTCTGGTCATACTTATGCAAATTAATTAACAAAAACTGGATCTTTTATGAGCTATGTAATTTCTGGATTACTTTTGAGTACCTATTATGTACCATATGCTTTATTTGAGAGGCAGCACTAACCATAGGGATACCTTTTTGCCTTTAAAGCACAAATTTTATGGGCAGCATCAGTAATTTAGAGGATGGTAGTATAATGACAACACTGTAAAGCATTTATTATGAAGATAAATACAGATTTCCCATAGTATAAAGCACAGGATTTCATTTAGAGTGTTGTGGAGTAGTTGAGTGGCTAAAGAACACTTTCCTAAGAATGTTAATTTTGAGGTCCTGATGACAAGGTAGTTATCACTAGATGAAGAAATTTCCTGGGTAAAGGGGCACAGTTACAGATTAGGAACGAGTGTCCCAGGGGCCCAGAAAACAACAATGTGGAAGTTCTTGAAACTCAAGGGCTAATGTGAACCTCTGGATCTAGGAGATATCCATAAAGTATATAATATAACTTTTCAACCTTAATTTAGAGATGACGAAATTCACCTTAGGAAAGGACATGGAGCAAGAAAGTATCAGAGCCAGCCTTTTGGGTCCAGATCTTTTGGTTCTACCATCTGGTAGTGTGTTCCAACTCCCCTGGGCATCAGTCAACCTTTCTGAAGCTCTTTGCCAATGGTTTGTGGCATGGAGAAACCAATTTTTGAAACAATTTTTGTACATCCCTCATAAGTGTGGAGAAAATGCCCATCACACTGATAAATATCTTTAAAATATTCACCTGAGAGGGTGTGAATTCAACATGTACCTTCCTCGATTGGTTGCCTGACTCAACCTTAGCTCCTAGGCCTTTTGTGAGCTATTCTTCTCTTGGGTGGCCTGTGTTCCTTTCATGAACTCTTCCTGGTACTTTCCTTTGAATACAATCTTTTGCCACCTACGTTCATTGTATCTACATGTGGACACTGGAAAATACAGTTGCTTCTCTTTTACTGGTGGAAGTGCATTTCATTTGCAAGCTACCCTTCTATCATTCCTTTTGGCAGAGGTTGTTCCAGCCTTGGTTTCTTGACTTCACTTGTATATGTCAGACACTAAACCATCTGTTGCAAAATCTCCATGGGTCATATGACAAACCTTCTGCGTTTGTCATATGCTATCCTTCCCTCATGAGGGTGAAGTAAAAGCCTACCGTACTAGTATAGAGTACACAAATCTTTTTTCAGCAGAAGGAGGAAACTGCAGGTTGCTTTTAAGTCAGCCCTCTCATTGTATCTTCTGGTTGAGGCAACACCAGCTCCAGCTTATTTCTATTTGAGTCAGATACTAGTCCCTTTGTCCTGCCTACTCTAGGGTCATGAGTGAAGCTTACTGAAGCTATTGCACTTACCTCAGTCATCACTTTCCTTTTCTCATAATTTATCATGGGTCTTTAGTCATGCAAGTCTGAGTTCTACAGAGAAAAATGTGCTTGGGTGATTGAAGGGAAAGCTTCCTTCAGGAATGGGGTTATCTTATGACTTATGGGTGTTTCAGCAGGATGAATCTCTCAGTGTCAGGAAATATCTCTGTTTTATTACCCTGGTAACCTGGTGCATACGAGGAAGTACCCCAAAAAAACCCGGAATTATTTTTTGGAGGGCAGGCCCCTTGTAGTACAGGCTTCCCTAGGTAAGTGTTCTAGGAACCCATTGGCGTAGTGTGCCAGCTAGCGTTGTTGTGAGAGGTGTGTTCAGCTTCAGTGAATTTTTTATTTTGTGGAGTTTCTTTCAGCGTGTTTGCCCATTTCACAATGGGTGATTTACAAATGATCTTCCCACACAGTGCTGAGTGTTCAGCAGTTTTGTTTTGTTTTGTTTTGTTTTTTTATAAAAAATGACATGACCCCCATGCCCCACCATGCTAGGAGGCTCCCTGTACCTTTCTCCATACCTTGCCTTATGCATCTCTTCTTCTGTATTTTTTGCAATATCCTTTATAATAAACCAACAAATGTATTTCCCTGAGTTCTGTGAGCTGCTTCAGCAAATTAGTCAAACCTAAAGAAGGGATTGTGAGAACCTCATCTGGAAACTGGTTTGTCAGAAGTCCAGGGGGCCTAGACTTGTGACTGATGTGGTGGCAAGGTGGGCAGTCTTGAGGACTGAGCCCTCACCCTGTGGGATCTGATACTGTATACCTAGTTGGTGTCCACTGTTTGGTGTGTGGGAAAATCCCTCCGTACCTTTGGTCACAGAAGTCTTCTGTGTTGATGATTGTTGTGTGGTGTGAGAGTAGAGGGAAAACGCTGCTTGGGAGTTTCCTAAAGCAGTTGGTGCCAGTGAAGTGGAACTTGCTGGACCTTTCCAGACTTGAGGAAATATATGGTTTGGGAAAAGAAAAGATAAAAGGATGAGGGATGAGGAACCTCTGATTCCTGGTTGCCACGTGGTCACCTGTGGTATGAAGCTGCAGCTATGCTGTGCTCAGTAACTATCAGTGGAATTGAGAGATGGATCCAACTCCTGGGAAGTTGGTTCACTGTATGCATAAGGAAATGTGAACTAATGAGAAAACAGCGAAATATTCAGTCCTTTGATTATTATTTTTAATAGCTAAATTAAATTAAAAGAGTGCTGGGTCAGACCTTGAGGCTGTACCAAGCTCAGATGTGAGTCTTTCTGAGCTCAGATCCCTAACCTCAGAGCCACCTACAAAGGAGAAAATTATGCCAGGCAACAGAAAGTACCTTTGAGACCTGTGGTTACCAAGACGGTAGTCAGTGTGGGGCAAGGAACTGTGGGTTTGTTATAGGCCATGAGTCTGCCACTGCACTCCAGCCTGGCAACAGAGTGAGACTCCAACAGAAAGAAGGAAGGAAGGGAGGGAAGGAGGGAGGGAGGGAGGAAGGAAGGAAGGAAGAAAGAAAGGAAGGAAGGAAGGAAGGAAGGAAGGAAGGAAAACGACACAGTCATCTTAAAGAGACTTCCCTTTCTGGAAATCAAGTGACTTGGCTTACACTGGATTCATGGATTCAAAGTTACTGTAAATGCTAAATCTTCATTTTCATCCCAGATCTGGTTGAGTATAAACCTGAGAATTATAAGAGCTGGCTTGGGCTGTTTATTTCAAAAGATACTATTCTATTTAAAGATATTTTTCCTCAAAATTTTTTTCTATATATTAAGCCTAAATTAGGTTTCGTACTCATTAAAATTAAAACCCCTCACTCCGTCCTCCACTGAAATGTGTGGAAAAAAATTTAGTGCTTGACTCTGAGACTGCCGGTTATACAATAATCTATTTTGCATATGAAAGTTTGTATTTAAATTTTTTGTTCACTAAAAACCTTACATACGTGGTTGTGCCTTTTTAACTTCAGAAAACTTAAAGTGAAGTCTGAGGCCCTTATAGAAAAATGAAAATTGCCCATGAGATACTCTCCTCAGTATTTCCTCCATATCTCAGAGCCCAATACCCACATAACAACTTAGTCAAGGATGTGCTCTTCTAGAGTCTTTTTCTTTCTGAGTTTGGCTTAAACAAAAATGAACACATCCTTGACTAAGTTGTTATGTGGGTATTGGGCTCTGAGATATGGAGGAAATAGCTGAGATATTCTTCCTTCCTTCCTCCCTCCCTCCCTCCCTTCCTTTCTGTTGGAGTCTCACTCTGTTGCCCAGGCTGGAGGGCAGTGGCACACTCATGGCCACTGTAGCCTCAGCCTGCTGGGCTCAGGCGATCCTTCCACCTCAGCCCTCCAAGGAGCTGGAACTACAGGTGTGCACCACCATGCCCGGCTAATTTTTTTATTTATTGTAGAGAGGGCTTACCATGTTGCTCAGACTGGTCTTGAACCCGTGGACTCAGGCAATCCTCTTGCCTCTGCCTCCAAAGTGCTGGGATTATAGGCGTGAGCCACCGCACTTGGCTTCCATGTCACTTTTCTAAAGATGTTTGGATATCTGGAGTCCTTTGGCCACAGTTCCACTTTTCTATGATGCTCTGTCAATGCTGTTGTATCAGACTTCCTCTGAAGGGCAACCAGAGCCCTATACCACAGCATTTTCTCCTGGCATTTTTTTTTTTTTTTTGAGTTGGGTCTCACTCAACTTTTTATGGTCCAATTCAGTAAATCGACTGCTATCCCTTGTGGCTGATCAAAGATGGGAGGCAGAAACTGGAAGAAATGGATGTTTAATCTAATACTATGGAATCAGGGAGCAAGTTGGAATATTTATACCCCCCAAAACTTGCTCCCCAACAGAACAGCTCACTCAGAATTTATGGAGTATAAATTCTCCATAGCAACTCACCCACCTCCAAGGCTAAATTAACAAAAGCAGGACTCAAGATCTCCTAATCCCTTCACCAATCTCCAAGATTGAATTACCAAGGCAGTTTTGGTGTGACCCAAGATCTAATCATGCTGATAGTTCCTTAAGTGGGGGTAGGAAGTTACAACAATCAAAGAAGCTACCATATTTAAATCAACAACTTCAAATCAAACATGAGAGATAACAAACTCACAGTTTACTGCAGCCTCCATTTCCTGGGCTCAGGCGATCCTTCTGCCTCAGCCTCCTGAGTAGTTGGGACTACAGATGATACGGATTTTTCAGGTCAGCCTGGGTTTTGAGAGTGACAGCTCAATGGGTCAGCCAGCTGAGCCCCAGAGAGGGTCAGCTTGAGGAGTTGGTAAGCCTAGCACTGAAAGTGTCAGCTCTAATGTGCTGGCAAGCCAAGTCCTAGGATATTGCTGATTTGGTGCCCCCAGAGTCAGCTTCGGACTCTCGCCTTCTTCCAGCAGCTCTCCTGGTTCAGCCAACTCTGTCAGCTGGCAAGCCAGCCTTTTGGGGAATGCTCTTCAGCTCTGACGATCTTCTGCAGCTTTTCTTCTGAAGCCTTTCAGGTCGGGGTTCTTGTCTGGTGCCCAGGAGGAATGAGGGACACAGATAGCCAGAAAGTGAGAAAGCAGGATTTATTAAGAGGACAGAAAAGCCCCTACAGTGGGAGGGGACCCGAGGAGGTTGCCAGTCTGGGGCCAAAACCTGGTGCGTATATAGCTGTAACACTGAGCTGATTGGTTGGTACTTGGCAGTGAGCTGATTGGTTATTTTTCTATCCCAGCAGTGAGTACTTAAGCTCTAGCTTGAGGGGCTCACAGGGAGCTTGTTACCGAGTGGGTGTGTCAGCCTGAGGGACCTGCTGGAAGTTTGCTGCATTGTTACTGGAGCATCCTCCCTGTCTGTCTGCCTAGGCTTTCTCTAGCTATCTCCTGCCCTACAGGCACATGCCACCATGCCCAGCTAATTTTTTGTAGAGACTAGGTCTCACTTTGTTGCCCAGGCTGGTGTTGAATTCCTGGACTCAAGCAATCCTTCAGTCTCCCAGCATTTTTAAGCCTCAAAAAACTCCTTCAGTTTCACATTGGCAGTTATAGTTAGAGAGGTTAATTAACACTTCCTTCCGCCCCCTAGTGAGGTTTCTTTCCTCATCTTAAGCAGGGAGTGGGAGCTTGATTAACATTCCTTTCAGAATTAAATGGTTCAAACAAGTAATTTAGAGTTAACTGTAAAAGGGAAATGGTAAATGACCATTGCTTGTTTTTTTTTTTTTCATTAATCAGCATTTTTTATTATGGTTTTGTGGGGTACAGTTAAGGGTTAGGTGTACAATTACGTTTCATTCAGGCACCCTGTTGATAAGAGGTGTTTTCCCATCCCCCGACAGATATTTGCTACTGTTAATCCCATCCCCCTCCCACCCATAGTTTCCCAGTACCGTCAGTCATTTTCTTATAGTATTGCATTGGATGTTCAAGGTCCATTATATGAGTGAGAACATGTGATACTCGGATCTTTGTTTCTGTGGGAGGTCACTCAGTATTATAGACTCAAGTTCCATCCAGGTTGCCGCGAAATTAATGATTTTGTTCTTTTTTATGGCTGCGTAGTATTCCATCGTGTATATGTACCACATTTTTTTTATCCAGTCCTCTTTTAATGGGCAGCATGGTTGTTTCCAGGTTCTTGCTATTGTGAACAACGCTGCGATAAACATACGTGTGCAGGTATCTTTTTTATAGAGTGATTTGTGTTCTTCAGGGTATATTCCCAGAATGGCAATTATCAACGACTCATTGCTTGTTATGTTTGCAAATAAGTGACTAAATGAATACATTGAAAAAACAACACAAAAAAATAATTCATAGAACAAATCCTGTATTTCCCGCATTCATAGAGAAAAATATTTTTTAAAAAGTAATACTTTATATTTTGTTGTTTCTAAGTTTTCTCTTCTTACATGACTGCTTACACAGTCACTTCGATAGAGAGCAATTGATTATCTTCATGTCCTGGCCCCTTGGGAGTTGGAAAGCTACCCTTGAGATTGATAAGCATATCTTCCCTTAAACAATGAGCCTAAGGTTGCACAGATCTCCTTGATGGCACTCAGAAGTTTTATCCACTGAAGATTGCAAGCAGCTTTAATCTCTGCGAAGCTCACCTCCTGCATATTCTCCTACTAAACTATTTTTATAATGGCCTACTGCTCAGGGATCAGTAGCTGGTGGTTGTGGGACTTGCTTTATAGATAACCACTCTATGATAAAATCTAAGGCTGGTATTTGATATGTTTTTCATACTTTGCACTCTGATGGACCCATGACCCCACCTGGACCCAGGGCACATACTAAGGAGCTGACTCTATCAATTCTGTGACCCCCTTTCAGAAACTAGCTCTGCATACAAAGACAGTTTTGGCACCCCTATGACTTTATCCGCAACCAATCAGCAGCGCCTATTCCCTAGCCCTTTGCCTGCCAAATTATTCCTTAAAACAAACAAACACCTAGCCTAAAATTCCTGGTGAAGTGGATTTGAGAAATATCTCCTGTTCTCCTTGCTCAGCTTCTTTGTGGATCATAAAACTTTCTCTATTGTGATACTGATGTCTCAGTATGTTGGCTCTTTTCTGTGCAGCAGGCATAAGAACTCAGTCAGCCTGTAACATTTGCTTTTTATTTCTTTATAGCCTTGCTTTTTATTTCTTTTCACCAGAAGATTAATGACTTCATCGTTGAGCTAGTGATAGTTTTTTAATGTCTGGCTATTTCCTTGAATAATTCACAATTTGAAAGCACTACTTAGTATCTCCTCCTGTGGGCCATGATCTAGGACATTATTGATTTCCTTTTCCATACCCTCTGTAAGTTCAAGGCCATTTGTTCTTCTATCCCTCTCTTCATCTGAGTAGTTTTTTCCCCCCTTTGTCTCAAATACCGACATTTTCCTCATGAGTAAGCCATTGCTTCCACTGACCAGGCAGTGTAAGGCAAATACTTCTTCTGATAGGCCAGGTTTCAGCTGGTGTCCCCTTTATTTTCAAATCTGATTCAGACTGTCTTCTCTGTATCAGAAAATTTCCCCTTTGAGCACCTCTTTTCACTTCTTATTGAACATGGAAGTTCTCTTGTCTCAACAAATCTATATTGTTTTGGAAAAAATTGAGTTGTTTTGACTTTGTGATATTGCTCTTTCCCTCTAGTCTTTGGTCTTTAATGTATACACTTGACTTCTTTGAGAACTGTGATGATTTGAAGTTATAGGAGGAGGTGAGTTTCCATGACTACCTTCTTTAAGTTGCTTCAGCACCTTTCAGTACTTTTCTCTTCCCTCTTTTTGAACACCCTCTTCTGCAGTACAATGGGTACACCTCACACCCTGGCCACTCTTCAGAAATCATACCTGTTATAGCCTGTTCCTATGGTATCCATGTTAAGAAACTCTCTGGATTGCCTTTGTTATGGTGATGGTTACCTGGTCTTCTATTATAGCCTTCTGAGTTTAAAGTAAAATCAAAGGAAGGCAGGACTCTGTGTGGCTGATCTTAGGTTACTGTCTCTCTGATCTTTGGGTAGTTACTTATTTTGTTAGGAGATTTATTATTCATTTCCGGCATATTGTCCAAGTATCCACAAGATGAAGAGTTTGAAAATACCTCTCCTGAAGGGGCCACATTTCTTGTTCCCTTACAAGCAGAAGTTACCATGGGCTTTATGGTCAGCTGGAATGGGAATCCAAATAAGCTGACAGCATTGTAGAGACTGCTTTTCGCTTGGTGTATAAAGATATCTAATCTTGGTCTTTTGGCTGGTATTTCATCAGTGTTCATTGTAGAAAATAGAGTACTGTTTGAGTGCTACCTCTTCAGGAGGACCCAGGCAGGGGACACTGACTGGTCACAGAAATGAAAAATGGTGCCGAGAATCCTCACTAGCCATCTAAACATACCAGGCCCAAGCAGCAGTGTTGGCTGACATTCCCCAAGATGCAAACCTCAGAGCTGTTGCTGTCACTGTTGCCTTCACCACATTTTCCGCCTTGGTCACCACTGCTAAGGCTCAGTCACTGACTTGTGATCCTTACTTTAGAATATAGGAGTATTTGGCATTTATTGTTTTGGCGTTTGTAGCCTCTGCCAAGTCTCTGCCCTGAGAGGGTATTTGTTTAATATCTTGTTCTCTGTAGGCTTGAAGGATTGTGCCTTTCCTTGGCTGTTCACTAGAAATGTTTTACCATCTTGGATTTTGTGAGCCATCTGTTTTTCTGTGTCCTCTTCTTTTTCTCCAATGGCTTTCTTTGGTGCTTTCACTTAATACAGTCTCATGCCACTCATCTTCATAGTGCCTATATGTGGACATTGGAAAGTATAGTCGTTATTCTGTATGGGTGCATTTACAGTTCACTCTCATGCCAACCCTCTTATTGTGCTTTCTGGCAGGGGCAGCTGTAGCCAAAGGTCTTGACTTCACTTGAAAGAGTTAGACATTACCCCTGTGTTTTACAAAATCCAGGGGCTATAAGGCGAGCTTTCTGAAGCTCTTTGTCATTTGCTTGAAATAAAGGGGGAAGTAAGATGTTTTCTTTCCTCTTCAGGGTTGGAAAAAAAACCCTACCATAATACCTTTCTTCGAGGTTAACATTATTTACCTGGAGAACATAAATATTTCTTTTACGAAGGCAGTATTCACTGTAGTTAACCCCCAAGGGAGCCCCTTTCTTTTTTTTGTAGAAGGAACAACTCCTGCCCCCAGATTCTTTTCCTATATGAATCAGACATTAGTGTCTGCGTCCTAGTAAGTTAGGGTCATGAGTGAAGCTTACTGAAGGTGCTGCACTTAGAGAAGTCATGCTCTTCTTCATCTCTCATCATGGGTTTCCATTCATGCAGTGAGAGTTCTACGGAGAAACAGATGGTAGATGATGGATGGCTTCAGCTTCCTCCATAAATAGGGTGATTATATGACTTATGAGTGTCCAGAGAGGAGGAATACCCTGGTGCTGTCCACGTGTAGGACATTTGCTCTGCATTTTTTGCCTAGTGACCTTGCTTGTATCTATATAGGTCACTCAGGGATAATCTTCAGCAAAGTTCTTCTAAGTATGGCAGAACATTTTATGATACTTCCAAAATGCAAGATAATAGGAGGTATCTGAGGAATAGTTTCAAATGCCATCTCGCACTCGCTTCACTATCTTTTATGAAAGACTGTGATGGCACAGTTTTTTTCTCCTCCATGGTCTTTTGAGATGTAAGACTGTTTCCTGTCCATTCACCTCTAGAAGAGGGATACAGACTAGAGAACACATTGGTATTCATAGCTCTGGCACACTTAAGATCATGCTGCCAAAATCTTTGGTGACATGGGGCCGAGTGATCTTTTACTACTGTCCTTGAGTCCCTTGCTGAGTTTTAAAGGTGGTACAAGTTAGAAAAAGTGGGTAGACCCACATACATCTAATAAAAGCATTACATAGTTATTGTGTACCCATCTGTGTCACTGAGAAATGGAAATTACTTTCCTATGACTACTAGCCCTGACCTTTCTGCACAGACCTTTTTTCTTTTAAGATTAGATCTAAGGTAGAGTTCAAGACCCTGAACCTTTTCTAACTGGAAGAGAAGGCTTTATTCATTTATCAGAGGGTATTGGTGACTTGACAGCAGATGTATTTTACATTTTTTCTGTCATTATATACATGGGGGAAGAAGTCATTCTGCTGCATAGAAGCACCTATAGGCATGGTCAAAACTTTACTTTGAATGTTGAAATATCTCTCAGATTGGACTATGTACTGATGGGAGTTTCTGGACCAATACATATGCAAATTTTTATAATTGATACTCCTGAGTATTTGGGGGAATAATTGTGCTAAGTGTGTGTAATTTTTCTCTTGATTGTAAGGGATGTTCCCAATGGGGAAATGCCACGATTAGGACAGTGGTAGTGGGACAAGTGGAAAACCTTAAGCCCTACAGACCTCTCCACTGAGCTATAATGTATCAATAAGACTGTGTAGAATTTGGGGTTAGGGACCAAGCAATGAGAAATCCTTACACTTATCAAGTAACTCACTGATGCAGAGTTGCTTAAAGAGTCTATAGCATACTACAGTAGTCTCGAATGACCAGTGAGAAAAGCCAGTGGTGCTGACCCCTTACTGTGGATTACTGTAAGCTTTTTGTGGCAGGAGTCCTTCTTGCCCCTGCTGTTTTAGATATTATAGTGGTTATGAGCTTATTGTACAGGCTGAAGGGCCTGGACATGATGTTTTATTTATACCCTACTACAATCAGATGAATAAGAGGCTATTGCCTTTATAGGACTCACCATGCAAAATAAACTCTCTATTCTGCTGCATAGAGGTATAACACTTTATGTGATTTATCACCAGTGCATTGGTTGAGACTTACAAAAGACTGAATTCTCACCAGAGTCCTGGTACCAGTAAATGATGACTATATTCTGATTGGAAGAAGTAAAGACAACATGTTTTCTGTCTTAGATAGATGGTTGAATATATGAGTAGCCAGCACTGAAAGTTTAATCCTGATAAGAATCGGTGGCCAGCCACCCAGATAAAGTTCTAGTGAATCATGTGGGATGCTGCCTGGATAGCAATTCCAGAGCCTGTTCAAGAAAAACTGATGGCCCTAACCTCCTGAAAATCAAATCTGGCATAGTATACAAAATATTTGACCAGTATTGCATGAACTTCATATCTCATATCTTGTTCATCTCATTACATGGGATTACTCGAAAGGCAGTATTTTGACCCACAACTTGCCTTAGAAACTGTGCGACACACTGTACAGACCTACTTTCCTCTTAGGTCAGTCATCAGTGTCCACCATTTTGAGAGAATGTGTGAGTGTATACATTTGTTCAGAATGTAACTTCTGGCAAAGATGTGGCCACAAGGCAGTAGCATCCTTTGGTATTTGTTCATGGCCCTTGCCTGCCATCACTATCCAATTTATTCCATTTGAGAGGCTATTGTATGCAAGTATTTTTAGTTGGAGTTTTAAATATTTTAAATATTCAACAACCCCATGCAGTCAGACAATGGTGCGACCTTTATAGTAAGATGTACACAACATTGGGCTACATCATGGAGTATTCCATGGATCATTCGTTCCTTGTATCATCCTCAGTCAGCAGGCATTTGAAGGATGACTAGGGTTCTTAAAGATAAAAACCTAAATAGAAATGAACAATTGATGCTAAACTTCCAGGGAAGCACACACTTAAGAAAGTCAGTTTGGGGTTTAAATGTGGCATTTCCCCAGCAGGTACAGCTCATTTAAATGGAATGTTTAATAATCATACTGGGGAGAGGAAGAGAAGGAGGCCCAGATTCAGTGTGAGGAAGCAAATGTTTACCACTATGATAATTTCCTCCAAAGTTTCTTTCTTTTTCTCCTTCAGCTTTTCATATCTATGAGTTCAAAATTAACTAGTGTCAGCTGACCTAGTTTTTCTCAGGTTTTTGTCAGTCAGTGTTGTAATGTTTTAGACATTTATTATTTTGGCATTTACTGCCTTTGTCAAATCTCATGTTGCTTTAAACATCCAATTAAAGATGGGCTTTCAGCAATCTATGATGCATAGTGTCTTCACTCACTGCGCCCTTTATTGTGAATGCTCATATACGACAATAACCCTTTCTTGGAACCCTGGGCAAGTCACAAGATATTAAGGTTAACATCTCCCAAGAATCTTTCCACTACCAGCCCAGCCCTTCTTGTCTATGTGATTAACCCCCCGGGACTACCCGCCCATCTAGCTACTGGCCCACCTTTGTCTATGTGCTCATTACTGACCCACCTATCCAACCAGTCATCAGAGATACAAGAAACAGACCATGACCACCATGACGTTACCTACCTCCCCCCCAAAGAAGCTTTAAAAACCCCTAGTCTCAAACATTTGCCACCATGCTTTCTTTAAGTGTCTGGCTCCCTCTCCAATCTTAGAGAGATGGATCCACCCTTTTTATCTGATCTACTTTCTAAATAACCTTTTTTTCAAATCTTTGCAATCAAATCTAATTTCGGTGCAATTCTTTGCATACCCATGGCACCAGCCTGGCCTACTGACTTAACATTTTTGGTGGCTTGTATGGGGACTTTACTCCTCGTGGAGTTTCTTCCTCACTCTTCTTCTCCTTTTGTAATTCAAGTCTCTCTTTGGAATGGATTTCGGAAGGCAACTGACAGCCTTTTGTCAGGGCTACACTCTGAAAGGCCAGAAGGCCCCAAAGGAAAGTTTCAGACTGAGATTGCCCAGTAGGGTGAGGGATGAGGTCCTTGGCTGGCATGTACACATGCGCTTTCTCTCTCCCCGACTTCCCTCTCTCTCCCTTGCCTCTCTCCTTGCCTTCACCACCTCCTAATGAGCTACATCGACTGGACCTTCCCTGTCACCTCAACTTTGCCCAGTATGAAATTTCAACAACAGTGAATCCATATATTACCCTCTCCTTCATTAGAAGGTCTTGAAACAAACTCAAAAAGCTACTTTCTCTGTTCAGAAGCTTTTTCTCACTGGGGCTCTGGGTCCTCTCAGAAATCTTGGTGCCAGGTCTTCCAAGCATGCATAGGAACAGTCTTGCTGCTGGTGGAAGGACTGTCTCTAATGGGTTGAGAGGATCAAATGGATAACTTTTCTCATTCAGTACCAATACACAGAGGCTGATCCCACTGATTCTCTTTTGGGATGCCAACTGTGAACATGGATGGGTTTCTTTCTTTCCAGCTTTTTGAGACCATCCTCAGGACCAATCCCTTTTTCTCTTTAAGACTTCTCATGGGAAACCCTCTATCTGGAGCGACCAAGGGCCCCCCACTGAAATGCATTCTGAAAGGTCTCAAGACTCTCTCACTAGAAAAGGACATCTGCCCTAAGCATCTCATTCTTTTCCCCTCAATACCAGCTAGGTGACCAGGACATAGGGCCCAAGGCAAGTCTCTCGCCTCTAATACACTCCTTTAACTTGATCTCTATTGCTGCCACAAGGGCAAATGATCTGAGGTTCCTTATCTAAGACCTTTTCTCAAAATGATGTACCACCTGGACCCTTGTTCTTCCTGTGGCATATTTCTTTTAATTCCTTCTCAAGCTAATTTACTTTCCTCTGTTTCACTCTCAGAAGACTTGGATTCAGCCAACCAATTTTCCTCCCTTTTTTCCACTTGCAGTCTCTCCTCTCTATCCATCTCCATAAGTCCCTCCAACCAGCTACTCAATCTTCCCATCCTAAACTTCCTCTCTTGCTATCCAATAACACACTTATAATAGTCACAGCAGCTGCAGCAAAAAATGAGGCCATGTGCACCTCCTCCTTCTACCCCCCCATTCCCTTCGTCTGCCCATACCTACTAAGGACACCCCTTTAAATCTTTCTGGATTCAGAGTTCAGAGTGTTCACCATTACACCATGGGACCTCATACTTCTTTAACCCTCTCAAACCCTGTTCATCAGCTTCCCCTTCAAGAAGTGGCTGGGGCAAGACTGTTAAAGTTTATGTTCCTTTTTTTCTATAATCTCTCTTAAATCTAAACCGGGACTATCATCCCTCCTCCCAGACAGAAACCAAGGGACCATGTTCTGGTTAACAAATCCTGTTACCTCACAGGAAAACACAGCCTATTGTCACTCTAATCTGCTTTCTCAAACCAAACTTTCAAGCGCTCTAGTAAAATTTGCTTCCTATAACTTTAACATGTGCTAATGTATTCCACCAGTGTTTATTATGTGAGACTTGCTACAGGTTTTTTGGGAAGAAAGTTGGGTCACCTTATTGCACCTGATTAGTTCTTCCCATACAGGACAAAGCTTTATATCTGATGGACTATTAAATGCTCAACTCCAGAGGCTAGACTTAGAACTATATAAAACTTCCAATTGCAGAACACTCTTAAGTTCTTTTTAACAGCTGAGACATTCAAGAACCAAAGGGTACCAACATAGAGGGAAGCAGGACCAAAGGGCCAACAACAGGCATCCCAGTTGGCAGTTGCCATTAGTGACAAAACACCAGCTGTCTAACAGAAATCTGATAAGAACAAACTTGCTAAGGGGAATGGTGTCCATTGCTATGGATATAATCTGCAGGGGCACTTGAAACATAGTTGTCCCAAAGAGACCTAAACTTCCAGGACCTTGTCCACTGTGCAGGCCAGAGAGCCACAGGGGAGTGGGAAGGGGGAAACACCTGGCTCAAAAGGTGGTGGCAACTGAGGAGACCTGAAAATCTGATAAAGTGCCCAGTACCACTAGCATAGTACCATCCCTCCAACAACCCCCCAGGTAAATATTAGGGTGCATTTGGTCCTGGCCATCAATGTTGGACCAGGTAGTCTTGTCCCCAAAATATACTGCCTTTAACACCCTTAAAATTACTCTTGGACAAGCCCAAACCCCGACCCTTCCTAACCTCCAAAAAGAATTTCTTCTATATACAACCAAATGGAGGAAAAAGAAACAGATTCAGTTAGCTCCCTGCTGTCTTTGTTAGTGAAAGGGTTCAGTCTTTTTGCCTCAGCATAACCATTAGAAAACATTCAGACATTCTACTGCAAAACAAGCAGCAGCCTATCCCATCACCCTCAGCAAATCTCCTTCAGATGCAAGACCAGGACAACCCAACCATTCATGGTTTAGCGTAATAATCTCTAGTAAACTTTTAGGTTCCTTGTCAAGGCCGAAGATCAAAGATCACCCTTTGACTGGCCAAAGTCAAAAGAGTTTGTGAGCTGCAAATGTCTGAGTTTGTGAAATGCAAATGTTTAACAAGTCTCTTGAAGGAATCCTCCTACCCCCCACCCCAGGGTTAACCTAATCAGCCAGCTATCATGTGATTAACCCACCCATCTGCCTGCTGTCCATCACCTGACATCATCAGTACCTGCGCTTGTCTGCCCCTTTGTGATGATGTGGAAGCAGACCACTACCCAATCACCTAATGATTTTCCCCCATCAAGGGGAATGGTTAAAAGGACTCAACCACAAGCAACCAGCAGCCATTGCCTTGCTAGATTCTGATGTGGCCATGTGCTCTTTGAGTTATGGCTGTCGCCATGCTTCTTGGCTTTGGTTCCCCTGCCCCACCTTGGGGAGGTGAATCTTCTTTCTTTCTTCTTTTTCTCTCTCTAATTTACTTTTAAATAAACATTTCTTTCTTAACTTTTTTTTGTGTTGCAATTCTTTACATTTACTCGGATATCTGGGTTACCTAGGGCTGCACCTCTCCCTTCTCTATCTCTCCATCTGGCCTCACCCTGTCTGGACCCTAACATTTAGTTTTTGTTGTTTAAAAAATAAATCTCTATTAAGAGCAAGGTTTTACTTCTCAAGATTTTTGGACTATCAGTTTGGCTAAATGAGTAACTTTTACAATGACCTATAATCCTGTGTTATAACATTTAAAAAAAAATTTTTTTTTAGTCAGAGTCGCACTCTGTTGCCTAGGCTGGAGGACAGTGGCATGGTTATGGCTACCACAACCTTGACCTGCTGGGCTCAGGCAATCCTTCTGCCTCAGCCTTCCAAGTAGTTGGAACCACAGGTATGCACAGCCACGTCTGGCTAGTTTTTTAATTTATTGAAGAGACAGGTTCTTGTGAAGTTGCCCAGGCTGGTCTCGAACCTCTGGGCTCAGGCAATCCTCTTGCCTCTGCAAGTATTGGGATTACAGATGTGAACCACTGTGCCTGGCCATGCTTTTAAGACCTTTAACATTTAACAACTTTTCAACATGTAAAGTTTCAGGTTCTCAATTCAGTCTCTGGAGGATGAAGTAAGAAACAAAAAGCAGCTTCAGGAACCACACCTCCCCCCACACCCTCCTGAGCTGCCTCCATAATGGTTCAGGTGGTACCTGCAGACAAGGTAAATTGTTTTGTAAACAACATCTATTGTGAAACTTAAAATGGTATCTGAGATCTTTTTCAGACTTTGCCCACACAGGCTCAGTCACCCACAGCAGTTTTATAATCAGCTATAGGACTCTGACAAATGCTTTTCAGTATCAAATTGCTAACAACTTTAAAATCTCCTTCTAGCCGGGCTCGGTGGCTCAGCCTGTAATCCCACGCCTTTGGGAGGCTGAGGTGAGTGGATTGCCTGAGCCCGTGGGTTCGAGACCTGCCTGGGCAGCGAGACCTCATCTCTACAATAAATAAAAAAATCAGCCGGGCGTGGTAGTGCATGCCTGTAATTCTGGCTACTCGGAAGGCTGAGGCAGAAGGATCACCGGAGCCCAGCAGGGGAGGCTGCGGTGGCCGGGAGCGGCCACTGCACTCCAGTCTGGGCAACCGAGTGAGACTCCAGCTCAAAAATAAAAAATAAAAAAAAATAAAAATAAAATCTCCTTCCAGGCATAAGGATTACTAATGTAACATAGGATAGATGACTCGATGACCTTTTTGTTTAAAGTATTGCTAATTGCTTTTGTTCGGTTTTTCAGAGTAAAAAAAGCCCGTCTTTGTCTATGTGCTTATGACTGACCTACCCATCCATCCCATCATCAGAGATGCGAGTAACAGACCCCATCACCATGACATCAGCTCCTGTGAGTGCTTGCCTGCTCACCTGCACAAAATAAGCTTTAAAAACCCCTAGTTTCAAGCATTTGCCACCATGCTTTCTTTAAGTGTCTGTCCCCTTCTCCAGTCTTGGAGAGGTGGATCCACCCTTTTGCTCTGATCTACTTTCTAAATAAACTTTCTTTTCTAATCTAATTTCTGTGCAATACTTTGCATACCTGCAGCACTGGTCTGGCCCATTGATCTAACAGATAACATATGCCACCTGTTGAAAAACATTTGTAGCGTTATGCAGCATGTGTTATGATTAAAATCTACTGAGATCATGGGTACTGAAACTTTTGTTGATCTAAACTTTTAATATAATCTTTCTAATCTGACCTTTGTTCTTCCAAGAACAAGGAAGTCTTTGGTAGAGGTCAAAGCCCCTACTAATTGGAACCAGAAACTTAAGGCACTGGTTAAAGTATGCAAAGGACTTGAGAACATCTGAGTTGCTAAACCTTTTCAACCCGTTTGGACACTTGGGAACGAGTCATTGTGGTGCTTTGGTGTATCCAAAGCACAGTCAAAATTTTGCTTTGATTGGATTGAAAATATTTCTCACATTAGATAGTGGACTTATGTATGTTTATGGTTGAGCCCTTTCATGTCAATGCACATACAAAGTGTTATAACTGGTATTGGTGAGCATATTGTGGGAAGAGTTGTGTTAAGTATTTGTAGTTCTTTTATTGATTGTAAGGGATGTTTCCAATGGGGAATTGCCATGATAGAACAGTGGTAGTGGGACTAACGGACAACTGGGATCCCACTCATATCAGCCATGAGCTAATAGTAAAGCATAGGATATACCTGTTTGGGGTTTGTTGTTGAAAGGAGGACCCTACACTAATCAAGGACGTAATGGAGGCAGAGATGTTTAACAAGACTATACTACTCTGTAATAGCCCTGTGTTATCAGTAAAATATTACAATGGTTCTTGGCACCTCACTGTGTTGACCTGTAAGATCAGTGTGACAGCAGCCCTCCTTATACCTGCTTAGCTCTTCCAGGCATCATCATAATTGTGGGGACCATTGTGTAGAATGAAAAACCTAGAATCTAGTAATGAACATGTTAATGTTAAAGCTTTCTTCAGATCCCACTGCAATCATAAGCAAAGTAGGTTTACCTCATGGAGCTCATATGACTATATATGTCCACTGTGGTGCTCCACATTAACCTATACTTACAATAAATCTTTTGGAGAGGTTCAAGTGGAGTGATGTCAGACAGCCTGTCAAGCCAGACCTGGTGTGGCACTGCAGCAGACCCCCCACTCCAACGTGGTGAAGGGATGAGTGAGGAAACCCAAAGAACCCACACCACTGCCACAAATCCTTGTACTTCAAGTCATGGGAGAGCCAACATGACCATCCAGGTCCCCAAACCAACAAAGAGACCTGCCTGGTGACAGTGCAGAGGCATTACCCAAGTCCACTTGGAACCACTTAGGCCGTTTTTGCCTGTGCAGCTCAGCACCAACTGCCACTGCCCTGCCAAGGAGGGAGGCTCAATGTTCCTCCTCTGAAAATGGCAAACCCTTTATGGCTGCTGCAGCTGCTGCCCCCTGGCCAGGGAGGGAGCAGCCCCATCGAGTGATATCCTTCACCTTCATCATGGACTTCTCAACTGCAATATGCAAGAGCAGTGAAGAGTTGGTATGTCTCTCATCTACCCATCTCAGCAGCTTTCCCCAAGATGGTGATCAGTTGCTACCTGCCCACAGGGAGTGAGGGGACCACACATCCACCTGAATGTTGTAGTGGAGACCCAGCAGTTCTCAGGGAATCCAGCCACCAGAGCTCTTTGTCAGGCTGTCTGTGGCCACCATCTGCAGCTGCTGAAGCTCCTTGTCCCTGTTGCCCTGTGCCAGTGAGGGAACAGTCATACCAGGCATTTGCATGTGCCTCCTCCAAAGCAGACTCCATAGCCAAAGTAAACTGAGAAGCAAGATATCAGGTTGCTCCTCTCCCTACCCCATCTTGGCTGCTTCCCCTCAGATGTGAATCACCTGTTATTGGATAATTGATTTGTAAATGTAGTAGTATGTACTTCTTTAGCTAAAGTTATGGACTGCAGGAAGTGTTGGAACTATACACATCTACCTGAATACTGTGTGAAGACTCAGCAGTCTTCAGGGAGGCCAGCTACCAGAGCTCTTTGTCAGGCCCTCTGTAACCACCATCTGCAGCCACTGAAGATCCTTGTTCCTGCTATCCCCAGTTTAGGGTGGAACCAGTCACACCAGGTGTTTGCATGCATTCCCTAATAGATTTTGCAGCCAAGATAAACAGGAGCAGTGAGTTACTGAGGGCACCCCTCACCTTCTTTCATCTCGACTGCTTCCTCTCAATTCCCCAACTTGCTTCAGGCACCTGAGGAGTGAGGGTCCCCACATCCACCGTGGGAAGTGTTGAAGGAGAGACGGATAGGCGACGGATGAAGATCATATACACGGACACCTGCCTCTTGAACAGATGACAATTTAATGTTAGTTAACACAGAGCTTTTATACCATTCTTGAAGGGGCAAGACAAAGAAAATTCTTTCACGTACATATCTTTTAAAAGTTACCATCTAGTGGTCTTAGTAGCAAACAAACCAAGATTCCCATAGGCATTTAGACATCGTCTTATTTATAAAGCCAACAATGATACTTTCAGTCCAATGTCCCAAATTACAGTTCTTGAAATGTTTCAAGAAAGTTTCTTTAAGTGTATATTTCTTTATGTGTCAGGAATTTTCTCATCTTAGGCTCTTATGTTCTTCAGAGTCCTGTGATCGCCTCCCTTGTCCAGATGTCCTCGTTACTTTTCTCTTATCTTGCAGCGCTTGTTTCTAAAGAGAACTCAAAAGAAGCTTTTAGTAATGTTTCCCAGGCCCTTCAAGGTTACTTTCTGTTTTAGCTGATCTGTCATAAAAGTGTCTGATTATTATATTCTGAGTTCAGTGAAAACCTACTCTATAAATGTTAACTTAGAGTTTTAACTATAGAATTAAGTAAAAACCTTAACATTAATCTTTATCCTAAGTTAGTGAAAACAGTGTTATAAATCACCTACATAACTCCTAAATAAGTGTTAGAACTTATAATGAATTTATAATGAACTTACTATAAACTTGTGTTTCTAAAAAACTTTATGTCTAAACACTAAACTGCATAATCCTAAATCAAATGAGTGGATATACTTATATCATTTATTACTTAAGCAATATCTAGTAACTTATAACCAAGTGAAAGAAAGCATTCTTGATGTGCTTCAGAGTTTAACCCTTGCATATGTTAGAAAAGGCCAAGTGGCATAGTGGGAAAATGGAAAAATAAATCATGACATTTCCAGGTTAGCTGTGATTCTTCACATAAACATGCCATCTTCTTCTTCTACGACTGCACAGAATTTCTTCAGCAAAGATGGAAGACAGAAGGGCCTCAGCTGCCCAGACTCGCTTTGCGGCCGGCGGTCCTCAGCACACCTGGACTTTGTCAATCAGGCGGGCCTCCAAGGCTGGCTCCAAACACAGTGGTCCTCTGAAAGCCTAACTATGGCCATAAACACTGCTACTGACCTTCACTTCTAAGTGCCTGCAGCCTGAACTACAGCACCTAACAAAAATACACTACTACAAGTATTATCCGAGACAGTTACTACATGACCCTAGCTGCAACCAAATAACCTGTCCAGAGCACTGGCCCTCTGAAAGTAACCAATAACAAAGCCAATTGACCATATGCAACATATACCACAGCCACACCCATGGGGAAAAAAGAAGAAAAAATTAAAGAGCCCATTCCAATAGTAGCAAACTCAAAAACCAAAACAAAAAAATCAGAGAGAGAGAGAGAGAGAGAGAGAGAGAGAGAGAGAGAGAGAGAGAGAGAAATGTCAGCTCCCTCAGATGAGAAGAAATCAGTGCAAGAACTTTGGCAACACAAAAGCCAGAGTGTTGTGTTTTACCCAGACAAGCACATCAGCTCCTGAGCAATGGATTCTAACCAGAATGAGTTGTCTGTAATAATAGATATAGCGGTCTCTAAAATGGTCAAAGAATTGAAAACTGACATGGCCATTCTAAGGAGGAACCAAACTGAATTTCTGGAATTGAAGAATCCACTTCAGGAATTTCAAAACACAGTCACAAGCCTTAACAACAGACTAGACCAAACAGGAGAAAGAATTTCAGAGCTTGAAGATTGATCCTTCAAATCAACCCAGCCAGATAGAAATTAAAAAAAAAAAAAATTAACAATGAACAAAGCCCTCGGGAAGTATGGGATTTTGTAAAGAGAACAAACCTACATCTGGTTGGCATTCCTGAGAGAGAGGGAGAGAATGGGAACAATCTGGGAAGAGTATTTGAAGACATAAACTGAGAAAACTTCCCTTAGCTTGCTAGAGATGTCGATATGCAGATACAAGAAATTCAGAGAACTGGAAGATACTATATGAAATGGCCATCCCCAAGGCACATTGTCATCAGACTATACAAGGTCAACATGAAAGAAAAAAATCTTAAAGGCAGTTAGAGACATCTAGAGAGATGGGCCAGACCACCTACAAAGGGAAACTCATCAGAATAATAGCAGATCTTTCAGCAGAAACCTTACAAACCAGAAGAGTTTGGGGGCCCATTTTTAGCATTCTTTAAAAAAAAAAAATGCTAGCCAAGATTTTTTTCACAAAGCTAAGCTTCATAAACCAAGGAGAAATATAGTCTTTCCTAGATCAGCAAGCACTAAGGGGATTCATCATCTCTGGACCAGCCCTACAAGAGATACTTAAGGGAGTTCTAAATATGGAAATGAAAGAACTATGCCATCTAGCACAAAGACACATGCAAACATGTAGCTTACAGACCATACACATCAACCACAAAACTGAGAACATAAAGCAACTTTTTAATGATACTATGACAAGAACAAGTCCTTACATATCTATAGTAATATTGAATGTCAATAGCCTAAATGCCCTCCTTAAAAGACACAGAGTGGCAAATTGAATAAAACAAAAACAAGGCCCATCCTTCTGCTGTCTTCATGAGATTCATCTTACTTCTTTTTTTTCTTTTTTTATTCTTACTAATATATATATTTTTTTCTCCTTCTTATTTATTTTAAAGATGTGGGGTACAATTCAGGTTAGGTATACAAATGTTCATTATGCAGGTACCCTTGTTGATAAAGTGTGCCTCCCCTCCCCTGGCAGATTCCCACTACTGCCAATCCCACCCCCGTCCTCTGGCAGTTCTCACCACTGCCAATCCCTTTCTTGTAGTATTATAATTGCTCAAGGTCTGCTTATGAGTAAGAACATATGGTACTCTGTTCTTTGTTTCTGTGATAGATCACTGAGTATGATTGACTCTAAGTCCATCCCATCTCACTTCTGATGACATCCATAGTCTCAAGTTAAAGGGATAGAAAAAGATCTACCATGCAAATGGAAACAAAACAGAGCAGGGATTGCTATTCTTGTATCAGATAAAATAGAATTTAGACCAACAGTAGTAAAAAAGGGCGGTGGAGGGTACTATGTAATGATAATGTGCTAAATCCAACAAGATGTAATAACTGTCCTAAATATATATGAACCTAACACTGGAGTACCCAGATTTATAAAACAATTACTACTAAACCTAAGAGAGGACTCAGCCACTTGACTTCAACACCCTAGTAACAGTTTTAGAGAGATTGTCAAGGCAGAAAAATAACAAAGAAATCTTGGACTTAAATTCAACACTTGACCAATGGACCTAACAGAAATTTACAGGAAACTTCACCCAATGGCCATAGAATATACATTCTTCTCATCTGCATGTGGAACATTCTCTAAGACCAACTCTGTTATTAATCAGGTCTTAATAAGTTCCAAAGAATTGAAATAATACCAAGCATCTTCTCTGACCACAGTCAAATAAAAATAAATCAACACCAACGGGAACCCTCAAAACAACACGAATACATAGAAATTAAAGGACTGTCTCCTGAATAATTTTGGGGTAAACAATGAAATCAGGAAAGAATAAAATTATTTGAAAAAAATGAAAATAAAAACACTGCTTACCAAAACCTCTACATGCCACAAAAAGAGTGCTAAGAGGAAAATTTATTGCCCTACACACTCACATCAAGAAGATAGAAAGATCTCAAATAAACAACCTAACATCCCACGTAAGGAAATTTTAAAAACAATAACAAATTAAACCCAAAGCTAGCAGAAGAAAAGAAATAACTCAAATCAGCTCAGAGAAAAATGAAATTGAGACAAAAAACCCCATACAAACAAACAACGAATTGAAAAAGTTAGTCATTTGCAAGAATAAACAAGACTGACAGACCACTGACCAGATTATCAAAAAGTAAAACAGAGAAAATCCAAATAAATGCAATTTGAAATGACAAGGACAATGCTACAACTGAGTACAAAGACATACAAAAGAGGTCCAGGGGCAAGTTGGCAACAGGACAAGTTGGACTGTGTGTCTCCACAAAAGTTGGCTTCTGTAGCCGGTCTCATGCACTGTGCTGCTGCCACAGCCCTCAGCTCCCAGCCCCATGGAATTCCCATCTCCCTCCTCCACTCCAAGCCTCCCTGCAGTGGTGGGACCAGAGAACAGCTGGAGCATGGAGTCCAATCAGTGGAGAGAGAGGATCAAGGAGAATCAGGGAGGAAGCCCATGTCCAGTAAGGCGGTGCCCACCACAGCCATTTTCTCTGTCCCAGGACCAGGCAGAGACCTGCATCACCCCACTCAGCTCTGCACAGCTCTGCCCAGCCTCCAACTTGGGACCTAAGGTAATAGCATCAAACAGGGAGAGACAGAAACCCCTACACAGACACAAACAGCTCTACACAGGTCAGACCTGAGTGGCAGACCTGACAGGCAGCAAGCTGACTGTGTCCAGATCTGATCCTTCCACAACAAGTCTGGGATATCTGACTCTAGCTGTGAGCAACCCTACCAGCCTACGATGAGAGCTAGAGATCAGAGCTTAAAGGACACTGGGCTCACAGGAATGATCTCAGAGCAAGTTTGGTTTGTTGTTTTTATTTTTAAAAATATTTACTCTTTGTTTTGCTCATTTTTGTTTGTTTTATATTTTACTTTTTCTCTTTTTTTCTCTCTTCTCTCTGTTTTTGATAACATTTTTGTACTTGCCTTATTTCTGTTATTTTACTGATTCCTCTTTTTTTTTCCTTTAGAACTCCTGTTTGTGTAGGGGAATTGTATACCAATAGGGAGGCTGGTTGACTTGTGTGTTTGTATGATTGTATGTTTTAGTTTCTTTTTTTACTCTTCTCTGTCTTTGCATCTCTTTTCATTTGTTAGTTGGTACGTTTGTCTTTTATCTCTCTTACTATTCTCTCTTCACCTTCCTCTTCCCCCCTTCCATGTTCCATTCTCTTCCTTTTTCTTACCTCATTTTGCTTTCAGGGAGCAAACTTACACCCCACTGCATGGACAGATTGCAAGGCAGTGGGAAGGGAGCTCCAGGGTACTCATACACCTGTTAATGCATACTAAGATCAGCAGATAGATCTTGAATTACAGCTCCCCCCTCAATTAAATCTCAAAACTGCAAAGCTCCCAACCCACAGTCCAGCCTCAGAATTGAACAAAGCTAGAGGATTCACATAAAGAAGAATAGGAGATTGAGCAAACAGAAGTAAAAGCAACCTCGCCATCCCTGAACAACAGAATTAAAGAAGGGGGGGGGGAAGTGGGGAGGAAAATCTACACAAATGAAGGAAAACCAAAAGAAGAATACGGGTCTCACACAGACCCCTGGGAGGACAGATACTGAGAAAACAGACTTCAGAATGCAAGCAATGAAGAGCACCCAGAATGACTGGTCACATACTACAAACCCAGACATTAAGACATTAATAGAGAGAATAAAAAGAATTGAGGAGAGATAAGAGGAAAATAGGAAGGAGTTGATAACTGAGATAACAGCAGTAAACAATACTGATTGAAATAAATAACAAACCAATAAGCATGGAAAGCAGAATTAGCTAAGCAGAAGAAAGAATCTCAGAGCTTGAGGACCAAAATATAAAACTAACTCAAACTGTCAAAAACATAGAAAAGAAGCTTAAAAAGAGAACAAAACCTTCAAGAGATGAGTGATTATTTCAAGAGGCCAAACCTAAGAGTAATTGGACTTCCTGAGGCAGAGAGAGAGAGAGAGAGAGACAGAGACCACCCTGGAACATACATTCCATGAAATCATTCATGAAAACTTCCCTCATCTCATCAGTGATGCAAAAATTCAAACACAAGAGATCCAGAGAGCCCCTGCAAGACAACAAATGAGAAGACCAACTCCCAGACACATAATTTACCTTAACAAAGTAGTTATGAAAGAAAAAATCCTAAAGGCAGCAAGAGAAAAAGGTCAGACTACCTACCAGGGAAGACCAATTAGAATAGCAGCAGATTTATCTACAGAAACACTTCAGGCTAGGAGAGCGTGGAGCCCAATCTTAAAGTTCTCAAAGATAAACAGTTTCAACCAAGAGTAACCTACCCAGCTAAGCTAAACTTCATCAGCGAGAAAGAAGTAAAATCTTTCCCAGACATTCAATCCCTAAGAACTTATGCTGCCTCTAGACCACCTCTACAAGAAACACTTAAGAAAGTATTAAACACAGAAAAAAAGGAGAAAAGAATGACAATGTTCTTCACAATAGTACAGAAAAAAGATTGAAAACACTCATGAATCAACCCAAAAATCAAAAGAAAGACAACAAACAGGAACAACAACAATTCTATGAGAACCTTATGACAAGGATAAACTCTTAACATTTCAATAATTAGCCTGAATGTGAATCGACCAAATGCACCAATGAAAAGACATTGAATGACAAAATGGATAAAATGTCATGAGGCAACAATATATTGTCTCCAAGAGACTTGTCACACCAGAAAGGACACTCACAGATTCAAAGTAAGAGGATGGGAAGCAAAATTTCAGGCGAAAGGAACACAAAAGAAAGCTGGAGTTGTATTCTTAATATCAGGCAAAATACCCTTTAAGCTATCAAATATTTAAAAAGATACAGAAGGTCACTACATAATGATGAAAGGTTTAA
Organism: Cephalopachus bancanus; assembly: GCA_027257055.1. Classification (NCBI taxonomy): domain Eukaryota; kingdom Metazoa; phylum Chordata; class Mammalia; order Primates; family Tarsiidae; genus Cephalopachus; species Cephalopachus bancanus. The sequence goes on from JAPVLO010000685.1 coordinate 434,134, forward strand.
TCCATCAATAAGAAATATCCATCCTATACATATATGCACCCAACATAGGAGCACCAACTTTCATAAAGCAGTTTCTAAGCAAACTTAAAAAAGATATTGACTCTAACACTATCAAGCTGGGGTTAATACCCCACTCATAACTCTAGACAGATCATCAGGACAAGAATTCAGCAAGGAGACCCAGAATCTAAATGTGACTCTTGACCAAATGGACTTAATTGATACCTACAGAACACTCCACCCAACAACTATAGAATATACATTCTACTCATAATCGCATGGAACGTACTCTAAGATTGACCACATCCTTGACCATAAATCAAGCATAAACAAATTTCATAAGATTGAAATTTTGCCATGTACCTTCTCAGACCACAAAAAGTGGAATAAAAATAAATATCAACACCAACAAAATTCCCCCAAAACCCACAAAGATATGGACACTAAACTGCATGATGTAAAACAACTTCTGGGTCAACATGAAAATCAAAACAGAGATTAAAAGATACCTGGAAGCAAATGAAAAGAAGCATCTTACCAAAATCTCTGGGATGCCATGAAAGCAGTAGTAAGAGCAGAATTTATATCTCTATAAACGCACATGAAGAAAATGGAAAGATTACAAGTTAACAGCCTAACAAGTCACCTAAGGAAACTGGAAAAGCAAGACCATCAAAACCCAGCAGAAGAATCCAGATCACGAAAATAAAAGCCCAAATCTGGGACATAGAAGACAAAAAGATAATACAAAAATTCAATGAAACAAAAAGCTGGTTCTTTGAAAAGATAAGCAAGATTGGTGGTCCCCAATCTAGTTAGACTGACCAAAAAAAAAGAGAGAAAAAGCCCAAATAAACACAATCAGAAACTCAAAAGATGAAGTCACATCTGACCCTGAGGAAATACAAAAGATTCTCAGAGACTACTAGGTACACTTGTATGGAAACAAACTTGAAAACCTAAAGGAAATGAAGGACTTTCTGACATCACACAACCTTCTTAGGTTGAAACAAGAAGAAATTGACACTCTAGACAGACCAAAACAATCAAGGAAATTGACTGTATAATAAGAAAACTACCTACAAAAAAAGCCCTAGTCCAGATGACTTTCCAGCAGAATTCTACAAGACACTTAAGGAGGAGCTGATACCAATCCTACTGAAGGTATTCCAAGCAATTGAGAAAGATGGAACTCACCCCAAATCATTTTATGAAGCTAACATCACATTGATGCCCAAGCCAGGTAAATCCCCAACAAAGAAAGATATCTTTGATGAACATAATTGCTAAAATTCTCAACAAGATCCTAGCAAACCAGATTCAACAACATCTCAAAAGTCATCCACCACAACCAAGTAGGCTTCATCCCCAGGATGCAAGACTGGTTCAACATTCATAAGACTATAACTGTAAGCCGGGCTTGGTGGCTCAGCCTGTAATCCCGCACCTTTGGGAGGCTGAGGTGAGTGGATTGCCTGAGCCCGCGGGTTTGAGATCCGCCTGGGCAGTGAGACCTCATCTCTATAATAAATAAAAAATCAGCCAGGCATGGTAGCTCATGCCTGTAATTCCGGCTACTTGGAAGGCTGAAGCAGAAGGATCACCAGAGCCCAGCAGGTCGAGGCTGCGGTGGCCGGGAGTGGCCACTGCACTCCAGTCTGAGCGACAGAGTGAGACTCCAACTCAAAAAAAAAAAAAAAAGACTATAACTGTAATTAAATACATCAATAGGTGTAAAAACAAAAAACACATGATTATATCATTAGATGCAGAAAAAGCTTTTGATAAAATCCAGCACCCCCTTTTGAGAAAAACCCTCGAACATCTAGGCATAGATGGAACAAACCTCAAAATAGTAAGAGCCATCTATGAGAAACCCACAGTCAGCATACTGCTAAACAGAAATTGGAACCATTTCCCCTGAAAACTGGAACAAGACAAGGATGCCCACTCTCACCCCTCCTGTTCAACATAGTTTTGTAAGTCCTAGCTAGAGCAATCAGAGAAGAGAAGGCAATCAGGGGTATCCAAATTGGAAAAGAGGAAGTCAATTTATCTCTCTTTGCAGACAACATGATTCTTTACCTTGAAAACCCAGGAGAATTGGTGAAAAACCTTCTTGCACTGAAAAAGGACTTTGGCAAAGTCTCAGGGTATAAAATAAATGTGCAAAAGACAATCATATTTCTATACACCAATAACAAACAGAAACCCAAATAAAAAGCACAATTCCATTCACAATAGCCACACACAAAAATGAAATACCTTGGCATCTTCCTAACCAGAAACGTGAAAGACCTTTACAATGAAAACTATAAAACACTGTTCAACGAAATCAAAGATGACAAAAGCAAGTGGAAAAATATTCCATGCTCATGGATTGGAAGGATCAACACTGTGAAGATGTCCATCTTACCTAAGGCAATCTACAGATTCAATGCAATACCCATCAAATTGCCAGCAATATTATTCTCAGAGCTAGAAAAAACAATACAGGAATTCATATGGAAACACAAACAACCAAGAATAGCCAGAAAAATCCTCAGCTAAAAAAACAAAGCAGGAGGTATCATACTCCCAGACTTTAAACTTTATTATAAAGCCACAATAATAAAAACAGCCTGGTATTGGTACAAGAACAGGCATATAGATCAATGGAACAGAATTGAGATTCCAGAAGCAAGCCTCAATTTCTCAATCAACTTATCTTCGACAAAGCCTCTACCACTAACCACTGGGGAGAGGAGAACCTATTCAGTAAATGGTGCTGGGAAAACTGGCTGACCACATGAAGAAGATTGAAAAGGACCCCTACCTATCCCCATACACAAAAATGAACTCTAAATGGATCAGAGACCTAAATGTTAAACCTCAAACTATAAGAACCTTAGAAAATGCAGCAGACACTCTTATGGACATTGGAATTGGCAACCAATTCCTGATCAAAACCCCAAGTGGCCATGTTATAAGAGATAAGATAGACAAGTGGGACCTCATCAAACTGACAAGCTTCTACAAAGCCAAGGAAACCATCAAGAGAGCAGGGAGACAGCCCACAGAATGGGAAAAAATATTTGCCAACTGTATATCTGACAAAGGCCTAACATCTAGGATCTACAAGGAACTCAAATGTGCCAAAAGAAAAAAAACAAACAGCCCCATTAGGAAGTGGGCAAAATATATGAATAGACAGTTCTCAAAAGAAAACATACAAGCAGCCAACAGATATATGAAAATATGTTCAGGCTCACTAGTCATCAAAGAAATGCAAATTAAAACTGCACTGAGATACCACCTAACTCCAGTCAGAATGGCCATCATCAATAACTCAAAAAATAACAGATGCTGGAGAGGATGTGGCGAAAAGGGAACACTTCTACACTGTTGGTGGGAGTATAAACTAGTACAACCTCTGTGGACGTCAGTGTGGCAATTCCTAAAAGTTCTAAAAATCATCCTTCCATATGACCCCTCAATCCCCTACTGGGAATATACTCAGAAGAACTCAAATCACTCTATTAAAAAGATACCTGCACATGTATGTTTATCGCAGCATTGTTCACAATAGCAAGAACATGGAACCAACCATGCTGCCCATCAAGAGAGGACTGGATTAAAAAAATGTGGTACATATACACAATGGAATATTACACAGCCATAAAGAAGAACAAAATCATGAACTTCGCAGCAACCTGGATGGAATTAGAGTCTATAATACTGAGTGATCTTTCACAGAAACAAAGAACGTATTATCACATGTTCTCACTCATGAGTAGACCTTGAACAATTACCGCAATACTACAAGAAAAGTATTGACTGTAGTGGGAAACTGTGGAGGGGAGGGGGGCGGGGAAGTGGGACTGACATTAGTGGAAATCTGTCTGGGGAAGCGGGATGCACCTCATCAACAAGGGTACCTGCACAATGAATATTTGTATACCTAACCCTGAAATGTACCCCACAATTTTAATATAAAAAAATTTTAAGCCGGGCTCGGTGGCTCAGCCAGTAATCCCGCACCTTTTGGAGGCTGAGGTGAGTGGATTGCCTGAGCCCGCGGGTTCGAGACCCGCCTGGGCAGGCGAGACCTCATCTCTACAATAAATCAAAAAATTAGCCGGGCATGGTAGTGCGCGCCTGTAGTTCCAGCTACTTGGAAGGCTGAGGAGGAAGGATTGCCGGAGCCCAGCCAGTCAAGGCTGCGGTGGCCGGGAGCGGCCACTGCACTCCAGTCTGGGTGACACAGTGAGACTCCAACTCAAAAAAAAAAAAAATTTTTTTTTAAGTTTAAAAAAGTATGTCATTTTATAAAAAAAGAAATACAAAAGATTCTCAGAGATTATTATAAAAATCTGTGTATATGTAAGCTAGAAAATCTAGAGGAAATGGATAAATTCCTGGAAACACACAATCCCCCAAGATTGAAACAGGAAGAAATTGAAACCCTGAACACACCAATAATAAGCCACAAAATTGAATCAGTAATAAAATACCTACCTACCAATAAAAGTCCTGGACCAGACATATTCATAGTCAAATCCTATCAGAAATACAATGAAGAGATTATATCAATCTTATGGAAACTATTCCAAACAATAAAGGAGGAAAGACTCCTAATTAATTCATTCTATGAAGTCAGTATCATCCTGATACCAAAATCTGGCCAAGACACAACAAAGAAAAAACTACAGGCTAGTATCCCTGATGAATATAGCTGTAAAAATCCTCCACAAATTACTAGCAAACTGCATCCAGCAGCACATCAAAAATATCATTCAACATGATCAGGTAGGCCTTATATTTGTGATGCAAGGTTGGTTCAACATACACAAATTTAAGTATAATCTACCATATATACAGAATTGAAAACAAGAACCACATAACCATCTCAATAGTTAAACTAAAGAGCTTGTGCACAGCAAAAGAAACTATCAACAGAATAAATAGACAACCTACAGAATGGGAGAAAATATTTGCAAACTATGCATCTGACAAAGGGCTAATATCCAGAATCTATAGGAAACATAAAGGAATTGACAGAAAAAAAAAAATAACCCCATTAAAAAGCTGGCAAAGGACATGAAGAGACACTTCTCAAAAGAAAACACAAAAGCAGCAACAAATATATGAAAAAATACTCAACCTCGCTAATCATCAGAGAAATGCAAATAAAAACCATAATGAGATACCATTTTACACCAGTCCGAATGGTTATTATTAAAAAGTCAAAAAACAACAGATATTGGTAAGTTTGCAAAGAAAAGGAAACACTCATACACCTTTGGTGGGAGTGTAAGCTAGTTCAACCCCTGTGGAAAGTAGTTTGAAGATTTCTCAGAGAGCTAAAAATAGATTTACCATTTGAACTAGCAATTTCACTACTGAGTATATACCCAAAGGAACATAAATTGTTAGACCAAAAAGACACCTGCACTCGAATGCTTATCATAGCGTTATTCACAATAGCAAAACATGGAACTAACCTAGGTGCTCATCAATGATAGACTGACTAAAGAAAATGTGGAACATATACACCATGGAATACTATGCAGCCATAAAGAAGAAAAAACCATGTCCTTTCTAGCAGACATAATGATGGAAACTACAGACACTGGAGACTTCTAAAAGGAGGAAGGAGGAAGGAGGGGCAAGTGCTGAAAAACTACCTGTTGGACAACATACTCACTATTTGGGTGATGGGCTCAACAGAAGCCCAGACCTCACCACCACACACTATACAAGCCTGCACATGTATCCCTTGAATCTAAACTTAAAAACGAAAGAAAAATGTCACCAGTGGATATATCATGACCAAAGATAGACAGAAACCTCACCTGAGAGGTCCTGGTAACCTTACATGATGACATTATTCAAAAGGGCAGGCTATGGGCAGCATACCATATGCCTGAGAGAGATTGTCTGAAACCTGAGTGACCAGGGCTGGAAGATTAACCCAGACTCGTATTAATGACCAGCCACCAAGGTATAACTCTAGGAATCCACATGCATGATACCAAAAGAATACCGAAGCTTTTTTTTTTTTTTTTTTTTGGAGTTGGAGTCTCACTCTGTAGCCCATACTGGAGTGCAGTGTCCGCTCTCGGCCACCGCAGCCTCGACCTGCTGGGCTCCGGCGATCCTTCCGCCTCAGCCTTCCAAGTAGCCGGAACTACAGGCATGCGCCACCACGCCCGGCTGATTTTTTGATTTATTGTAGAGATGCGGTCTTGCTGCCTAGGTGGGTCTCGAACCCGCGGGCTCAGGCAATCCACTCACCTCAGCCTCCCAAAGGCACGGGATTACAGGCTGAGCCACCGAGCCCGGCTAATACCAAAGCTTTTTAAAGAAAAACTGATGACCTCAAAATCTGTAGAAACCCACACAAGGCATACAATATAACTTCATTCAGTACTGGATGCATTTGATACCTACCATGGGGATCCTGCTCAGCTCATTACCTATTACTTGAAAGACTTGCACTTTGAACAGCAACATGACTTAAAAACTCTTCAACAAGCTGCACAGACCATATTTCCCCTTGTTTCCTCTCAGCCTAGTACCCATGCATTATGTTTTGAGAAAAAGTGCCAGTGAATAACATTTATGAAGACTGGAACCAGTTGTAATAATGATGTGTTCATCAGGAAATGACATCTTTTGGGATTATCTCATGGCACTTGCTTGACATTACCACCAGCTATACTCCATTTGAGAGACAATTGTTGGCTTGTTAGTGGACAATGAGAAAGTAACAAAGCAAGACAGATAGTGTTATACCCTGACTTCCATATGATGGGATTGGTTGTAAGTGAAAATACCAATAAAGTGGGCATTGCTCAAATAACATTCATTTTTAAGTGTGACAGGTATATTTAGGAAAGAAACAAGACATTTATGGTATCTCAGGGCTACAGGAAATTGTTCAGTCATTCTCCAGATAAGGCTGTCATAGATGCAGCAACTGTGACATTATCTTGGGCTTCTTGGTGGCTTTCATAAACCAAGTTTTTTTGTGGATATCTGCATCTTGTTGAGAGATATACCATCTAAGGTAAAGGAAAAGAGGTATGTAGGCCAGTGCATCTGTGCAGCACCCTTCCCAAACTGTTCACAATTACATGCAAATGAACTTTTTAAAAGTAGAGACCTGGGCTGTGTTGGTTTCCCTGGATCAAGGTGGTATACCTTGTTACATTTTGAATAACTCTGGAGTAGCTGCCAATAGTCTGGCAGTGTGGGCTGTTAGCCTGGTAGCCTAGGACTGAAGAACTGGATGACACAGTATCTGTGGGGATGAACCTTAGCAGCAGAATTTACAAGACACACACCTCCTTTTCATGCCCTGTTTGGATGCCCATGAATAACGTTTGTTTTGGTGTTAAAATCAGTGGAATCAAGAGGTTCATCAGTCATGTCCTGCCAGGTTGGGACCATGGCAATCTGGATAGACTATGCAACCAGGCATGGCAATCCAGCTATAGTTTGGGACCTGGCCTCAATATAAGATCTCATGATGTCAACACATGACAGCAAATAATTGTAGAAAAGGGACAGAGTGTTCCTGCTCCACAGCCAAATAGAGAGAGGATTTCCAGATCTCGTAGCCAGAAGTACCAGAACTGACCTCCTACCCTCTTTTTAAGAGTACTACTCATCATGGATTGCATTAGATTCCTTTTTTCAGTGTTGCACAGCCAACCATTTTCACAGCAGATGGGAGAGTTCTATGTGGGGACTCTTAGACTATTCTGTGTTTAGATTCATTGACAGCATATAATCATACAATGGTGTCAGGTTTATAGGAGGCACCTCTTAGTGGACAGCTACCTGGCTTGTTTGCTTCATGCTGTAAATAATAACAGGTGTATGTTACATTGAAGGATGGCCTGGATTTTTAAGGAAGAACCCCAAAAAGAGACCTAGATGACCTATGCTCAGCTCCCAGTGAAGCACATGTTTAAGAAGGTCAGTTAGGGTACTAAATGTGGCAATTCCCCAGTAGGGTATCTCATATTTAAATAAAATGTTTGATTATGTATTTTGGGAGTTGGAGTAGCTGGTCCAGACTCATGATTTTAAAGAATATGCCTATCACATTGACAACTCTCACAAAAAATACTGTATTCCTGCTGATGAAACTATGTAATATCTTTGGACTCAGTCATGGGATAATGACAGTGGAACCAGTTATGGCCCATTTCTTTGCAAGATTGCCCAGCACTTCAAATTAGAATATGGTAGTCCTGGATATTTAATGTTTTGTCCTTTGAAGTCTCTGGCATATCTCTTACATGAAGGGACATGTTGCATTCAATATCCTGGTCTATGTATTGAAGTGTGTCACTTTTTTGAGTTTTGAATGAGAAAAATTACTCTATGTCCAACGTTTTCACTGTATATTGATGCTTTGTTGATTGGCAAGGTGAAGGTGACATTCTTTACGGCCTTGGATGCCCACCAGCAAGGGAGTCTTGAAATCCCTAAAAAAATCAGGGCCTGCATGCCAATTATTATACCTGAAATAATTTAAGTGAGCACACACACTAACTGCTGCTGTCTGTTACACTCTAAAAATTATATGTTCTGAGAAAACACTTGTTGCTCCTAAAAAAAACCTGCTGTAAACATTGGGTCTTTGTCCTACAGTAAAAGAGGCAATACTACACAGGCCTTTGAGTCATCTTTTTTTGAGGAGTGCACAACATGTGATGTTAACCCCTTTTCCTGGAGACTGATAAATCCACAATGCCATTTTGGGGTAATTTAGGGGAGAGTCTGCAGATCAACTATCCAAGTATAGTATAGGATCTGGGAGGCAGTAGCAGGCCTCTTTGATAAAGTGTTTGGTGTAAAGGGACAGTTGTTAATACAAAAAAGTGAAGCCTATTACTACATTTGGTGAGAAAGAAGCAATATTAAAGAGGTTTGAGCAAGCACATATATGTACTTGGCTCCTGGGCTAACAGATGAGGGGGCCCTCCAATTTGTGCTGGAGAACAAGGAATGAAGATTACCCAGTCGTCTATGACTGACACTGTTTTCTAAGTTACTCTGGCCACAGCATTCTCACAGGGGAGGACCAAAAAGACCTAGAAAACTTTGCTAGTTTGGTGCTGTTCAGAATATTATTTATCTAATACTATCCACACCAACTTTCTACCTAGACCTTACTTAGAAAAGAGGTCTAGGGTAGAGGTTGAGGGCCCTCCATCTGTAACAGCAACTGGAAACTTTATGCACTGGTTAAACTGTGTATAAAGTACTGTACTCAGGTTGGACAATCTTTTTTGCAACTTTGAACACTGGGGCACAAGTTACTGTGTTGCATAGTGGCCCCTGAAGTTTTTGTCAAGATTTACACTGACTCTCAGACTGAAGAATGGACTTAAGTGTTTATAGGTAGGTCCTTTCTGACCAATACACATACAAAGTGTTGTAAGTGAGACTACAGAGTGTATTGTGGGTAGAGTTGTGCTAAGTATGCGTAATTCTTCTTCTTCTTCTTCTTCTTTTTGAGTTGGAGTCTCACTCTGTCACCCAGACTGGAGTGCAGTGGCCGCTCCCGGTCACCACAGCCTCGACCTGCTGGGCTCCAGCGATCCTTCTGCCTCAGCCTTCCAAGTAGCTGAAACTACAGGCACACGCTACCACACCTGGCTAATTTTTATTTTTGATCTATTGTAGAGATGAGGTCTCTCCAAGTTGCCTAGGCGGGTCTCGAACCTACGGGCTCAGGCAATCCACTTACTTCAGCCTCCCAAAGCGCAGAATTACAAGCTGAGCCACCGAGTCTGGCTTGTGTAATTCTTCTTGTGATTGTGAGGGATGTTCTCAATGGAAATGCCCACAATTAGGACATGGTAGGTGGAATGAGTTGACAAGATGCCGTCAGGCTTTCACAGTACGGCTGTGTGATATCAGTAAAGCAGGGTGGGGAAAGGGGCTGAGAAAGGAGTTTCATACACTGATCAAGGAACTAATGTGAAGAGAGGTGCTTAAATAAACTGTTCTACCCTACATTAGCCCAGTGTAGTTGGTAATAAAATCCAGTGGCACTTGATGTCTCACTGTCATATGGAAAGCTCAATGTAGTAGTCCTTGTACCTGCACTTGCAGGGTTAATGATTATGGTCCATTTCACAGACCATGGAGCCTGGTTCTTGGTGGTGGACAGGCTAATGCTTTTTATCTTACTGCATCCATGGATCAGAGCCTATCGGACTTCACAGGGCTCAGATTACAACACATGTTCAATGTGTTTCCTTAAGACCACCTAACACCTCCCTTGTATTTTACCAGAAATAGAGAAAATTGAAAGGGCAGCCAAGCTTTCTTGGTAACATTAAACAGATGATTATATTCAGATTGGTTAGGCTAAGGAATACATACTATCTATCTTAGGTAGGCAGGCCACTATCTGAGTAACCAGAACTTGGAGATCAACCCTACAAGAAGCAGTGGACAGCTACCGAGGTATGGTTTTTGGAAATCATGTGAGTTGATGTCCAAAAACAATCCATGAATTTGTTTAAAAAAATGGTCTGAAAGCCCCTAGAAAATCAAATTTTTCACCAATTGTGATAAACTTGTTCAGTATTCAGTGCACCTTATACCTCACATAAAGATCTTGCTCAGACCATTACATAATTTACCTTTAAGTATCTAGTTTGACCACCAATCTGTCTTAGAAACCCTCCAATTAGCTATACAGGCCACCTTTCTACTCAGACTAGTCTTTGTGTAGTACATTTGAGAAAGTTGTCAGTGAATGCCATTGATACAGACTGAAGCAAAAAGATATCACCATTAGGAAGTGGCACCTTTTGGGTTTCGTTCTTATTGCATGACTGAAACTACCACCTGATATGCCTCATCTGAGAGACTTGTTAGTGGGTGCTGTTGTACATTGTGCAAGTAACAAAGTAAGATCAGGTGTAATATGCCTTGAGTTTTCTATTACATATGGGTACCATATGCGAACATCAACAAAGTAGGTATTACCCAAGGAACATCCTTTTGTAAGTGAAAGTGATATCAAAGGAATAAGTAAAGCTGTCACTAATGGTTTCTCAGAGGTATAGGAAAGTGTCCAGTTACTCTCCAGATATGACTGTCTCAGATGCAGGAACTGCCCAGCATCTTGGCTTTCTTGGTGGCTTTGGTACACTCAGGGTCCTGAAGATGCCTAGGTATGATTCACAGACTTAACAGCTAAGTTTAAGATAGATGGAAGCTGTAAAACCCCAAGAAAACTGCTTACACGTATGTATGGAAAGGGATATTATGCTCAGTGGTCGGAGTTACAAGCTGTGGTACTTATCCTGGAAATCACTTCCCAAAATGCACCTTCTTGCCTTTTGATTGATTCCTGGGCATATGTCCATTTGGTGGAAGTGTGGGCTGTTGTCTGCATGCTGGAAGCCCACACAATCAAGACTCAGGCTCTGTATTAGAAAATATTATCAACCAATATTACAAGACACACAACTTCTGTTCATTCATTGTGTGATGTACATGGATAAGGAACTTTTGAGAATTAAAATCAATGGAACCAACTAGCTAATCATACATGTCCTGGCCAGGTTAGGACAATAACAATTTGAATAAACTATGTAACAAGGCATAACAATTCAACTTCAGGTTCTGACTCTATAACAACACCTACTGATTTCATCCCATGAGTCCAAGGAAACCTGGAGAATGTGCCCAGAATGCCAGCTCTGCAGTCTAGTGGAGGAGGATTTCCTTTTTCCATAGTCAGAAACACCAAACATGGTGCCCTAACCTTTTCTCAAGGGAACTTCTGGCCAGGAATACAGTAGATACCTTTACAAAGAATGACACTGACATCCTTATTTCTATGGCAAGTGAAAGCAATATACCAGAACTCTTATTTAGACTATGTCTTATATTTGTATTCAGCAACTACATCTAGTCAAACAATGGTGACACCTTCAAAGGGAAAGTTACCCCGCAGTGGGAAGCTTCATGGAACTTCTTCTGGTAGAGGCATCCACGCCCTACAGTAATACCCGACATCAGGGGCCATTGAAAGATGGCCTGGATTATTAGAGAAGAGACCTGAATTAAAATAAGTAAACAACCCATACTAAGGTCCCAACGGAGCACAGACTAAGAAAGCAAATTTGGGCTCTAAATGTGGCATTTCCCCAGCCAGTAACTCACATTTAAATAGATGTTTAATTATAAAATGGAGGAGGGCGGAGAGTGCCCAAAGTCAAGATGGGGTGGAAATACCTATCACATTGACTATTCCTTCAAAAATCTTTCTCCTCCATCTTCTACCTAAATGTTTTCTATCCCAGAGTTGAGTGATGGGCTAGTGTCTGCTTAACCATTTTTGGTTAAGGTTTTGTCAAAACAGCTGAGAACTGTGCTTTAAATTTTGGGTACTTGGAATGTATTGTTTTTATCTTTTGTAACCTTCTGGCCAGACTCTTTTAAGATATGTTGCTTTCAATAGCATATTGAAAGCAACATATCTTAAAGGAAGGCTTTTGGAGTGTGTCTGATACACAGCACTTTTACTCTCTACAGTCTTATAGGTAATTGGGTGAATTAATTTGTCCAGTTTACTTATTTGAAAAGTGAGGGAAGCCTGTATCCCACCATCCAGTCATTCTAATTGGTGAAGTGCCTGCAGACTTTGCTATATATATGACTGTTTTTTGTTCTTTCTGAGAGAAAGCCTTCTTTTCATTCTTAGAGAGAATTATTAACCTTGTATTATTTCTACTAAAAATTATCCTTCAACTTTCAAGTTGGAGAATGTACATTAGTAGGTATTCTCTGGAGGCCTCTTTTCTATTGTCAGTGGCCCCTTAAAAAGACTCAGCAATTTATGGCTGTTGATTTTACTCCAACTTCAAGTATTGATTCAGTCTCTGTACCCAGTATGTGTAGTCCTTCATTTGAGCAAAAACAAGCTCCCTGTATATGTACTCTTTCTGCCATTTGGATTACAACATATCAGAGCCCCACACAACAAGGTAGGAAGCACAAGCCCACATTTTCCTGTTGCTGGTGAAATCTCTGGAGGTCCCATGTCCATGTTGATCCCATTCCAAGCTCTTATATGGATTAGGAGGTAAAGGTGCCCATTGTTTTTGAAAAATTTATTCCTTGGATTTTTAACTCTTTTTCTCTGATCTGAAAATGTAGCAGTGTTTTTTGGGGAAAGGAGGTCAGACACTGATGGTTAAAGTAGGATAAATTGAGTTTGAAAGTATGAAAGAAGATTCTAGATCTGCTATATGTTCATTTTGAGTGTATCTAATTTAAGAAACCATACATATGGAAGATGAGTATATGGAAGTGCATTCCATTAGGATTCCATTACTCAGATACTCTAGCAAAGCATCCTTGAATTATTTGGTACCTGTCTTCAGTTAGAGAATCTCTGCACTCTATGTAGCTATCACTTAGCATGATAAATAGGATCCTGGAAGAGTTGGGGGGGAAAGTGAGAAAATAGCAGGGAAAGGGGAATGAAGGGAGAAAAGGGTGTGAACTGGGAGAAATTCAGGAATACCAAGTGATTTATACTGTGCATGTAACCCAGCATTCCTTATCTCATCCTTTTCTGAGTTGTCGGGGTACATGCAGATTTTGCCATATATGTGACTACTTTCAGATATGTCTTCTTTAGTAGCCTCCTTGTTATACCTACAGGATCATCTCTAGTGTACACTTTTTCTCCATCCTTTACCCAACAGTTGGTGATATGCTAATGTCAGCAGATCTCATTTGGGACCATTAATTTTCAAGCTGGCTAGCATCTCACGATAGAATATGAGAGTATTTGACATTTATTGTCTTTGCCTTTGGATCCTGTATTTGTTTACTAGGATTGCCATACTTAAGTTGCACAACTGAAGTTTATTGCCTTACAGTTTTGGAGGCTAAAAGTGAGAAATAAAGGGGTTTGCAGGGATTGTTTCTTCTGAAGTATGTGAGAAAAGATGTCTTTTCTAGGATTCTCTCTTTTCTTCTTTTTTTTTTTGAGTTGGAGTCTCACTCTGTTACCCAGACTGGAGTGCAGTGGCTGCTCCTGGCCACTGCAGCCTCGACCTGCTGGGCTCAGGCGATCCTTCTGTCTCAGCCTTCCAAGTAGCTGGAACTACAGGCGTGCGCTACCACGACCGGCTGATTTTTAAAATTTATTGTAGAGATGAGGTCTCACCAAGTTGCCCAGGTGGGTCTCGAACCCGTGGGCTCAGGTAATCCACTCACCTCAGCCTCCCAAAGCGCGGGATTACAGGCTGAGCCACCGAGCCCGGCTTTCTCTCTTTTCTTATATGTGGTCATCCTTGTCTTCACATGGCATTCTCCCTGCCCATGTGTCTGAGTCTAAGTTTCCTCTCCTATGAATAAACCAGTCATATTGAATTAGAGCCATTATAATGACCTCATCTTAACTTGATTATTTTGTAAAGACCCTCTCTCTGAAAGACAGCCTCTGCTAAATTACTTATTTTACAGTGCATGTGTTGGACATCTCATTCAATGCAGGATTTCAGGAATGCACCCTTCCATTCACTGGCCACTAGATGCAGCCTAGCCCCTAGAATTTTGTAATTCTTCTTTTTGGTCCCTCTCTTTTCAAGGATTCCTTTTGAATGGTTTGATTTTAATACAGTCTCCAGCCAGTCACCATGGTAGCAAGCATATATCCACTTTGGAAAACAAAGTACTTTGGTTGTGGCAGATGTTTACTTCACTCCAAAACCAGATCTTTTATTGCACCTTCTGGAAGGGACAGCTTCAGCCCCAGGTTCCTGGGTTCATTGTGTGAGTCAGATACTAATCCTTGTGTTCACAGACTGCAAGAAACTTAAAATAAGCTTCTTGGAGGTTTTGTCATTTGGAGCAAGGTAGAATTAAAACTTGTCCCTCCCCTTTTAGGGTAAAGAAAAAGCTTACCACATTTCCTTTCTCAGGGTCCATGCTTCCACATGGAGAATATAAAACTTACCTCTGTGGGATAGTGGAGGTACAGTTTACTTACCAGCCAACTCCCAATATGCTAGAGGACAAATATAGGTACATAATGTTATAACTGATACTACTGAGTGTATTGTGGGAAGTTTTGTTAAGTGTGTATAATTCTTTTATTCATTGTAAGAGATGTAGCCAATAGGGAAATGTAACCCTTAGAATAGTGTTAGTAGGATGAGTGAACAACCTATATCCCATCAGGCTACCCCAGCCCGGGATTACAGTGTCAACAATGAAGTGAGGGAACTAATGGAAGCAGGTGTGCTTAAAGAAGCTCCACTGAGCTACAATAGATCTAGTTGGCCAATTAGAATAGTCAAGATCTATCGACACATCAGCATAGATTATCATTTTCCAGATGTTGTAACAAACTAGGAGCCTTGTGTGCAGTGGTGGACATGGTAGTGCTTCCTTCAAAGCCTGCTGAATACATACGATTAGAGTCTGTTTGCCTTCAATGATTTGATTTGATTACATTATATGTAAACATGATAATTCAAATGAGACCTACACTTTCTCACCAGTGGATAAGATGAAACCTAGAAAAGAATGAAACCTTACCAGAGGTGTTCTGGTACCATTACACAGATGACATTATTCGGACTGGAAGTGTAAAGGAGAGCATATCTGCCTTGAGAGAGGGTCTAATTTTGAGTAAAAGGCTCTGAAAGATTAACCCTGTCAAATATCAAGGAACAACCATCCAAATTAAAAAATGACACCCATTGAGGTTTTGTTTTCTGTTGACCTTACATGTTTAAATTCATGTATTTACAAAACAAAGGTTTATAGTCTCTTAACACCATTAGAGGTGGTAAAAGAATTCCTGAAATTAATTCATTAATATAACATCTAACACAGGTTTGTGGTTTTATGTATGGTGCTTTTCTAACAGTGCTATTGCCTATATCACATTTCCGAGACTGGCTTGTTCCTGGTGCTGGTGAATGTCAATAGAGTCACAAAAAAAGTGGAGGGGTTACTATATCCTAGCATCCATTTCAATGACAGGTCAAATGAAAAACCCCGTAAATTAGGTCTTACCTGAGCATCCTTGTTATGTGGGAATGGTATGTGGAGGAAATAATTAACCAAGCTATTTGGTGTCTCATAGAAACAGAAAATGTGTCCAGTCTCTTTTCAGGTATGGTTGTTTTAGATGCAGGGACTGGGACATTTTACTTGGGCTGCTTGTTAACATTGGTACCCAAAGTCTCTTGTGAATTCCTGGATCTGATTCATTGACTTATCAACTACTTTAAAGTCAAATGGGGTATGTGGGCCAGTATAGCTGGTTAACTCCAAAAAGTGACCTCAGTGGGCATGGAAAGGAATTTCTGCTGAATGAGTGTTGTTCTAGGCTGTAGTCCTTGCCTTGGTAAACAAGCTCTCAAATGCCTTATAGAGGTCTTACTTATTTCAACATCCTGTTCATACAAAGTTTCAGGGGTGGGTCTGATTCAAAGCATCTTCACTCACTACAGCCTTGATTTTAGGCACTGGAGGGAGTTTGTTTACTCCTTTGTAGATTTCTAAAAATACTCTATTTTAAGGAACAGACTCCTGGTCCATTGAGGAAGTAATGCCTGAGTACCACTGATTACTCAGGGTAATTGTTGTTCGTGGTGCATCCCTGGCAACACCACTGCCTATACTCCATTTCAGGGTCTATTACTGGCTTGTCACTGGTGCTGGAAGATATCCATAAAGTAACAATCCAAAGGTAAAGGTTGTTTTATCCTGGCATCCCTTTCAATAAAGGATCAAGTGAAAATCCTATGAATTCTTCTTGCCTATAAGCACCCTTGTTTAAGTGAAAGTAGTATATTATGGAAAGAGTAAACTGGGTATAATCAGTGTCTCAGAGCTATAGAAAATGTGTATAATCTCTCTTCAAGTACGGCTGCTTTAGATGAAGAGATTGGAACATTTACTGAGGCTTCTTGTTGGCTTCAGCACAAGTTCTTGTGTATGCCTAGGTCTGGTTCATTAACTTATCAACTGTGATAAAGTTCAATGGGGCATGTGGGCCACTGCAGTTGAGTAACTCCAAAAAAGTGTTTACAGTGTGTCTGGAATTCTCCTCAATGACTCCCTTGCTGGTGGACTATGGTGCTAATCCAAGCTCTCAAATTGAGGCCATGTTGCTTGTTCAATACAAATGTTTGGAGATGTGTCAGGCTCCAAGCATCTTCAATCAGTACAGTCTCTATGAGTGCTGTTCTGGACTGTGGGACTTGCTTTTGTTAACAAGCTCTCAAATGTCCTCAAGGGGCCTTGTTTCTTTCAACATCTTGGGTGTGTGTTTGTTTTACCTTTACTCATTTTAAATAATCCTCTGTCTTATGGCACAACACTATGGTCCTTGAAGAAGTACTGCTTGAGTACCAATGTTTACTTGGTCATTTATTTTTCCTAGTGCTTCCCTGACATCACCACTGCTTATACTCCATTTCAGGTACCGATGCTGGTTTTTTCCTGGTGCTGGTGGATATCAATAGTGTAGCAAACCAAAGTCAAGAATGTTGCATCCTGGCATCCCTTTCAATGAAATGTCAATTGAAAATTTCGTTAATTAGGTCTTCCCTGTGAGCATCTATGTTTAAGTGGAAGTGGTATACCAAGGAAATAATAAACCAAGCTACTTGGTGTCTCAGAGCAATAAGATATGTCTCCAGTCTTTCATTAGGTATGATTGTCTTAGATGCAGGGATTAGGAAATTTACTCGGACATCTTGTTTGCATCAGTACCCTGTCTCTTGTGTATGCCTGGGTCTGCTTCAAAGACCTATCAACCATCCGAAAGTCTAATGGGCTATGTGGGTTGGTGCAGCTGTCAAACTCTAAAAAAGTCTTCGCAGTGTGCCTGGAAAGGAACTTCTGCTCAGTGAGTATTGTTCTGCCCTGGGGAACACACTATCAAATGGCTGTGAGAGGCCATCAACATCCTGTTCAATTCAAGCTTTTGGGATGTGTCTGGTTCCAGTCCTCTTCACTCAGCACAGCCTTAATTGTAGGCACTGGGTGTGTGTTTGCTTTTCTTGCACACATTTCAAACATTTCTCTGTCCTAAGGCACAACACTATGGTCCCTTCAAAAAATAATGCCTGAGAACCATTGTTTCCTCAGTCTAATTTTTTTTCATGGTGACTCCATGTTACCACCCCTGCGTATATCCCATTTCAGGGATAATTACTGGCTTGTTATGCATGCTGGTGGATGTTGGTAGAATAACAAACCAAGGTAGGTATTGTTATACCCCAGCATCCCTTTCAATGAAAGGTCAACTGAAAATCCCATAGATTAGGTATTGCCAATGAGTAGCTTTGTTTAAGTGGAAGTGGTTTATCAGTGAAAGAATAATCTGAGTTATTTGGTATCTCAGAGCAACAGGAAGTATGTCTAGTCTCTGTTCAGGTAGCCTGAGTTAGATTCAGGGATTAGGACATTTACATGGACTTCTTGTTGGCGTCAGTAACCCTGGTATCTTGTGTATGCCTGGATCTGGTTCAATGACTTATCAACTACCTTAAAGACTAATAAGATTTTTGGGCTAGTGCACTTAAACACTCCAAAAAGTATTTTCAGTGGCCATGGAAAGGATTTGTGCTCAGTAAGTGTTGTTCTGGGCTGTGGGGCTTGCTTTAGTGAACAAGTGAACCTTATTGCTTTCAACATCCTGTTCAGTACAAACTTTTCAGGACGTGTCTGCTCCAGTTATCTTCACTCAGCATAGCCTTAATTGTAGGCACTGAAAATGTGTTTGTTTATTCTTTCACAGATACCTAAAATTGCTCTGTTTTAAGGAACAGTCACTTGGTCCCTTAAGGGGACCAAGTCTGAATATCACTGTTTACTCAGGGTGATTTTTGTTCATTGGTGTGCTCCTGACACCACCACTGCCTATACCCAATTTCACGGACTATTACTGGCTTGTTATTGTTGCCAGTGTGTGTCCATAAAGTAACAATCCAAGGGTGGGATTTTTTTTATCCTGGCATCCCTGTCAATGAAGGTTCAAATGAAAATTCTATGAGCATCCCTGTTTAAGAAGAAGTAGTATATTATGGAAAGAATAAACTGGGTATAATTGGTGTCTCAGAGTTATAGAAAATGTGTGTAGTCTCTTCAAGTGTGATTGTTTTACATCAGAGATTGGGACATTTACTTGGGCTTTTTGTGTGTGTGTGAGTACTCCTAGTATCTTGTGTATGCCTGGCTCTGATTCACTGATGAATCTACTATGTTAAGTTTCATTGGGTTATGTGGGCCAGTGTAGCTGGCTAACTCCAAAAAGCTGTTTACAGTGTGCGTGGAAAGGGAAAGGGAATTCTGCTCAGTGGGTGTTGTTCTGGACTATTGTACTAACCTTGGGAAACAAGCCCTCAAATTGCCTGAGGAGGTCATGTTGCTTTCAACATTCTGTTCAATAGAAACTTTTCTGGATGTGTCTGGTTTAAAGCATCCTCATTCACTACAGCCTTGATTGTAGGCACTGAGGGTATGTATGTTTATGCATTTACACATTCCAAAATTACTCTGTTTTAAGGGACAGCCTCCTATTCATTTCAAGAAGTAGTGCTTGAGTGCTGCTGTTTCCTCAAGGTGGTTTTTGTTGATGGTGTTTCCCTGACGCCGCCATTACCTATAACCAATTTCAGAAACTATTACAGACTGGTTACCAGTGCTGGTTTATGTCTATGGAGTACCAACCCAAGGATAGGGTTTGTTTCATCCTGATATCTCTTTCCATGAAAAGTCAAATGAAAAGCCCATGAATTAATTCTTGTGTATGAGCATTTTGTTTATGTGGAAATGGGTATTATAAAAAGAATATCCTTGGTGTAATTAGTGTCTCAGAGCTACAGAAAATGTGTGTAATTGCTCTTCAGATATGACTGCCTTTGATGCAGAGGTAGGAACAATTCCTTGGGCTTCTCATGGGCTTCTGTACCCCATGTATTTTGTGTATGCCTGGGTCTTGTTTATTGACTTATCAACTACATTAAAGTCCAATGGGGCATGTGGGCCAGTGCAGCTGTGTAACTCCAAAAAAGTGTTTACGGTGATTCTGGAATGGTAATTCTACTCCACGAGTGTTATTCTGGGCTATGGTGTTTGCCCTGGAAAACAAATCCTCAAATTGTCTTGAGAAATTGTGCTACTTTCAACATCCTAGTCAATACAAACTTTTTGAAATGTGTCTGAGTATAAGCATCTTTCTTCAGAACAGCCTTAATTGTAGGTACTATATGTGTGCCTGTCTTTCATTTACACATTAAAAACAATGATCTGTTTTATGATATAGAACTACAGACCCCTAAAGAAGTAGTGTCTGAGTACTACACTGCCTACCCCATTTCAGGGTCTTATTTTGGCTTGTTTCTGGTGCTGATGGATATTGATAGAGTATTAAACCAGGAGTAGGGTTCTTACATCTTGGCATCTCTTTCAAAGAAAAATCAACTCAATATTCCATAAATTGGATCTCTCCTATGAGTATCTTAAGTTAAATTGCTATATCAAGGAAAGAATAAGCTGAGCTTTTTGGTGTCTCAGAGAAACAAAACGTGTCTAGACTCTCTTCACACATGGCTATTTTAGAGGCTGAGATTGGGAAACTTACTCAGGCTTTTTACTAACTTCAGTTCCCCAAGCTTCTTGTGTATGCCTATGCCTGGGTCTGCTTCATTGGCCTATCAATTACCTAAATGTCTAATTGCGTACCTGGGCTGGTGCAGCTGTCAAACTCCAAACAAGTGTTTATAGTGTGACTGGAAAGGGACTTCTGCTCAATAAGTATTGTTCTGGGCTGTCATGCTTACCCTGGGTAACACACTGTCAAATGACCGTGAGAGGTCGTGTTGCTTTCAACAGTCTGTTCAGTATAAACATTTGGAAGTGTGTCTGGTTCCAAGCATCTTCACTCAGTGCAGTCTTAAATGTAGGTACTGTGTGCGTGTTTGTTAAATTTATTCATTTCAAATGGTCCACTGTCCTATGGCACATTACTATGGTCCCTGCAAGAAGTAGATCCTGAGTACCACTGATTACTCAGGGTAATTTATTTTTCCTGGTGCTTCCCTGACACCGCTATGCCTGTACTCCATTTCAGAGACTAATACTATCTTACTCTTGGTGCTGGTGAATATCTATAGACTAACAAACTGAGGTCAAGGTTGTTACGTTTTGGTATCCTTTTCAATGAAAGGTCAACTAAGCATTTTTTAGATTAGGTCTTGCCTATTTGTTTAAGTGGAAGTGGTATATCAAGGAAAGAATAAATCAACCTATTTGGTGTCTCAAAGCAACAGGAAATGTGTCCAGTCTCCTCAGGTATGGAGATGCAAGGATTAGGACATTTACTTGGGCTTGTTGTTTGCCTCAGTACCCCATGTCTCTTGCATATGCCTGGGTCTGGTTAATTGACCTATTGAAAGTCTAATGGGGTATGTGAGCTAGTACAGCGCTCAAACTCCAAAAAAGTGTTTACAGTGTGCCTGGAAAGAGTACTGCTCCCTGCGTGTTGTTCTGGACTGTCATGTTTGCCTTGGAGAACAGGCTGTCAACTGGCCGTGAGAGGCTGTGCTGCTTTTAACATCCTGTTTGTTCAATACAAACTTTTGGAGATGTGTCTGGTTCCAGTCATCTTCACTCATCACAACCTTAATTGTAGGCACTGGATGTGTATTTGTTTCTCTTTTATGCATTTCAAACATTCCTCTGTCCTAGAGCAAAGCACCATAGTTTCTTTAAGAAGTAGTTCCTGAGAACTAGCTTCCTTGGTGTAATTTTTCTTCATGGTGATTCCCTGATCCGCCCCTGCCTATATCCCATTTCAAGGGTGCTGGTGGATGTCAGTAGAGTAATAAACCAGGGTTAGGCATTGTTACATCCCACCATCCCTTTCAATGAAGGATCAACTGAAAATCTCATAAAGTAGGTCTTGCCCATGAGCATCTTTGTTTAAGTGGAAGTGGTATATTGACGAAAGAATAATCTGAGGTATTTGGTGTCTCAGAGAAACAGAAATTATGTCCAGTCTCTCTTCAGGTATGGCTGGCTGTGTTCGATGCAGGAGTTAGAAATTTACTCGAGTGTCTTGTTGGCTTCAATATCTCAAGTACCTTGTGTATACCTTGATCTGGTTCATTGACTTATCAACTACATTAAAGTCCCATGAGACATGTGGCTCATTGCAGCTGTGTAATCCAAAAACTGTTTACAGTGTTTCTGGAATGGTAATTCTGCTCCGTGAGTGTTATTCTGCTTTGGAAAACAAATCCTCAAATTTTCTTGAGAGGATGTGTTGCTTTAAACCTCCTGTTCAATACAAAGTTTTTGAAATGTGTCTGAGTGTAAGCATTTTCATTGGCTACAGCCTCAATTGTAGGTGTTGCATGTGTATTTGTCTTCCATTTGCACATTTGAATAAGTCCTCTGTTCTTTGGTACAGCACTATGTTCTCTTCAAGAAGTAGTGCCTGAGTACCACCACTTTTTATATCCCATTTCAGGGACTGACTTTGGTTTGTTCCTAGTGCTGGTGGACATTGTTAGAATAACAAAGCAAGGACAGGGTGGTTGTATTCTGTCATCTTTTTCAGTGAAGTATGAAATGAAAATTCCATAAATTAGTTTTCTCCTATGAGCATCTTTGTTAAGTGGAATTGCTATATCAAGGAAGAAGTAAACAGAACTTTGGTGTCTCAGAACAACAGAAAATCTGTCCAGTCTCTCTTCACATATGGTTGTCTTAGATGTAGGAATTGGGGTGTTTATTAAGACTTTCTTTTGGCTTCAGGACTCCAAATCTTTTGTGTTTGCCTAGGTCTGGTTCATTAATCTATCCACTACCCAAAGGTTAATGAGATACGTGGGCCAGTGCAGCTGTCAAATTCTAAAAAAGTGTTTAAAGTGTATCTGGCAAGAGAATTCTGCTCAATTAGTGTAGTTCCATACTGTGGTGCTGATCCTAGGGAATAAGTCCTCACATCACCTGTTGTTTTAACATCCTCTTCAAAACAAACTTTTGGAGAAGTGTCTGTTCTAGTCATCTTCACTCAGAACAGCCTTAATTGTGTGTTTGTTTGTATTTTACACATTTCAAATATTCCTCTGTCCTAAGGCATAGCTCTATGGCCCATTCAAGAAGTCCTGTTTGAGAACTATTGTTTTCTTGGCATCATTTTTGTTCATGGTGCTTCCCCAACACCTCCAATGCCGATACTCCATTTCAGGACCTATTAACAGCTAATTACTGGTACTGGTGGATGTCGACAGAGTAAAAAACAAGAGTAGGAATTATTACATCCCGCATCATTTTCAATGAAGGTTCAAATGAAAAATCTCATAAATCAAGTCTTGCTTATGAGTGTCCTCATTTAAGTAAGAGTGATACATCAGAGAAAGAATAAACCGAGCTATTTGGTGTCTCAGAGCAACAAACAATGTGTCTAGTCTCTGTTAAGGTATGGCTGTCTTAGATGCGGGGATTGAGACACTTACTTGGGCTTCTTGTTGGCTTTAGTACCCCAAGTTTCTTGTGTATGTGTGGGTCTGGTTCATGGGCTTATCAACTGCATTAAAGTTCAATGGAGTACAGAGAACAGTGCAGATGGATAAGTCATAAAATGTGTTTTTAGTTGGCATGGAAAGGGAATTCTGTTGAATGAGTTTTGTTCTGGGCTGTGGTGCTTGCCTCGGTGAGTAAACTCTCAAATCCTTTATAGGGACCATATTGCTTTCAAAATCCTGTTCAATACAAACACAGTCCAAAACGTCCTCATCCACTACAGCCTTAAGTGTGGGCACTGTGGGCGTGTTGTTTTATGCATTTACTCATTTCAGAAAATGCTCTTTTTAGAGGTACAGTCCCATTGTTTTTTCAAGAAGTAGTGCCTTAGTACCAGTTTTCTCAATGTTGCTTTTGTCCATGTTCTTCCTGGACACTGCCACTGCCTATATCCCATTTCAGGGACTATTACTGGCTCATTACTGGTGCTGATGGATGTCTATAAAGCAACTAAGAGTATAGGTTGTTTTACCCTGGCATTCCTTTCAATGATGGGTCAAATTTCATGAATTTGGTTTTGCCTATCTGCATCCTTTTTTTTTTTTTTGAGTCAGAGTCTCACTCTACTGCCCAAGCTGGAGTGCAATGATATGATCATGGCTCCCCTCAGCCTCAAACTTCTGAACTCAAGTGATCCTCCAGACTCAGCCTCCCAAGTAGCTGGGACTACAGATGCATACTACCACACCAGGCTAATTTTTTTGATTGTTTTGTAGAGACAAAGTTTCACTATGCTGCCCATGCTGGTCTCCAACTCCTGGCCCCAAGCAATCCTCCCGCTTCGGCCTCTCCAATGTGCTGAGATTACAGGCATGAATCACCACACCTGGTCATGCAGCCTTGTTTAAATGGAATATGTATATTATAGAAGGAATATATTATTTATTATTGGTGTCTCAGAGCTACAGAAAACGCGTGTAGTCTCTCTTTAGATATGGTTTTCCTAGATACAGATATTGGGACATTTATTCGGGCTTCTTTTGGTTTCAGTACCTTATGTCTCTTGTAAATGAAGTCTGGTTTATTAATTCATCAACTTCATGAAAGTTTGATAGTTTATGTGGGCCTGTGCAGTTGTGCAACTTCAAAAAAGTGTTCATAGTGTTCCTGGAGAGGAAATTGTGCTTTATGAGTGTTGCTCTGGTCTGTGGTGCTTGCCTTGGTGACAAAGCCCTCAAATAGCCTGATTGATCCTGTTGATTTTAACATCCTGTTCAATGTAAACCTTTCAAGATGTGTGTGATTCACAGCATTTTTACTCACTGCAGCCTTAATTATAGGCTCTGGGATGCGTTTGTTTATTCATTTACACATTTCAAACTGCCCTCTTTTTTAAGGCACAGCACTATGGTCCCTTCATGAAGTACTGCTTGAGTTCCACTCTTTCCTCAGGGTAGTTTTTGTTCCTCATGCTTCCCTGACACCACCACTGCCTAAACCTTATGCCATTGACTACGACTGGCTTGTTCCTGGTTCTGGTGGATATTGAAAGAGTAGCAAACTACAGGTATGGGTTTTTACATCTTGACATCTCTTCCAATGAAGAGTCAAGTGAACATCCCATAAATTATGTCTTGCTTATAAGCATTCTTGTTAAGTGGACGTGGCATATCAAGGTGACAAGAAATCTGGGCACTAATGGTGTCTGAGATGTATAGAAAATGTGACCAGTCATTCTCCAAGTATGGTTGTCTTAGATGCAGAGACTGGGTCTTTTCCGTCTTTTTGGTGTCTTCTGTCTACCTGTTTCTTGTACATGCTTGGATCTTGTTCATGGACTTCTCAACTAATTTAAAAGCCAGTGGGTTATGTGGTCAGTGTTGATGTGCAACCCCAAAGAAAATGGTGTAGAATTGTACATGAAATGGGAATTCTGCTCAATGAGTAGAGTTATGGCCTGGAGTGCTTGCCTTGGAAAACAAGCCTGAAAATATTCCTTTTTACATTTTTATTGTCTCATGGGCAGCAGCCGATGTCCTGGCAGTGTGGACTGTCTGGTGGCTGATGGCCAACAACTACATGATTAATTCTTATCCTCTTTTGGGATAAGCATTATCAGCAGACTGCCAAAGACATACACTTTCTGTTTTTGCACTATGTGAAATGCCATGGATAAAGACCCTTTGGGGGAAAATTAGCAGAATCAACAAGCTCATCAGACATATCTTCCCAGATTAGGACTCATGCCATCCATAATTTGGGACATGGCCCAAAAACAAGACATAGAAATGTGAGCATATCAGGCCAAGGAGCCTGAAATTGTGTGTAGATTGCCAGCTGCACAGTCAAGTACAGTGGGATCTCTAGGTCCCATAGCCAGAATTACTTGACTGGCTATCTTCCTTTTATGTGTACACCTAGTCATGGTTGCAGTAGATGTCTTTTCTGAGTATGGCACTGCCAAATTAATTCTCATAGAAGATAGGGAAATTTTCTGTCAGTACTCTTAGAGTTTGTTTTATGTTTGGATTCATTGACTGCATCAAATCTGACTACACTTCTTTGTTTATATGAAGCTGTACTCAGCATTTTGAGATACCTGTGATATTTGCTATACTGTTTATTCTCTGTTTAATAGTCCAGTAGCAGATATCATTGAAGGATGGCCTGAATACTTAAGAAACTGAAAAAGAGAACCAAATACCAATGCCTAGCGCTAAGTGGAATACATGATTTGGAAAGTCAGTTTGGGTTTAAATGTGGCAATTCTCCAGAAGAGTACCTCCCATTTAAATAGATTGTTTAGGACGTGCTTGGTGGCTCAGCCTGTAATTCCAGCACTCTGGAAGGCTGAGGAGAGTGGATTGCCTGAGCCCGTGGGTTCAAGACCAACCCAGGGAACTTGGCGAGACCTCGTCTCTACGATAAATCAAAAATTAGCCAGGCATGGTAGTGGGTGCCTGTAGTTCCAGCTACTTGGAAGGCTGAGGCGGAAGGATCGCTGGAGCTCAACAGGTTGACTCTGGGGTAGCCATGAGTGTATCACTGCACCCCTGCCTGGGTGACAGAGTGAGACTCCAACTCAAAAAAAAAATAATTTAATTACGTCTTTTGGGAGTAGAGAGAGGTATCCCAGACTCATGATATTGGAGAACAGGAGAACATATCTACCACGTTGACAACTTTCATTAAAAATTCTATATTCCTTTCAACTAAACCACTTTATATCTTTGAGCTGGGCCATGGAATAATTCCAGTAGAAAAATTTTTGTTTCGCTGGGCTCGGTGGCTCAGTCTGTAATCCCCCGCCTTTGGGAGGCTGAGGTGAGTGGATTGCCTGAGCCCGCGGGTTTGACACCCGCCTGGACAGCGAGACCTCATCTCTACAATAAATCAAAAAATCAGCCAGGCGTGGTAGTGCATGCCTGTAATTCCGGCTACTTGAAAGGTTGAGGTGGAAGGATCACTGGAGCCCAGCAGGTCGAGGCTGCGGTGGCTGGGAGCGGACACTGCACTCCAGTCTGGGCGACAGAGTGAGACTCCAACTCAAAAAAAAAAAATTTTTGGTCCATTGTTTGCAAGATAGCACACACCTCACTTTAGAATATGGTTTTACTGAGCCTTTGTTATTTTACCCTTTGGAGTTTTTGCCATAGCTCTTACATGAGGGACATGTAACTTTTAATATTTAGTTCAGTGTAGACTTTTAGGGATGTGGCTGACTCACAGCATCGTCACTAGCTACACCGTTAATTGCAGATATTGTGGGCATATTTCCTTGTGCACTTTATGTATTTTTAACAAGCCAAATACCAACTCTCAAAAGATTTTACCTGCCAAGCTACCCCTAGTAGATTCTACTTGAATAATTTGGGTATGGTTTTCATCCTGACAACCACTGCGTTTTTTGTCTATATCATTCAGTGTAATGATAATGAACACACTAGACATGAGGAGAAGTAGAGAAAAAGGATAAAGGGAAAAGAGGAAGAAAAGGGAAGCAAACTTTGATAAATTCAGGAAGAACATGGGGGTACATAATACCCCCATGGGAAATCAGTATCTTTTCATTCCATCATACTATGAGATTCCAGGTGCATGCTGACCTCACCACATTTTGTGTCTTTCTTCAGCTCTCTCTGGTTCATACCCTTCTTATTTTCAAGATACTTTCAATATTTGATCATCTCTATTGGGAACGTTTCCCTCTTTCCCTTCAAGTAGGGTATTTGGGCTAGTGGGCTTCTTTAGAGAGCCTGTTTTTTTTTTCTTCAGATTTTTGAAGGCCATATAAAAACAGTAGAATGTTAGGCTTTTAGCAAACTAAAATGTCTTCATGAGTCATTATTTCCTGCCTAAGCCTCTCAAACAGTCCAGGATTGGGTGTTATCCTATTGTTGTCACTATGACTGCCTGTCTGCCCAATTCATTTGGAACATATTCGATGGAAATTTGTTCACTGTATCACCAATTGCATTATTTTTGTGGCTTGCTTTCATGGGGTGAAAATTAAATAAGTTTCTTATTCTTCTACTTACCAATGAAAACTGGAATGGGAACTTTTTCTTCCTTTTCCACCCATAGTTATCTATCTGGTCACTCCTAATCAAAATCCTGTTGATGTGTCCTAGCAGTTAGAAGTCCATCTAGTATAATAATCCAAAAACCAACTCCTGAATTTTGAGAAGTTCTGCCTATTTCACACTGGCACCTCAATGAGGTTTCTGCTATATACATGTGTATATGGGGTGGACCTAATCTATCTTTTTTCCCCTCTTCTCTCCTACTTCTCCTCATGATTTTTCTTATATTTCTAGATATGAGCCCAGGGAGACAGAGGAAAATGGGAGAAGGTCACATTCTCTCATGGTGGGGAAAGTAGTAATATGAATTTGGGGTTCTGTCTTACGGAGGAAACTCTGAGCTGTTGTTCTCTTGGAAGCATATTCAGTTTCCTTCAGGAACCTCAGACTTCCTTCCTCTGCTGTAGTCATTGTCTTTGCTGTGACCACCCAATAGCCTCCCTTTCAGTCCCTAGGCTTTTTATGACTTCCCTTATATTCATCTCTTCCTGTTCCATCATGCATTCCTCCTGGGTGTTTTTTATTTTAATACTTTCTCAGGCTACTCACCACTGTAGTGTCTACATATAGGAGAGTTCAATACTCCCTCTTCAAGTGGCAGAAGTGCGGTTCACCCTTAAGTCACTCTCTGATTGCATCTTCCGGCAGGGGTAACTCTTACCTCAGGTTCTCGTCTTTTCTTGCATAAGTCAGAAACTAAACTCTATTTTTCACAAGTTCTCGGGGACATAAGACAAGCTTTCTGAGGCTCTTTATCATTTGCTTGAGACAAGGTAGAAATATTTTTGTCTTTTCCTTATGTGGGTAGAGAAAAAAATCCACATTCTCCTTTTACATATGTCTCCTTTTCATCAATGGAGACCTTTAATCCTGAGATCTCTGCAAAATCACATAGTTAGTCTGAGTTCGACATAAAGAGGGAAATCCATAATCTGTTAAACACATTGCACGGTTGTTGTTCATTCCTGTGTATCAATGAGAAATTGAAACTCTCTCTCTAACTGGTTGCCATGACCACAGATAAAATACTCCATCCTGATCAAGGGCAGTCATTTACACAGAAATGTAATGAGGTCATCTCCTATAATGAGCAGGCAAACAGAATCTTAAAGATAGGCTTGGGCAAATGCCCTGTGAGGAGTCTTGACTCCTCAGCTTATACATGAGGGATCCCTGTAGTTGTATTGGAGGGAAGGAGTAGGGATGACCTCATCTCCTAATGACCAATCTCATATTCCACACCAGTCTAGCTACTACTACTTTGCTGATGACAGAAGGAGAAATAAAAGGATCTGGATTGCCTTGCTGATGTCTTTGCTGCTCAGATTGTCATTTATGTAACACATTCTGTCCTACCGAGACCTTTCCTTCAACAAACAAGTCTAGGGCAGAAGCCGAGGCCCCTCCGTCTCTAAGTGGAACAGCAGACTTTATGAACTGGTAAAGGTGTGTAAGGGACTTAATGGCTCTTAAAGTTGTCAAATATTTCAGCGCTATGGACACTGGGGCACAAGTCATAGTGGTTCTTAAAAGCCCCCATAGGCACAGTCAAAAATTGACTTTGAATGTGGAAATCATTCTCAGAATAAACTGATGTGAGTTTAGGGATGGGGTCTTTTGGCCAATACACAAGCATGATATTGTGATTGATACTGTTGTATATACTGTGAGAAGGGTTATGTTAAGTATGTGTGATTCTTCTTTTGGTATTAAGAGATGTTCCTGATGGAGGAAATGTCATAATTAGAACAGTAGTAGTGGGACTAGTGGATACTTGGGAGTCCACCAGGCTTCCTTAATCCAACTATGAGATGTCAATAAAGTAGAGTAGGATATCAGGTTGTGGGGTGGGAGTGTATGAAAGGAGACCTCTATATTGATGAAGGAAGTAAAGGAGCCAGATGAGCTTATAGAGACGGTACGACTGTAGAATAGTCCTGTATGTCCCTGAAATAGCCAAGGGTTCTGGACCCCATACTGTGATGTAACACCAGCTCAATGCTGCAGCAGTCGTTCTTGCTCCTGCAGTTCCTGATATCATGACAGTTACAGTCTATTGCACAGACTGAGGTCTTTGGTTTGTAGTGGTGGGCATGCTAATGCTTTCCTCAGATACCACTGCATACATGGGATCAGAGCCTATTTGTCTTTACAAAGTTCAGATTACATGTATATATATCATGCTGCTGAGGGGGATCTACACTCTCTGTCTCAGGATTTCTCATAGTGAGTAGTTGAGACCTAGAAAAGAGTAAAACCTCACTGGAATGGTCTTGGTGCTATTACACAGATGGTATGATTGTAAATGGAAGAACTAAGGGCAGAGTACTGTATACTATATGTAGATAGTGGGTCTGAAATCTAAAGTGACAAGTGCTTGAAGATTATCCCTGAAAAGAATTGGGAATTAGATGCCCAAGTAACATTTTTTGAAACATATTTGTTGGTGCCCAGATAACAATCCTCAAGTCTTTTAAAGAACAGCTGGTGGCCTAAAAAATACTCAATAACTTAGTTTTGCACAGGATATGATAAGAAAAAGGCACAGCTTATGATCGGTTTGTTAAGTACTGGAGACAATTCATATCTCCAATGGGAACCTGCCTACGGCCTAAGATTACTAGAATGGCATCCTGTTTTATCAACAGCATGGCATAGAAACTCTCCTAAAAGTTAAACAGAACACATTTTCACATGGACAAGTCACCCATGCAGTGAGCTTTGAGTGAAAGTGCCAGTGACTGACATTTATGTAGATAGAAATCAGAGGAAAACAAACAAACAAACTAACAAAAAACATGTGGCCCCTATTCAAAGGCACCCTTTGGGATTTGTTTGTGGCACTTGGTGAAACTATGATGAGATATGCTCTATTTGAGAGACTATTTCTGGTTTGTTGGTGGGTGCTGGTAGATGTCATAAGCGTAACAAAACAAGAACAGGTGTTATTATGTCCTGACATCCCAATCATGGGTTTGATCTTAAATGGGAACACCAAAAAAGTGGGCATTTCCATGGAAATATCCATTTTTATATAAATATGATCTGTCCGGGGAAGAAGTAAGCCAGTCATTAATTATTAATGGTTTCAAATATATAGGAAAAAGGGTCCAGTCACTCCCCCAAATTCCACTTTCTCAGATACAAAGACTGTGTCAGCAGCTAGGGCTTCTGGCAGCTGCAGAATATTCAGATTATTGAGGATGCCTGGTTTTGGTTCCTAGACTCATACACTCAGTTGGTAGATAGGGTATAGTGGGCTATGGAAGCTGTATAAACCTGATTGCTACTGTGCATGGAAAAGATAATTCTGTTTAATAAGTAGATATATGGCCTTTGCAGTTTACTCTGGATACAAATTATCACCTGATTACTCTATACCTACACCTCCTTTTTGTTATCCATTTGCATGTCCATTGGATAAACACCCTTTGAGGGTTCAAATCAATAGAATCAGTAAGCTCCTCAGATCTGTGCTGCTTAAGTTTGAACCATGGTCACCTGGATACATTATCACACAGATCATAGTAATCCACATTCAATTTGGGACTGGGTCTGTAAACAAGATCTAGTGATTCTGCAAATGAAAGCAAGAAAGCTTGGTAAATGTGCCCAGAGTATCAACTATACTTCAGTACAAAAGGGGTTACCATGTCCAGTAGTACCAGATGTGGTGCCCTCACTTACTCTCAGTGTACTGCTGAGCATGGATGCAGTCGATACTTTTTCACAGAGTAGCACTGACATTCACATTTGCATAGCAAATAGAGACAATATGCAAAGAATTCTAGTTGAACTGTGTTTTATATTTGAGCTCATTGACCACATCCAATTATACATTGGTGTCCTTCACGGAGGAAAACATACCAAGCAGTGGGCAGCTTTGTGGGAATTTTGCCATATAATTCATGCCTCATATCATTCCCCAGCAGCAGGTGTCATTGAGTGATGGCCTGGATTTTTAGAGAAGAGACTGAGTAAGGTAAGAGAACAATCAATACTCAGGTCCCAGGGGGTACATACTTAAGAACACAAATTTGGTCTCTAAATGTGGCATTCCTCCAATCAGTACTTCCCATATAAATAGAATTTTTAATTATGAGGTTGGGGGGAGGAAGCCCAGAGTCAAGATGAGCAAGCAAATGCCTACTATACTGATAACTCACATCAAAAGTCTTTCTTCCTTCTTCAAATTCAATGTTTTATATCCTAGAGGTGGGCAGAGAGCTAAATGTGAGAAGAACCAGTTTTGATCAAGTTTTGACAAGATAACTCAGAACCTCACTTTAGGGTACTTGTAATGTATTGTTTTGGCCTTTGGAACCTCTAGCAAAACACATGCATTAGAGAATGTGTTGATTTCAACATGTTGTTCAAGGCAGGCTTCCAGGGGCATTTCTGACCCTGAGCATTTTCACTCACTTCACACTTAAAGGAAGTGTGGTGCATTTCCTTATCCATTTTACTTACCTCAAAAGTGAGGGCAATACAGTGTCCTTTCATTCCATCATTCTATGAGTTGTCAAGGTGCATGCAGACCCCACCATATATATGAGGGAGGACCTGAAAAAACCCAGAATTGTTTTTTGGAGGGTGGGCCCCTTGTAGTACAGACTTCCTGGCTACATAAGTGTTCTAGGAACCCATTGGCATCTGTGTACCAGCTAGTGTTGTTGTGAGAGGCTGCTTTCCGCTCCAGTGAATTTTTTTGGAGACTCTTTCAACACATTTGCCCATTTCACGATGAGTGATTTATGAGTGCACCTGCCCACACTGCACTGAGTGTTCATCAATTTATGACCAAAAATGGTATGACCCCCCCCATGCCCACACTCCCTATTCACCCGACTTTTTTTGTTTCCCTGGATGAAAAAAGTCCTTAAAGGGAAACATTTTGCTGATGTGGAAGAAGTGAACCAAAAAATGGCAGAAACACTAAAAAGCATCAAAATTAACAAGTTCAAAAACTGTTTTGAGAAGGGGAAAAGTGTCTCAGTAGGTGCAACAACAGATAGTACTTTGAAAGTGACTGAAGTTTAAACCTGCAAGAATAAATGCACATTTTTAATAAATAAATTCAGGTTTTTTGAGGTCCCTCCTCATGTGATTGCCTTCAGCTTTCTCTGGAGTCAATGCTTCCTCTTGTGCTCAGAGAGAATTTTTATACTGAATTATCTCCTGTGCAAAAATTTTCCCCAACTTTCAAGCATGAGGGAACCTTTTGTTTCATTTTTCAAAGTCCCTTGACTATATACCAGCTTCAGGTATTATTTCAATCCCAGTGCTCAGTATGTGTAGTCCTTTAATTTAGCAAAACCTAGTTCCTTCTGGATTGCTACACATCAGGGCTCCATACTCCAAGGTAAAAAACATGATTACCATTTTGCCTGTGAGATGGTGGTGGCATTTGTTGGGACCCTGACTCCATGTTTGACCCAGCTGGAGCTTCTGGATGGAGTGGGCAGTCAGGGCCCCAGCTTCTTTTGATAGATTTACTCTTTTTGATTTTTAACCCCCCTTTTGGGAAGACTGATAACATCACAATGCCTTTTGGAAAAATGTAGGTGACACCCTGCAGGTGGATATCGGACAAGTGGATATTGAAAAGGGAGGGAAGAAGGCCTGGAGATACCCCATGATCATTACTGGACACATCTATTTTAGGAAACCCTATATATGGAAGATGAGTATTGGGAAATGGATTCCATTAGGATTCTCCCTGCCCAACCACCCTGGGGAATGTCTCTTTTAATAATTGTAGTCCTGTGTTTAGTTAGAGATTCACTAGGAATGTAATAGCTGTTTCTTCATTCAATTTTCTGTTGATCTGATGCAAGTGGAATATTAAAAAAAGTAACTTTATTATTTTCCTTTTTTCTAAGAGAACCAGAAGATCTGTTTTTCTCATGTCTAAGAAACAAGCCCAGGAGAGCCTCATAACTTTTCTGCTCTTATATAGTCAAATGTCTTTTGGCCACTTTCATTTTGGAAGAAGTGTAATAATCAAAACTCCAATTCCTAAATCTTGGGAAATACCTTCCAGGTTTAACTAGGCCCTACATGAATATTAGAATTATGCAAGTGATGTGTTTATATTGGTTGGGAATGGAAATAGACAACCAATTTGAAAGGGTAAACTGAGGCAAGGTGGGCTGTGTTGCAGGAATAATGCAAATAATTGTAAAGGAGAAAGAAGTAAAGTTTATTATCCATTTTCCACAGTCAGAAAAGTGCCAGCACTCACAGGAGAGTGTGGCCTCGAAGGCTGGGGAACTGAGTATATTTAAAGCTCTTGGCGAAGAGTTTGGGTTAAGGAGAATGTTTAAAGTTGCACTTTTTGATGTAGATCACAGAAATCACATAAGTCTTGTGTCTCGACATTACCAGAAATGGTATCTCATGACCCCAAGTGGTGAACTGGAGGCCAGTCGCAATAAACTAATAACAATACACCAAGGCCAGAAGCACAGATGTCTTGGACAATTTGGGCTGCATACTTTCTAGTTAGTTATAGATTTTGCTTACTCTGTGAGTTCTGGTGCACAAGGCTTGAATACATGTTATACATAAAATTGATACGAAGACATGAAAGAAAACAGTTGTCATTTAGAGACTAAGAGAACAGATATATTTCTGAGTGTTAGAAAGTTTCGGCAGAGACAATTTCTAATTTAGGTCTGACAGAGGTGTTTCCAGGGATGTGTAGGCTTTTGTGTGTGTCTCCTGCTAATCAGGTGACTCAGTGAAATTTGTTGAGTTCCCTTCATTACCAGCAATAGTTACTAGATCCAAGGACAGTGAAGTGGGGAGGGGTGGGTGAGGACAAGGAAAAGATGTTTACTTTTAAATTCAGACAGCTTCTACTCAGCTTTAGCCCACCTCAGCTTAATACAAGTTTCTTCCCAAACCTTTTAGATAGGAATTTGGGTAAGAATAATTAGGACTGGACAGGCTTAGGGTGCTTAGAATAATTACCAGATTTTAACCCTGAGTATGCCAGTTCTGCTTCTTGCTAATGATCAACAGAACTGCTCAGCAAACTGAGATAGGGCTACAACTGAAGTTAAAATGGCTGCACTACTGCTAGAATTATTTTACCAAGTTCTTTTATTCTAAGTTTCTTGGGGTTCCTACCTTTCACAATTTTTTGCCTTTCTTTTCTCCATTTATTCCCATGTTCTCAACCCCTTGATGCTGTTCACAGGGCAAGAAGGACTTAGGGAGAAGACATTCTTGCATTGTTGGCTAAGTTGCAGTGTAAATCTGGGGTTCTGAAATACGGAGGAAATTCTAGTCAGATGCTCAGAGACATTTTATTTTTCCTTCAGACTTCGTGCCCCTGTCACATATAGGGTTTCCTTGATTGGTCCCTCAGACTCCCCCTCAGTTACTATATCATTTGTATCTTCCACCTCTGTGGGGTCATTCTGTACCTCTAGGCTGGCTGTTCTCTTGTTGGCATTTTGTTTAGTTAGGCTACTCATTTTCCCAGGGTCCACATGTCCACCCTATAAATCAAAGATTTTTTTTCTGTAAATGGTGGAGTTGCTGTCCATTCCCATGATTCACTTTACTGTATCTTTTCCAGGGACACCTCTAGTAATAGCCTCTTGATTTTCCTTTTGAGAATCTGACACTACTTCCTGTGTCCCTCAGCCTTCACAGACATCAGTCAACTTTTCTGAAGATCTTTGTGTGACAATGGGAAAACAATCCCTGTCCCACCTTCAGGAATGTGGAGAAAATGACCACTATCCTGACAACTTTCTCTAATAATTCTTTTCCTCATCTCATCTCTTTTATATTTCTGTGGTGGGTGATAGGCCAAGGTCAGCCGATTCCATTTGGTTCATTTGTTTGCAAGGTAGACTTGCAACTCATCTTAGAATATGGGCACCATTTGACATTTATTGTCATGATTTTTGGAGCCTGCATTAATTTGATAGGACTGTTGTAACAAAGTGCCACCAACTGGGTGGTTTAAACAATAGAAGGTTTTTGTCCAACAGTTCTGGAGACTAGACATCTAAAATTGAGATATTTGTAGGTTTTGTTGCTTCTAAAAGCTATGTACTAGCCTTTTTTCCTTGGTTGATAAGTTGCCATCTTCATATTTACATGATGTTCTTCCTATATATGTATCTATGTCCAAATTTCTTCTTTTTATATGGAAAAAAGCCCACCATAATACCTTTTGTATGGTCTACATGCCCACATGGAGAGCATAAACCTTCTTTCTACAGGAAGTGGAAGTGTAGTTAGTTCCCAAGGAAACCCTGTTTTTCCCTTCTGGAAGGGGAGGCTACAGCCCCACATTCTCTTTCTACCTGAGTCAAACACTAGTCTCTGTGTCTCTTTAAGGCAGAATCATGTGTAATGCCCACAAAAGCTGTTGCTCTTGTATTATTCACTCCTTCCTTTGTCTTACGATCCATCATTGGTCTCTAGTCATACAAGTTAGAGTTCCACATAGAAATGTGCAGTGGGTGATGGGTGGTACCTTGTGATCCTCCTACAGTGTGAGAGGATGACAGGCCTGTGATGCATTCCTCTGAGGAATGTCCCACTCGTCTACCTGTTGCCTCTTTTTGTTTGTCATAAGGCAGTTTCTCTCATTCTCTCTGTGCTCTTTTGCAGTGTGAGTCTTTCCCTCACCATTCTCCATGCCCAAATAGTGCTGCAGAATAGGAAACCCCTTAGCCTTCACAATAGTGGCACCCAGTAGCAGACCATGTTGCTAAATTCTTTGGTGGATGGGACCATTTTATCCTTCATTTTTGTTCTTGGGACCTCTGTTGAGTTGCATAGATGGTTCAAGTAAGATCAAGTGGGGAGAACCCCCTCACATCTAAGAAAACTTTCCATAGTTGTTGCCTTCCCATCTGTGTCTCTGGGAAATTGAAACTCATTTCTCTTATTGGCTTATGTGATGACACATAAACACTCCCTTCTTATCAAGCACAGTAATGTATGTAGAGATTTTTTTTTTTTGAGTTGGAGTCTCATTCTGTCGCCCAGACTGGAGTGTAGTGGCCGGGAGCGGCCTCAACCTGCTGGGCTCCGGCGATCTTTCTGCCTCAGCCTTCCGAGTAGCTGGAATTACAGGCATGCACTACCACACCCGGCTGATTTATTGTAGAGATGAGGTCTCGCTGCCCAGGCGGGTCTCGAACCCGTGGGCTCAGGCAATCCACTCACCTCAGCCTCCCAAAGGCGCGGGATTACAGGCTGAGCCACAGAGCCCAGCTTATGTAGAGATATTTTGAGACCTATTTCTACAATGAGCAGAAAGGAAGGAACATTAAGGGCAAAAGTTCAATGATTCTACAGGGGCTAGTAGATAAGGGAATCCTACCAGTTGTGCTAGAGGGAAAGAAATGAAAATCACTGGTTGCCTAACAATTGTCCCATATTCCAAGTCAGTCAGGCCACAAGCACCTGATAAATGACAGGAGGGGGACCTAGAAGACATAGAAACCTTGCTGTTGTCTATCTTCTTCCAAGTGATATTTATCTAATGAATTCAGCACCAATTTTGTACACAGAACTTTCTTCTCTCAAGAACAAACAGGTCTATGTTAAGGCCAAGACCCTAGATCTTCTCTTACTGAAACAAAGGCTTTATACACTGGTCAGAGTGGGGTGGGTACTTGACGACATTTAAGTTTTTCAACTGTTTCAGTCCTTATGGCTACAGGGGAAGAAGTCACCTTGCTGCATTGAAGTCATCTGAACATGGTCCAGAATTTTCTTTGGATGTGGAAGTAAGACTCAGATTGGACTGTGGACTTACATAATGGGTAGTTTCTGACTGGTACACATGCAAGATGTTGTAACTGATACTTATATGTGTATTGTGTGATGTGTTAAGTACCACCGATTTTATTTTTTTGTTGTAGGGATGTTCCCAATGGGGAAATGCCACTATTAAAACAATGAGAGCGGGACAAGTGGACACTGGGAACCCACCAGGCTTCCCAGATCAGCCATGAGATAGCAGTAAATTAATGTAGAATATTGGGATCTGAGGGTGTGAAAGGAGATCCCCATGTTGATCAAAAACTAATAGAAGCAAAAAGATTATATCACTCTATAATAGCCCTATGTGACCAGTGATAAATGCCGGTGGTACTTGATACCTTAGTGTGTTTAACTACAAGTTCAATGTGCCAGCAGTTTTCTTTGTCCCTTCAGTTCCAGAAATCATAATGGTCATAGAGCCCATTGTACAGATTTAAGGGTCTGGTACACGGTGCTGGATATGTTGATGCTTTTTTTTTTTTAGCTCCCAGTGCAATGAGTTGATCAGAATCTTCTATGCTTCTATGTGGCGTAAAATGCAAAATGTGCCCTCCATTCTACTGCAAGGCATCCTAAAGCCTTTTCATAACTTCTCACCTGTGGATTTGCTAGGACTTATAAAAGACTGAAATTTTACCAGAGGAGAGTATTGGTGGATGCTGACCAGGTAATTGAGACACTAACAAAGTAAAAGTTTGTGTTATCTTGCCCTGAACACCAAAAAAAAAAAAGGTTATTGTCCAAATAACATCCCAGGCAGGTGTCCCATAGGTGCAAGAAAAATTGTCCAGTCATCCCCAGATACAGTAGACTGAGTTTTAGAGACTGTACTTACACTACATTTTTTGGCAGTTTTCCTACACCCAGGTTCCTGAAGATGTGTGGTTATGGTAAATGAACACACCAGCTAAGTTAAAGGCAGATAATGGCAGTGGGTTGTGAAAGCTGAAAAGCCACAAAGAAAACTGTTTTCATTTGTGCATGGAAAAGGAAATTTTGTTCAGTGGGTGAAGATATGGGCTATGATGATTGCCCTGGAAAACACTCCCTAAAATGCACCTTATTTTATTTTTACTGTCTCCTGGGCAGGTGCCCATAGACTGACAGTGTGGACAGGTACATGGCTAATGGGATGCCTGATTTATTATGCTTCACCATCTGTGGTGGCAAAGATTAATAACCTATTCCCCCATGTGGAATAGTTTCCTCATTGACAAGGATTATTTGAGAAAACAATTCAAGGAACCAACAAGCTGTTCAGACATATTCTTCACAGATTAGGACCATGGCCACCTGGAGAGACTATGTAATAATTTATGGTCTTCTGTCTAGAACTTGGGACCTGGCCTGACTACGAGATTTAGTGATTCTACCACATCTACCACAAGGCCAAAGAAGCCTGGCAAATGTGCACAGATTGCCACTTACAAGGCTGAGTATAGAGTGGATCTCCATGTCCTGTACACGGAGGTGTAAGATCTAGTGCTCCAATCCCCTTTCAAGATTACTGCTGAGCAAGGACTGTACCAGATCCCTTTAAAAAAAAAAAGAGAAAGCAGGATTTATTGTGAGGACACAAAAGCTTCCATAGTGGGAGGGGACCCGAAGGGGTTGCCCACCAGATCCCTTTTAAAAGTATGCCACTACCCATCCCATCTACACAGCACATGGGGGAACACTATGTAAGGACTCTTAGTTGGACTGTATTTTATATTTGGATTCATTGGCCACATACAATCAGATGATGAGGAAATCCTTATAATAAAATATACCCAGTAGAGGGTAACTTCATGGGACTTTTGATGAACTATTTACTCCCTGTGTCATCCGCAAGCAACCAGATTTCAATGAAAGAAGGCTGGGATTATTTTTTTTTAACATATTTTTTATTATAAAATTGTGGGGTACAGTTAAGGGTTAGGTATACAAATGTGCATCGTTCAGGCACCCTTGTTGATAAGGGGTGTCTCCCCAACCTCAGACAGATATTGACTACCGTTAGTCCCACCTCCCTTCCCCTCCCTACCTCCCCATAGTTCCCCACCACTGTCAGTCCTTTTCTTTTAGTATTATCATAGATGTTCAAGGTCCACTATATGAGTGAGAACATGTGATACTCAGATCTTTGTTTCTGTGAGAGATCACTCAGTATTATAGACTCCAGTTCCATCCAGGTTGCTGCGAAATTCATGATTTTGTTCTTTTTTATGGCTGCATAGTATTCCATCATGTATATGTACCACTTAAAAAAAATTCCAGTCCTCTGTTGATGGACAGCATGGTTGGTTCCAGGTTCTTGCTATTGTGAACAGTGCTGCGATAAACATGCGTGTGTAGGTATCTTTTTTATAGAGTGATTTGAGTTCTTCAGGGTATATTCCCAGTAGGGGGATTGCAGGGTCATATGGGAGGTCAATTTTTAGAGCTTTTAGGAATCACCACATAGCTTTCCAAGAGGTTGCACTAGTTTACACTCCCACCAACAGTGTACAAGTGTTCCCTTTTCTCCACTTCCTCTCCAGCATCTGTTATTTTTTGAGTTATTGATAATGGCCATTCTGATTGGAGTTAGGTGGTATCTCAGTGTAGTTTTGATTTTCATCTCCTTGATGATTAGTGATGTTGAACATTTCTTCATGTGTCTGTTGGCTGCTCGGATGTCTTCCTTTGAGAAGTGTCTGTTCATATCTTTTGCCCACTTTATAATGGGGTTGTTTGTTTTTTTCTTTTCAGCACATTTGAGTTCCTTGTAGATCCAAGATGTTAGGCCTTTGTCAGACCTGGAGTTGGCAAATACATTTTCCCAGTCTGTGGGCTGTCTCCCTGCTCTCTTGATGGTTTCTTTGGCTTTGCAGAAGCTTGTCAGTTTAATGAGGCCCCACTTGTCTATCTTATCTCTTATGGCCCGTGAGTTTCGGGTATTGCTCAGGAAGTGGATGCCAGTTCCAATTTCCATAAGGGTGTGTCCTGCATTTTCTAAGGTTCTTATGGTTTGAGGTTTTACATTTAGGTCTCTGATCCATTTAGAGCTAATTTTTGT
Source organism: Cephalopachus bancanus (assembly GCA_027257055.1). Lineage (NCBI taxonomy): Eukaryota > Metazoa > Chordata > Mammalia > Primates > Tarsiidae > Cephalopachus > Cephalopachus bancanus. Next base: position 475,090 of record JAPVLO010000685.1, read on the forward strand.
GTATGGGGATAGATAGGGATCTTGTTTGAGTCTTCTGCATGTGGTTAGCCAGTTTTCCCAGCACCATTTACTGAATAGTTTCTCCTCTCCCCAGTGGTAGGTGGTGGAGGCTTTGTCGAAGATGAGTTGGTTGAGAAATTGAGGTTTTAGTTCTGGAATCTCAATTCTGTTCCATTGGCCTATATGCCTGTTCCTGTACCAATACCAAGCTGTTTTGATTAGTGTAACTTTATAGTAAAGTTTGAAGTCTGGTAATGTGATACCTCTTGCTTTGTTTTTTTTGCTGAGGATTGTTCTGGCTATTCTTGGTCGTTTTTGTTTCCATATGAATTCCTGTTTTGTTTTTTCCAGGTCTGAGATGAATGTTACTGGTAGTTTGATGGGTATTGCATTAATACTGTAGATTGCCTTAGGTAGGATGGACATCTTCACAATGTTGATTCTTCCAATCCATGAGCATGGGATATTTTTCCATTTATTTGTGTCATCTTTGATTTCTTTAAGCAGTGTTTTGTAGTTTTTATTGTAAAGGTCTTTCACATTTCTTGTTAGGAAAATGCCAAGACATTTTGGGTTTTTTTTTGTGTGTGTGTGTGTGGCTACTGTGAATGTAGTTGTGCTTTTTATTTGGGTTTCTTTTTGTTTATTATTGGTGTATTATTGGTGTAAAGAAATGCAATTGTCTTTTGCACATTTATTTTATACCCTGAGACTTTGCCAAAGTCCTTTATCAGTGTAAGGAGGTTTTTGACAGATTCTCTTGGGTTTTCAAGGTACACAATCATGTCATCTGCAAAGAGCGATAACTTGACTTCCTCTTTTCCTATTTGGATACCCCTGATTGCCTTCTCTTCTCTGGTTGCTCTAGCCAGGACTTCCAATACTATATTGAACAGGAGGGGTGAGAGTGGGCATCCTTGTCTTGTTCCAGTTTTCAGGGGAAATGGTTCCAATTTTTGTCCATTTAGGAGTATGCTGGTTGTGGGTTTCTCGTAGATGGCTTTTACTATTTTAAGGTATGTTCCATGTATGCCTAGATGTTTGAGGGTTTTTATCAAGAAGGGGTGCTGGATTTTATCAAAAGCCTTTTCTGCATCTAATGATATAATCACGTGGTTTTTGTTTTGATGTCTGTTGAGGCATTTAATTACATTTATGGTTTTACGAATGTTGAACCAGAAGACTGGGATTCTTAAAGAAACCCCTCAAAGAGGAATGAACAACTGATGCTCAGCTCTCCATGGAGAACACACTTAATAAAGTCATTTTGGGGATTTCCCCCATCAAGTACATCCCATTTAAATCAAATGTTTAATAATGAGGTTGGGGAGAAGAGAAAGTGTCCCATACTCTGGATGGTGAAGGAAATGTGTACTATACTGATAACTTCCTCCAAAGTTTCTTTTCTTTATTCTTCTACCTTAACTTTTCATATCTTTGAGGTGGGAAATATACTAAAGTCAGCTGACCCAATTGTGACTCGTTGGATGAGATAAGACTCTTTCAATCTGGTAGCACAGAAAGGGAAGGTTAGGAGAGGTCAAGGCTCCCTTGGATCTGGTAGAGCACTGTGAGCCAAGTTATGAGAGGTATGACTCCCTGGGCTCTTGTACCACATCCCTTGTCTACACATCCCTGTGGGCCATGGGGGAACATAAAGGTCTTCCCACTGTCAAACCTTTTCCAAGCTGTGTGGGCCAGTTCCAATGGATGACACATTCTTTGGATTTCAGTAGTGTGTGCTGCCTATTGAAGTGTTTGCAAGGTTAGGCAGCAAGAGGTAGGATTGAAATCAACTGTTCAATTGGTGCCTATTTGTTAAAAGTACATTTGTTATGCCTTAAGAATGGTTGAAAATATGTGCAACCTGTGCTTATTATTGTCAGTTACACTCCTTTAATTCTCTCATTTCCTGAGTGTCTAACTTAGGATAGTAGATATTCTTCCATAAATGGAGTTATAGTGTGTAAAAGTATCTGTGGTCTGTTTTTCTGTAAAAAATGTCTGAATGCAGTCGAGAGAACTTTCAGTGAAAAGATGAAAAGGTAAAAGAGACTTTGTGATTGAGAGAGTTGCAAACTGATTTATTGTATGCACTTGGTAATAATGTATAATTGGTACTGAAGTGTGTTACATGTTGAACTGTAAATGTTCCTATGGTATCAGTGCACACTCTTCTGGTGTCCAAAGTTTTCTATGTATAATGCTATATTGTTGTTTGGCAAATTGCAGATGCCATTTTCTATGGCCCTGGATGTCTGCCATAAGGGAGACATAGTTCCCAATACAATTCAGGGCATACTCGCCAGTTTTGATACTTGACATTATGTAAGTGGGTTCACATATGGAATCCTGTGTGTAGTTTAAAAAAAAGACAAAAAACAACTGCTGTTTTCCACAAACTCTAGTATTTTTGGTTCTTGAAAGAACAGTTGTTGCTCCTATAAAAGTACAGCAAAAGTTGGCCTGTTTGTCTCTCAGTAAAAAATGATTTGGGGCTTTGTCCCACCTGCTTTAGGCAGATTGATTCCATGGGATTTTTAACCTCTTCTTCCTAGGAGCTGATGACAATAGCATTTTGGAAAAATATGGGTGACCCAGCATGTCATCTAGCCAACTATAGAACAGGACCCAGAGGACAGTAGGAGATCTCATTCATAAAGTGTTTTGTGATAAGGGCCAGTTGGTTACATTGAAATGTACTGAAGTCTACTTCTACAGTTAATTGGGAAGAAGTGATATTAAGGATGAGTTTGGGCAAAACCCCAATGAGACTGTAGTAACTTCCTCTTTGACTGGCATATGAGAGATCCCTGCCAGTGGTGCTGGAGATCAAGTAGTAGAGATCATCCCATTCTCTATGACTGACTCTATGTTGCTAGCCAGTCTGGTTATGATCATACCATGACCTGGTAACAGAAGGAGGACCAAAAGGACCTAGGTCACCTTGATGATATCAGTGCCTTTCCCTTTGATGTTCATCTAATGCCTTCAGCACTACCTTTTTACCCAACCTTTCTCCTTTCAAGAACAAAGAGCTCTAGTTAGGGGTGAAGGCTGCTCCTCCTCTAACTGCAACTGAAAGCTTTATACACTGGTCAAGGTGTGTTTGGAACTTGATGACACTTGATAACACTTAAAATTGGACTTCTGGCAAGATGGCAATGGGGCAGTTTGGTTTGTGAGACTCTCCACGAAAGAGAACACATATAAAGACTCTAGCCCTTCCCTGGGGCGGGGGCTGCAGCTCCCATTGTTGACAGCCTGCTCTCTGCACAGTGCTCGGCGGACACCTCGACCCCCTTATACTTCTCAGCCCCGTGCCGCGGCTGGCTGCTGATGCTGCCACAGCCACCGTCACCCCACCCATGCCTGAGGCAACCCACGGCTCCAGACTGTGAAGCCTCCACAGACAGGCTCCACTGAAACTACCACTGCTGCTGCCACTGCCACACCCTACCCCTCAACTGGAGCCAGTCTCGTGGAGCTCCTTCCATGCACTGTGACAGAGCTGCTGCCACTGCTGCTACCATTGCCAGCTCCCTCCCATCCTGGGCGGCCTCTGACTTCCACCCTGCCTGGCTTGCTTTGCCTGGCAGTCTCCAGATGCTGCAGAGAAAGATCAACTGAAGTGGTGAGACCAGTACCACCTGCTGGGGATTCAAGGTAACAACATCAAAATGGAAAGGAGAGAAGCTAAATAGACGCAGGCCAGATCTGTGTGACAGAATTTGGCAGAGAGCCCAGATCTGAACTACCCTCCACAGCAGGCCAGGGGCAACTGACTGTAACTGTGAAAAAATCTACCAGCCTGCAAAGACAGCTAGAAATCAGAGCTGAAAGGACATTGGACCTAAAGGAAAAGTCTCAGAATGTGCTTGGTTCCCCGTTTTAAATTTTTTTTCTTTGTCTGTTTGTCTTACCCATCTTGTTTTCTCTCTCTTATTACTCTTATTAATAATGTTCACATACTTGCTTTGGTTCTGTTAGTTTACTGACTTTATTCTATTCTTTTTTCTCTCTCTCTGTAGACCCCATCTTTGTATAGAGGAATAGCACACCAATAAGGAGGTTGGATAGCTTGTATGCTTGCATGTTTTAGTTTTTTCATATGATTGTTGGATAGTTTGTAGTTGTTGTTATTGTTTTTCTTTTTACTTGTTTCAGTCTTTGTGTCTCTTTTCAATTGTTAGTCAGTACATTTCTCTCTTTTCCCTCTTACTCCTCTCTCTCTCCACTTCCCTCTTCACCCCACTCTCTGCACCATTCTTTCCCCCCTTTTTAACCTCATTTTGCTTTCAGTGAGTAAACCTATAACTCCACTGCGTGGACAGAGCCTAAGGCAGTGGGAAGTGGGTTTCAGATTATCCATACACCTGTTGGTGGATACTGGGATTTGCAGGATTGATTTTGAATCACAGCTCCCACCTTAATTAAATCTCAAAACTGCAAAAAGGACCACCTCCAACCTACAGTCCAACTCCAGAATTGAACAAAGACAGAGGATATACATAAGGAAGAATAGGAGCTTGAACAAACAGAAGTAAAAGCAACCCCTCCACCCCCGAATAACAGAATTAAAAAAGACAGGGAAGGTGAGAGAAGGAAAATGTAGGGAGGAAAAATCTGCACAAATGAAGAAAAATCAAAAGAAGAATATAGGTCTCACACAGACCCCAGGAAGGTCAGACACTGAAAAACAGATTTTGGAACACAAACAATGAAGAGCCCCCAGAATGACTGATCACATGCAACAAACCCAGACATCAAGACAGTAATACAGAGAATAAAAAAATTGAGGAGAGACAAGAGGAAAACAGGAAGGAGCTGATGACAGAAATAACAGCAGTAAAGAATACTGTGATGGAAATAAATAACAAAGTAATAAGCATGGAAAGCAGACTTAGCCAAGCAGAATAAAGAATCTCAGAGCTTGAAGACCATAATACAGAACTAACCCAAACTGTCAAAAACATAGAAAAGAAGCTTAAAAAGACAGAACAAAACTTTCAAGAGATGAATGATTACTTCAAGAGATGGAACCTAAGAGTAATTGGTCTTCCTGAGGCAGAAAGAGAGACAGAGACCACACTGGAACAAAATTTCTATGAAATCATTCAAGAAAACTTCCCTCATCTCATCAGTGATGCAAAAATTCAAACATAAGAGATTCAGAGAACCCCTGCAATACAACAAATGAGAAGACCAACTCCCAGGCACATAATAATTCACCTAAACAGAGTAGGTATAAAAGAAAAAATCCTAAAGACAGCAATAGAAAAAGGTCAGACTACCTATCAGGGAAGACCAATTAGAATAGCAGCAGATTTATCTACAGAAATGCTTCATGCTAGGAGAGCTTGGAGCCCAATCTTCAAATTTCTCAAAGATAAACAATTTCAACCAAGAATAACCTACCCAACCAAGCTAAGCTTCATCAGTGAGGAAGAATTAAAATCTTTTCCAGACATTCAATCCCTAAGAACCTATGCAGCCTCCAGACCACCTCTACAAGAAACACTTAAGAAAGTATTAAACACAGAAGAAAAGGAGAAAAGCACGACAACATTCTACATGAGTACAGGGAAAAGATGGAAAATACACATGAATCAACCCCCAAACCAAAGGAAAGACAACAAATAAACAGGAACAACAACAACTCTATAAGAACGTCATGAGAGAGAAAACCACCACATTTCAATAATTAGCCTGAATGTGAAGGGACTAAACGCACCACTGAAAAGACACAGAATAGTGTACTGGATAAGAAACCATGATCCCATTATTTGCTGCATCCAGGAGGCTCATCTGACTACAAGGAATGCACACAGACTTAAAGTTAAAGGATGGAAAACGAATTTCCAGGCCAGTGGATCACAAAAGAAGGCAGGAGTTGCAATCTTAATATCAGACAAAAAATAACCTTTAAGCTGTCAAAAATATAAAAAGATACAAAAGGACACTACATAATGATAAAACGATCAATCCATCAACAAGAAATATCCATCCTAAACATATATGCACCCAACACAGGAGCACCAGCATTTATAAAACAACTACTAAATAAACTAAAAAAAGATATTGACTCTAACGCTATTATAGCAGGGGACTTAAATACCCCACTGACAACTCTAGACAGATCATCAAGGCAAAAAATCAACAAGGAGATCCAGAACCTAAACTTGACACTTGACCAAATGGACTTAGTCAATACCTACAGATTATTCTACCCAACAACCACAGAGTATACATTCTACTCATCCCCACTTGGAACATACTCCAAGATTGATCACATTCTTGGCCATAAATCAAGCATAAACAAATTCCACAAAGTTGAAATCTTGCCATGCACATTCTCAGACCACAGTGGAATAGAAATAAACATGAAAACCAACAACATTTCCTCAAAGCCCACAAAGACAAGGACACTAAATAGCATGATGCTGAACAATGACTGACTCAACACTGAAATCAAAGAAGAAATTGAAAGATTCCTGGAAACAACTGAAAATGAAGAAACATTTTACCAAAACCTCTGGGATGCCATGAAATCAGTTTTAAGAGGGGAATTCATATCTCTATGAGCACACATTAAGAAAATGGAAAGATCACCTGCTGACGGGCTGTGAGCTGGTGCAGCCTACACGTGGGATGGGGCTCCGAGGGCAGAGGCTGGGGGCAGCTGGGGCGGGCAGGAGCACCCCGGCCTCTGGCCCGCTGGGTGGGTGTGGAGGTGGCCACGACTCCTGGGAGGAGAGGGCTTAGCACTGTCCTTCCCTCTGCTCCCGATGCGCAATTGGATGCTGCTGTGGGACGTTTGGGGGATGCAAGCATGGACGACGAGGTCCAGCCACTACGGAGAACGTCCAGACAGGTGCTACCAGGAATGTGGAGACGCAAGAGCAGACTCACCTGCACGCCCGTGTGTATGAGTATGTTTCCTTGGCAGAAACGTGTGCTGCACAGCCGCTGCCGGCGGGGTTCCTGGATTCACGTGGCAGCCGTCACAGCTGCTCAACAGCACCAGAAAGGTTTTCTGGCTTTTAAAGACATGTTTCAGCCGGGCTCGGTGGCTCAGCCTGTAATCCCGCACCTTTGGGAGGCTGAGGTGAGTGGATTGCCTGAGCCTGCGGGTTTGAGACCTGCCTGGGCAGCGAGACCTCATCTCCACAATAAATAAATTAAAAAAAAATCAGCTGGGCGTTGTAGCACATGCCTGTAATTCCGGCTACTCAGAAGGCTGAGGCAGAAGGATCCCCGGAGCCCAGCAGGCAAGGCTGCGGTGGCCGGGAGCGGCCACTGCACTCTGGTCTGGGTGACAGAGTGAGACTCCAACTCAAAAACAACAAAAAAAGACATGTTTCAGCCGGGTTCGGTGGCTCAGCCTGTAATCCTGCGCTTTTGGGAGGCTGAGGTGAATGGATTGCCTGAACCTGCGGGTTTGAGACCTGCCTGGGCAACTTGGCGAGACCACATCTCTACAATAAATCAAAAATCAGCCGGGTGTGGTTGCACGCGCCTGTAGTTCCAGCTACTTGGAAAGCTGAGGCAGTAGCATGCCGGACCCCAGCAGGCGAGGCTGTGGTGGCCGGGAGCCAAAAAAAAAAAATGTTTCTGGACTAGAGTGCAGAACAAGGCGAAGGACTGGACCTCGGCAGTGGTCTAGTGGTGACGTCATTGTGCGAATCATCTCCTGTGCCAGCTTCCCAGAACCGTCTGCAGCACTAGGTCCTGCCTCCAGCCAGGTAATGGGACCCTTATTATGTCCTGGCCTGCTGGCCAATAAGCGCAGCTAATGATGATAGAAAAATACATCTTGGAAAGACTGACTCCGTTCTGCAACTCTTCCTTCCTATTAAGTGTTGATGGGTTAAAAACAGAATGATGGAACCCTCCTGGACCTCTTTCTCTGGAAACACCTTCTAATGTTCATTAACCTTAGTACTCCTGAGGAGTGCTTTGGTAACTCTAGTCCTACTCGCCCCCCCCCAAGTAGACAATGCTCAGGTGCGTCTGAGTCAGACTTTTCTAAAGCAAGCCCATGTCAAGCATTCCACCTGGGCCCCTTTCCCCATCAACTGTGTTAAGTGTGGAATAACTATCACGAACCCTCTTTGTCCCGGCAGGCTTTGCATGAACCTTTTTGTGCACACACATCTCTTTTTTTTTATGTGAGTCAGAGCTTCAGTCCTTCAGCCTCAATGGAGTTTTTGATATTTGTCTAAGGTGTTACTCAAGCCAGCTGCCCATGTTGGGATTTCTCAATCTCCTGTAACACAGCTTGTCTTGGCTGTAGGACTCAACTGAGACATGTCCTTTACCTAAAAATCCTGAGAAAGTCAACTCCTAGTTTTAACATTGGCAGTCCTTGTGTCACTAAGTCTTCTGCTGGTCCTGATGCAGTTCCACCATTTCTAGAAGTCTCCTTAAAGCATTATTTTTGAAAAGAAATATTTCAATAGATGAGAACTTAGGCTAATCAAGTAGAAATAAAAGATCTCAGAACTTCCCTGATCACTCACTTAAAGATCAAAGTATGGGGCACCCCTCTTGGGTTCCCTCCCACTCTGGGAGTTTTTCTGTTCTTTCAATAAGTCCTGCTTTCAAAAACAAAAAAGCCAACAACAACAACAAAAAGAAAATGGAAAGATCACAAGTGGAAAGTCTAACAAATCACCCAAAGTAGCTAGAAAGAGAAGACCACCGAAACCCCAACTTTAGCAGAGTAATCCAAATCACAAAAATATGAGCCCAAATACTGGACATAGAGGACAAAAATTTCATAGAAAACATAATCAAAACAAAAAGTTGGTTCTTTGAAAGAATTAACAAGATTGATGGGCCCCTAGCCATAATGACTAAGAAAAAGAGAGAAAAAGCCCAAATAAATACAATCAGAAATACAAAAGATCAAATCACAACTGACCCCAAAGAAATACAAAAGATTATCAGAGATTATTATGTACACCTATATGGAAACAAACTTGAAAACCTAGATGAAATGGAAGTCTTTCTGACATCACACAACCTCCCCAGGTTAAAACAAGAAGACATTGAGACACTAAATAGACCAATAACAACCCATAGTTGTCATACTACCTACAAAAACTACCTACAAAAAAAAGGCCTGTACATGATGGCTTTCCAGCAGAATTCTATAAAACGTACAAGGTGGAGCTCATACCAATCCTATTGAAAGTATTCCAGGCAATTAAGAAAGATGGAATTCTCCCGAAATCATTTTACAAAGCTAACATTACACTGATACCCAAACCAGGTAAAGATCCAACAAAGAAAGAGAACTACAGGCCAATATCCCTTATGAACATAGAAGCAAAAATCCTCAACAAGATTCGAGCAAATTGGATCCAGAAACAGATCTCAAATATTATCCACCATGACCAAGTAGGTTTCATCCCCAGGATGCAGGGCTGGTTCAACATTCACAAAACCATGAATGGCATTAAATACATCAACAGATGTAAAAGCAAGAACCATATGATTATCTCATTAGATGCAGAAAAAGCTTTTGATAAAATCCAGCATCCCTTCTTGATAAAAACCCTCAAACACCTAGATATAGAAGGAACATGCCTCAAAATACTAAGTGCCATCTATGACAAACCCACAGCTAGCATATTGCTAAATGGTCAGAAACTAGAATCATTTCCCCTGAAAACTGGAACAAGACAAGGTGGTCCACTCTTACCCCTCTTGTTCAATATTGTGTTGGAAGTCCTAGCTCAGGCAATTAGACGAGAAGGAAATCAGGGGGTATCCAAATAGGAAAAGAGGAAGTCAAGTTATCCCTCTTTGCTGATGATATGATCCTATACCTTGAAAATCCAACAGAATCTGTCAAAACCCTACTTGCACCGATAAATGACTTTGGGAAGGTCTCAGGTTACAAAATAAATGTGCAAAAGACAGTTGCATTTCTCTACACCAACAACAAGCAGGCAGAGACCCAAGTAAAAAGCACAATCCCATTCACAATAGCCACCCAAAAAATGAAATACCCTCGGCATCTGCCTAACCAGAGAAGTGAAAGACCTTTACAACGAGAACTACAAAACACTGCTCAGCCGGACTCGGTAGCTCAGACTGTAATCCCACGCCTTGGGAGGCTGAGGTGAGTGAATTGCCTGAGCCCGTGGGTTCGAGACCCGCCTGGGCAACTTGGCGAGACCTCATCTCCACAATAAATAAAAAAATCAGCCAGGTGTGGTAGCGCGCGCCTGTAGTTTCGGCTACTTGGAAGGCTGAGGTGGAAGGATCGCCGGAGCTCAGCAGGTCGAGGCTGTGATGGCCGGGAGTGGCCACTGCACTCCAGTCTGGGCGACAGAGTGAGATTCCAACTCAAAAAACAAAAACCGCCGGGCTCGGTGGCTCAGCCTGTAATCCCGCGCCTTTGGGAGGCTGAGGTGAGTGGATTGCCTGAGCCCGCGGGTTCAAGACCCGCCTGGGCTGCGAGACCTCATCTCTACAATAAATCAAAAAATCAGCCGGGCATGGTAGCACATGCCTGTAATTCCAGCTACTCGGAAGACTGAGGCAGAAGGATCACCGGAGCCCAGCAGGCAAGGCTGCGGTGGCTGGGAGCGGCCACTGCACTCCAGTCTGGGCGACAGAGTGAGACTCCAACTCAAAAAAAAAAAAAAAACCCAAAAAAAACCAAAACCAAAAAACACTGCTCAAAGAAATCCAAGAAGACACAAACAAATGGAAAAATATCCCATGCTCATGGATAGGAAGAATCAACATTGTTTAGATATCCATCCTACCAAAGACAATCCACAGATTCAACGCAATACCCATTAAGTTACCAACATCGTTCTTCTCAGACCTGGAAATGACAAAACAGAAATTTATATGGAAACCTAAATGACCACGAATAGCCAAAACAATCCTTAGCAAAAGAAACAAAGCGGGAGGTATCACACTTCCAGACTTCAAACTTTACTATAAGGCTACATTAATCAAAACAGCCTTGTATTGGTACAAGAACAGGCATATAGACCAATGGAACAGGATAGAGATTCCAGAAGCAAAGCCTCAATTCCTCAACCATCTCATCTTTGACAAAGCCTCCAACAACAACTACTGGGGAGAGGAGAACCTATTCAGTAAATGGTGCTGGGAAAACTGGCTGGCTACATGCAGATGATTAAAACAGGACCTCTACCTATCACCATACACAAAAATGAACTCTAAATGGATCAAAGACCTAAATGTAAAACCTCAAACTATAAGAACCTTAGAAAATGCAGGAAACACTCTTATGGGAGTTGGAACTGGCAACCGATTCATGATCAAAACCGAAGTGCCCAGGCCATAAGAGATAAGATAGACAAGTGGGACCTCATTAAACTGACAAACTTCTGCAAAGCCAAAGAAATCATCAAGAGAGCAGGGAGACAGCCCACAGAATGGGAAAAAATATTTGCCAACTGTATATCTGACAAAGGCCTAACATCTAGGATCTACAAGGAACTCAAATGTGCCAAAAGGAAAAAAACAAACACCCCCTTTAAAAAGTGGGCAAAGGACATGAATAGACACTTCTCAAAAGAAGATATATGGGCAGCCAACAGACACATGAAAAAGTGCTCAGCCTCACTCATTAGAGAAATGGAAATCGAAACCACTTTGAGATACCACCTAACCCCTGTATGAATGGCCATCATTAATAAAACAAACAATAACAGATGCTGGTGAGGTTGCAGAGAAAAAGGAATACTTCTACACTGCTGGTGGGAATGCAGACTAGTACAACCTCTTTGGAAGACAGTGTGGTGATTTCTGAAGGAACTAGAAACTGACCTTCCATATGACCCAGCAATTTCCCTATTGGGAATATACCCAGAGAAACTCAAATCATTCTACCAAAAAGATACCTGCACACGTATGTTTGTAGCAGCTCTATTTACAATAGCAAAAACATGGAACCAACCGTGTTGCCCATCGAAGCTGGACTGGATAAAAAAATGTGGTACATATACACAATGGAATATTATGCAGCAATAAGGAAGGACAAATATATGGACTTTGCAGCAAATTGGATGGATTTGGAGTTGATCATACTCAGTGATTTATCACAGAAACAAAGAACTGAGTTCCATGTGTTCTCAGTCATAAGGTGACCTCGAACAATTATAATGCTATAAGAAAGCGATTGGCAGTAGCGGAAAACTGTCAGGGGAAGGGGGTGGGACTGCCAGTTGGTGGGAACTGCTAGGGAAGGGAGGGGCATACCTTGTCAACAAGGGTGCCTGCATGATCAATGTTTGTATACATAACCCTGAATTGTACCCCACATCTTTATAACAAATAAATAAATTTTTAAAAAAGATTAGATTTAAAATTATCAAACTTTTTAGTCCTTGTGGACACAGGGCACAATTCACTGTGGCTCCTAGAATCTACCATAAGCAGTCAAAAATTTACTTTGGGGCCAGGCTCGGTGGCTCAGTCTGCAATCCCAGCACTTTGGGATGCTGAGGCGAGTGGATTACCTGGTCTGCGGGCTCGAGACCAGCCTGGGCAACTTGGTGAGACCTCGTCTCTACAATAAGTAAAAAAAACTAGCTGGGCATGGTAGCATGCACCTGTGGTTCTGGCTACTTGAAAGGCTGAGGCGGAAGGATCCCAGGAGCTCAGCAGGTCGACGCTGGGATGTCCCTGTGTGCCATGGTACTCCAGCCTGGGCAACCAAGTGAGACTCCAACTCAAAAAAAAATTTAGGTTATACTGTGGACTGACGTGAGTTCATAGATGGGCTTTTTGGGGCTAATATGTGGGCAAGATGTTGCAACTGATACTGTCATATGTATTGTGGGAAGAGTTGATTTAAGTATGTATAATTATTTTCTTGATTGTAAGGGATGTTCTCAATGTGGAAAATGCCACAATTAGAACAATGGTAGCAAGATGACTGGACAACCAGAAATCCTTTGTGTGTATGTGTGTGTTAGGGGATTGGAGTGGGGTAGAAAGGAAGTCTCTCCGCTGATTAAGAAACATTACAGACAGAATTGCTTAAAGAAATTAGACCACACTACAGTAGTTCTGTGTACAGTGATAAAAGGCACTGGTACTTGATATCTTGCTGTGGATTACCTTAATCTCATTGGGGCAGCAGTCCTCTTCACCTGTGCTGCTGCCAATACCGTGATGGTTGTGGAGTTCATTGTGCAGACTTTAGGGCATGGCGTTCAGCTATAGACATGCTAATGCCTCTGTCATATCTACTTCAGTGAGATGATCAGAGCACATTGCCTTTACAAGGGTCAGAGGACAATACCTGTTCACTGTGTTGCTCTACAGTGACCTGAACCTTCTAACAATTTCTCATCATTGGATAGGCCAGGACCTAGGGAGGACTGAAACCTCATCAGAGGTCCTGGTAGCTTTACATGATGACATTATTCTAATTGAAAGGACTGAGGGAAGTATACTGTTTGTCTAAGTGTGGTGGTCCTATATTTGAGCAACAAGGGCTGGGTGATTAACTGATTAGCCACAACAAGTAGCAGCAGCCACCAAGGCATACTTCATGGAAACCATGCGGTTAGTGCCTAGAAAGAAACCCTGAGTCTATTCTCTATTCAAGAAAAATGGATGGCCTGAAAGTCTCCAGGAAATCAAAAGGAGATAGAGCATATAACAATTTCTTTCAGTATTGGATACACTTCATATTTCACATAGAGATCCACCTCAGCCCATTACATAAGTTTGTCTGATAGGCATCTGAGTTGACCAACAGCCTTCCTTAGAAGCTATCCATTAGGCTGTATAGACCACTTTTCACTCTGACTAGTCACTTTATTTTATTTTATTTTATTTATTTATTTATTTTGAGTTGGAGTCTCACTCTGTTGCCCAGACTGGAGTGTAGTGGCCGCTCCCAGCCACCGCAGCCTTGACCTGCTGGGCTCCAGCGATACCTCCACCTTAGCCTTCCAAGTAGCTGGAACTACAGGCGTGTGCTACCACATCCGGCTAATTTTTTGATTTATTGTAGAGATGAGGTCTCACCAAGTTGCCCAGGCAGGTCTCGAACCCATGGACTCAGGCAATTCACTCACCTCAGCCTCCCAAGGCGCGGGATTACAGGCTGAGCCACCGAGCCCGGTTGGCTAGTCATTTTAGTGGGAAAGTGTCAGTGACTATATGCAGACTCAAAACTTTTGGCAAAAAGATATGTTCACTAGGTAATGACACTCTTAGGGATTTGCTCACGGCCTTGGGGGTCTGAAACTGCCACGTGATATACCACATTTTAGAAACTAGCTCCTAGCGAGTGCTGGCTTCTTAGTGGGTGCTGATGGATATTGAGAGAGTGACAAAACAATAAGAAGAATTGTTATGCCCAAGCTTCTCAATCATAAGGTGTGTCCCAAATGAGAATACAAGCAAAGTGGGTATTGCCCAGGAAAAATCAATTTTAAGTATAAGTGGTATATGTAGAGAAAAAGTAAACCAAACATTAGTGGTATCTCAGAGGTACTAGCAAAAATGTGTGTAGTTACCTTCCAGATGTGGCTGTCTCAGATGAAGGGATTGTGCCAGCACCTTGGCCTTCTGGTAGCTTTGGTACACCCAGGTTCCTGAGAATACCTGGTTCTGTTTTGCAGATGCATACACTAAGTTAAAGGTAGATGGGGTGTAGTGGGCTACAGAAGCTGAACAACCTCAAAGAAAAGTGCATGTGCCTGTGCATGGAAAAGGGAATTCTGTTAAACGGATGGAGATACAGGGTGTGGTGCTTGCCCTGGAAAATATCCCCCAAAATGTATCTTTTGACATTTTGAAAAACTCATAGGCATTCGCCCATGGGCTTACAGTGTGGTCTGATGCCTGGCAGCATGCCACCTGGATGATCATGTCTCTGACCCTGTAGAGATAAAAATCATCAGCAGACTGAAGGTATACACATCTTTCTGTGCTCCTTGTGGATGTGATTAGAGAAGAACGTTTCCAAGATGAAAATTAATAGAATCAACTCACTTAGCAGACTTGTACTGTCAAAATTAGGAGCATGATTACCTGGGTAGACCATTGCACAGGGCATACAAGGCATGATAATCCAACTTCGATTCAGAATCTGACTCCTAAACAAGACATAGTCATTCTAGCACATGAGGCTAAGATAGCTTGCCAAATGTTCCCAGAGTGTCAACTGCACATGAATACAAAAGAGATCTCTGGGTCTTGTAGCTAGGAAATGATGCCCTAACCTCCTTTCAAGGGTTCCACTGTGCATGGACTGCGGTAGATGCTTTTGTAAAGAACAACACTGACATTACTGTCTCCAGAGTAAATGAATTATGGAAGGAATCTTATTTGGACTCCATTTTATATTTGAATTCACTGATTGCATCCAATGAGACACTGGTGTTTTCAGAGGAAAACATACCTAGAAGTGGGCAGCTTCACAGAACATTTGTTGCATCTTTCATTCCCCATGTCATTCACAAGCAGCAGGTGCCATAGAAAGTTTTCATGGATTCTCAGGGAAGTGACTGAGCAAGATAAGTGGACAACCAATGCTTAGGTTGCAGTACAGCAAATGCATTAGAAAGTAGATTTGGGCTTTCCCATCCTGCAAGATGGTGGGTGAAAAAGTTGAGAAGCCAAATGCTAAGGAGAAGAAACCTGAAGCCAAGAAGGCTGATGCTGGTGGCAAGGTGAAAAAGGGTAAGCTCAAGGTTAAAAAGCCGAAGAAGGGGAAACCCCACTGCAGCCAAAATCCTGTCCTTATCAGAGGAATTGGAAGATATTCCCGAACTGCTATGTATTCTAGAAAGGCCTTGTATGAGAGGAAGTACTCAGCAGCTAAATCCAAGGTTGAAAAGAAAAAAAAGGCGAAAGATTTATGCGATCTGAAGAGAAACCAGAGTACGCGGTGGCCGGGAGCGGCCACTGCACTCCAGTCTGGGTGACTGAGTGAGACTCCAACTCAAAAAAAAAAAGAAAAAAAAAAAAAGGAGAAGGTTCTTGCAACTGTTACAAAACCAGTTGGTGGTGACAAGAATGGTGGTACCCTAGTGGTTAAACTTCGCAAAATGCCTAGATATTATCCGACTGAAGATGTGCCTCGAAAGCTGTTAAGCCATGGGAAAAAGTCCTCCAGTCAGCATGTTAGAAAACTGCAAGCCAGCATCACCTCCGGGACCATCCTGATCATCCTCACTGGGCGCCACAGAGGCAAGAGGGTGGTTTTCCGGAAGCAACTGGGCAGTGGCTTGTTACTTGTGACTGGGCCTCTGGTCCTCAATCGAGTTCCTCTGAGAACACACCAGAAATTTGTCATCGCCACCTCCACAAAAATTGATATCAGCAATGTGAAGATCCCAAAACATCTTACTGATGCTTAATTCAAGAAGCAGCAGCTGCGGAAGTCCAGGCACCAGGAGGGTGAGATCTTTGACACAGAAAAAGAGAAATATGAGATTACAGAGCAGCGCAAGATTGATCAGAAAGCTGTGGACTCGCAAATCTTACCAAAAATCAAAGCTATTCCTCAGCTCCAGGGCTACCTGCGATCTGCGTTTGCCCTGACAAATGGTGTTTTATCCTCACAAATTAGTGTTCTAAATTTCTTTGAAAGAACCTAATTAAAAAACTGATAATGTTTTTAAAAAAAGAAAATAGATTTGGGCTCTAAATGTGGCATTTCCTCAACCAGTATCTCTCATTTAAATAGGATGTTAATCACGACGCTAGGCAAAAGGGGAGGAAGCCCAGGATTAGAATTGGGAGGGAAATGTCAATTACGCTGACCATTCCTTCCAAAATTATTTCCCTCTTTCCAATTCAACTTTTTATATCCTAGAGGTGTGCAATGGGTTAATGCTGGCTGTACCAGCTTTGCTAAAGTTTTTGGTATTATAGCTCAGACTGTCACTTTAGAATATGAGGTACTTGGCATTTTTGTTTTGTCTTGTTTTGGCCACTGGGTTATTTAGCAAAACTCTTATATTTGAGGGTGTGTTACCTCAAATATCTTGTTTAAGGCAGACATTCAGCAATGTGCCAGACCCAGAGCACTTTCACTCAATATACCCTTAATTGTGGATAATTGGGTATATTTACTCACCCACTTTACCTGTCTCAAAAATGAGAGAAAGCCAGTATCCCTTTATTTCATAATTTGATGTATTGTCAGGGTCATGCAGACCCTGTTACATATCACATATGTGACTATTTCAGCTCTCTCTGGAATAGATGTTGCCTTGCTATTCTTGGAGAAAATTATATAACATATATTATATATAAATAATATATTTATATATATATACACATTCCCCCCTCCAATGCAAACCCATTTCCATCTTCCAAGTGAGGGAATGTAGGTGAGTCAAATTCTCTGGAAACCTTTTCTCATATTTTCTCAGGCTGATTAAAATGACTTGGTGTTTTTGTCTGCTCACTTCATTTTAGCCTCTGGTTTTAATTCAATAGCAGCAACCAGTGTATATAGTCCTTCAAGTGAGAAAATACCACTTCCCTGCATTTACATTTCTTCTGCCATTTGGATTGAGGTATTTGGTTATTCAAACTACAAAGTAGGTATTGTGATACCAACTTTGGTGTCAACTGGTAGCTGCACCTCATGGAGCCCTGTCTCCATGTTTTACCCTGCCATCCTGAATTCCTTTGTGTAGTAGGCTGTCAGGGAACCAGCTGTTTTTGATGGCTTTACTTTATGTGAGCTTTGAACCCTTTCTCTGGTGACTAATAAGTTCACAATGCCCTTTTAGAAAAATATAGGTTAGACTTTTCAGGTGAAGATAGGATAAGTTGATAGTGAAAGAGAGGGAGGAGATTATGGATGTGCTCCTTGGTCATACTTGGGCAGATCTCACTCAGAAACTATATATGGGAGATAAGTATGTGGAAATGGATTCTGTTAGGGCTTTTCTTGCCCAGTTATACCTAGGAAAGTCTTTTTTAATGATTAGGGCCCTGTCGTTAGTCAATCATTTATTTGTATATGTCACTCAGGAAAATGAATGAGAACCTGGAGATATGAGAAAAAGTAGAGAAAAGGTGAAAGATGAGAGGAAAGGGTGGCAAACTGGGAGAAATTTAGGAAGACAAGGCTGGGTATAATGTGGATTATCTATTATCACTTCATCCCATCATTCTCTGAAATGTCAGTATTTATACAGATCTTGCCACATCTGTGACTACCTTCAGGTCCCTGGGCTAGTAGCCTCCTTGTTTTTGTGGGAAGATCATTTTGAGTTTAAACGTTTCCCATCTATTCAAGAAGGGAACTAGTGAGTTTTTCTAGGAGGGGCACTCTTTCATATTTTTGAAGCAAAATAAAATATATTAGAAACCTGGCTTCCTTCTTGTCTAGCAATATGGAAGTCTTGCCAATTGTGCTGGATTTGAAGAACAGAGATGTTTAGGGGACAGTTCAACATCCTTCTTCTAATAGGAATAAGAGGCTTTATACACTGGTCAAGGTATGCTGTACGTTTGGTGGCACTCAAGGCTGCCAAAGATTTCAGCTGTCTAGAAACCAGGGCATAAACCATTGTGCTGCCTAGAAATTGACATTGTCATGGTTAAAAGTTCTTATGGATTGGATGTGGAAATAACTCTCACGTTGGAATAAGGGCTGATGTGAGTTTATAAGTGGGCACCTTTCAGGAGGTGAACCTTCTGGTTGTCCTCAGATATAATTTTGGAAGTGAATCATCTCACTGCTGTCTTGGATTCCAACCTTCATGTAGGGGCCTTTTCACTAGAATATTTTCTCAGAGAGTGTTTTCTTTGTTATTTTAAAAAGTCCTTAACAGAAATGCATGTTTGTGGATAGCTGTGAAGTCAAAACATGTCATAATCTCCTGTCTTGTGGTATCAAATAATGCAAGTGTGAATGACTTCCCTGCAGTCCTCACTATGATTTCTGGGTTGGCAAGTAACTTTGCAGCATAGTCAAATTTGAATTATTTTCAGTGTTTCTTTATTTGACTTCCTGTTGAACTAATACAAGTTGGGTAAAAAAGAAGGTAACTATGGGTTTTATTTTTCTATGAAAACTGGGTTTGGGACTTGTTTGCCCCAAGTCTGAGAGGAAAGCCTAGGAAAGTCCCATAACTTTTCTAGTTTATCTTATATAGCCAAATGTCCTGTAGCCACTTCCATTTTATTCAAAGCCTATTCCAGTGAAATAATTAAAACTCCAGGTCCTGGTGGTGATCTAAGATGGCCACCGTGGAGCAGCAGATGGTGCCGCTCTCACCAAGCAAAGCACAGAGTAGAGACCAAGCCATTGATAGTGTTTGGGAGACACTCCGAACACTTTTGGATGGGTGAAGCACTCTGTACCCAGCAGAGGTCTCTTTGAACACATAAAGACCAGAAAACAACAACAGATGTGGGAATTTGGGCACCCCATCCTTTACCGTGTGCCAGGCTTGCAAAGGAATTTTGCGTGTTTTGTTCATTACCAGGGGAGTGAGGGCCAGTTAGAAGCCCAAACTTCACCTGCATGCAGCTGACTTATGCAGTTAATCCTCAATTGTACCCCACATTCCTATAATAAAGTAAGAAAACACAACAAAACGTCAACTCCTGAATCTTGAGAAATATCTTTTAGTTCCAGCTGAAATCCCCTGAAGACTGGGATCATGCAAGTGATGTGTGGAAATAGTCAAGTACACTTCACCTTTGTTTTCTCCATCTGCTTCTCTCTTGACAAGCTGCTCATTCTCATTTCTCATATGTAGTTCCTAGAGAGAGGAGTGCTTAAGGAAAAGAGCCCACTTTTGCACAGATGATTAAGCCACAATGTGGGTCCAGGACCCTGAGATACAGATTCTGTTTGGTCCATTAATTTTCAAATTGGTCTAGCACCTCACTTTAGAATATGGGAGTACCTGACATTGCCTTTGGATACTGTAATTTTTTACTAGAATTGCCATAATTTAGTACCACAAATTTGGTGGTTAAACAACTGAAATTTATTGTCTTAGTTTTGGAGGCTAGAAGTGAGAAATCCAGGTGTTTTCAGGGATTGTTTCTTTTGAAACATGTGAGGGAAGAGTCTTTTAAAGGACATTCTCTTTTGCTCATAGGTGTCCATCTTTATCTTTACATGCCATTCTCCCTGCCTATGTGTCTGCTTCCAAATTTCCTCTTATGAGTACTGGTTATATTGGATTAGGGCCATGCTAATGACCTTAACTTGATTATCTTTGTGAAGACCCTATTTCCATAAGAGAATCTCTACCAAATCTCTTATTTCACAGGCTGTGTTTTGACATCCCAGTCAATGCAGAATTTCAGAAATGTACTTTTCCTCTGATTGTTCACTAGATGCAACCTGGCCTCTACAATTTTGTGACCCCTTCTGTTGTGCTCCCTCTTTTCCTTCCATAGATTCCTCTCGAGTGCCTTCCTTGAATATATTTGCAGTGTACTCACCATGGTTAATCCACATGTGGATTAATGAATACACTGACATTCCTTATGCATGTGGTGAAAGTGCAGTTCACTCCTAAGCCAGCTCTTTTATTTTATCTTCTCATAGGGATAGCTTCAGTGCTAGGTTCTTGACTTCATTGCATAGGCCAGATAGTAATCTCTATGTTTGCAAACTGCATGAGGCATAAAACAAGCTTTTTAAAGCTCTTTGTAACTTGCTTGAAGCAAGGTAGAATTAAACTTTATCCTTCCCTTATCAGGGTGGAGAAAACATTTTTCCCTCTCAGGGTCTGTATGTCCACATGGAGAACATAAAACTTTTTCTGCAGGAGGTGGAGGTACAGTTCACTCCCTAGGCAGTTCCCAATACACAGCAGACCAACACACACACACACACACACACACACACACACACACACACACACACGTTTGTAACTGATACTGCTGAGTGTATTGTGGAAGAAGTGTGTTAAGTGTGGGAATGGCCCTATTAGAATAGTAGTAGTAGTAGGATGACTGGACGATCTGTATTCCACGAAACTACCTTGGGCCAGCATTGAGGTGTTAGTAAAACATGTAGGATATAGGTTTTGGTTCACTGTGGGTAAATAAGTCCCTACATTGGTCACGGAACTAATGGAGATAAACATGTTTAAATAAACTACACCATCCTACGGTAGCCACAGTTTTCCAGTAAAAAAAGTCAAGGGCTCTTGACTACATGTAGATTAAAACACACTCAATGTGGCAGCAGATCTCCATCCCTGTTCTTCAGATGTCATAATGATGTAGCATTTCATTAAGCACTATGAAAGCCCTTGCATTGTGTTGGACATGATAATGTTTTCTTCAGTTCCCACTGAATCTATGTGAGTCTATTTGCCTTTATGGGTCAGAGTCCATTATACATTAACACAATAATGCAATGACACCCATAATTCCTCACCAATGTATAGACCAAGACCTAGGTAGGCTGAAACCTCACTAGAGGTGTTCTGGTACCACCGCATAGGTGACATCATTCTGACTGTAAAGGCCTAGGTTTGTGTACTATCAGCTGTAGATAAATGGTCCAATTTGTGAGTAATTGGCACTGCAAAATTAACCCTAGGTAATCAAACAGCAAGGAACAACCATCCAATAAAGAAGTAGTGCCCTTTGAGATTTTGTTTTCCATTCATAGTACTTGTTTACTTAAATACATTTATGAAACAATGGCTTATAATCTGTTAATACCACTGAATGCACTCAAAACTGTTCCCCAAGTTATGTCATTAATGTAATAAATAATACTGGTAGTTCAATCACTTTGAGGTAATGAAGGATTTTGAGAATAGTTTGTGGGTCAATTAATTTTTGGGTGGTCTAGCTCTTTGTTGGTTTTCTCTGGAAGGATCTGTGTTTCATATTTTTGAGGTCATGTAGAAAATATCAGAATCTTAGCCTTTTATATAGCTGAGAAGCCACCATGAATCATAATCTCCTGCCTTAGGCTCTCCATTAGTCCAGAGTGAAGTGTTCCCCTGAAGTCCTCACTCTGCTTGGCTGTCTAATTTCTTTGGAGTATATTCAAATGGGAATTTGTTAATTGTGTTCAAATTGTGTTATTGTTGAGCTTGTCTTCATGGGGGTGAAGAGAATGTATCTTTCCTCTCTCTACATGTATGAAAACTGCTTTGTAGTTTGGTTCATCCCATGTCTGGCTGGAAAACTTGTGTCTGGCTACTCTTAAAATCCTAAAGATCCTGTGGTTACTTCTAAGGAGAAAGAGACCCATCCAGTAGTAGTAATAGTAATAGTTACCCATCCAATCTCCTTAATATTGAGAAAGTCCTGCCTACTTGACTCAGACTTCAAGAGGTGTGTAATCTTACATGTAGTGTACATACATGTGCGTGTGGGGTGGGCCTTGTCTACCCTTTTTACCTTCCTTCTTTCCATGCTCTTCTCTTTTCACTGCTTTGTCCTGCTCATCTCTGTAGTCATGAGCCAGAGATGGAGGGGATAGTGGGAGAAGGTCACACCTTGGCATAGTGGAGAAGGTTGTAGTGGACTTCAGATGCCTGTCCCTGCTACACCCAATGTTTTTGTTCGGATCACTCACTGGATTCTCCATCAGCATCTAGGACTTTATGGGGCTTTTTTGTGGGGCTCATTTGTCCCTCTAAGGTGCTCCTTTAGGGTGCTTTCCTTTTAATGAAATTTCAGCCCACTAACCATTGTAGCACTCATATGTCATTATTGAAAAACAGCTCTTTCTTCTGCATGTGGGTGAAGTGTAGTTTAGTCCCAGGCAAGTCCTCATATTAGACCTTATGACCAGGGAAGCTCCAACCCTAAGTTCTTGTTTCACTTTCATGAGTAAAACACTAATACGTGTATTTTCCAAACTCCAGGAGACATAAGAGAAGTTTTCTGAAGCTCTTAGTCATTTGCTTGATGCAAGGGGAAGTATCTTTGTCCCTTCTTATATGGGTAGAGTAAAAGCCCACCACATTCTCTTTATATGGATCTAACATATACTTTTCTTCTGCAGGAAGTGGAAGTGCAATTCACTCCACGGTTAGCACTCTTTTGTTTATAATGGCAGGGACAACTCTGTTTTTAGTTTTGAGTAAGAATATGAGACAAACACCAGGCCTGTGTCACTCTAACTGCAGGGAACATGAGTGAAACTTTCTGAAATGTTGAATTTGGGACAGTCATTCCAACCCTCATCCTCATAAGGCAGTTGTGTAAAATCCCAGTGTTTTTTGAATTATGGGAGTTTCTGCCATATATCCATTGACATATAGAGGTGCAGAATAGAAAACTACTTAGCTATAATCTAGAAGTGGCTCCTCTACCAGGTGATATTCTTCAACTCATGTTGTCATTCTGTCCCTGTTTTTACCATTTCCTTTTCTCCTGATGTGTAGCATAAGAATTATAAGGAACTGACAGCTCTGGCGCTCTCTCTCTCCCTCTCTCTTTCTATTTGTAAATTAAAGTGTCAGATGGTAAACGTGGATTTTTATACTTACTGGAACAGTAAGTTGGGCCTTGTCCTTGATCTTGCATGTCTCTATGTATGAGATGGTAAATTTGCCCTTGAATGTGTATGATTACTTTATGAATGTTCTTTTATTAGAAAGAGGCCATGCTAGCAAGGTTACTGGCTAAGATTGATTTCCCAGAGTCTGGTAGCACTTACTCTCACCTATTCCATGGGCTAGAGAGGGGATAGATTCCCTATGCCGAGAAATTGCGCTTTCCTTATTAGAATGGATAAGGTTCCTTTTTCCCAACATCCTTGCCAGCATCTGTTGTTGTTTGTTTTTTTAAGGATGGCCATTCTTATAGGGGTTAGGTGGTATCTCAGTGTGGTTTTGATTTGCATTTCTCTGATGATGAACACTTCTACACTGCTGGTGGGAATGCAAACTTATACAACCTCTCTGGAAAACAGTCTGGAGATTTCCGAAAGAACTAGAAATTGACCTTCCATATGACCCAGCAATTCCCTATTGGGAATATACCCGGAGGAACTCAAATTATTCTACAAAAAAGATACCTGCACCTATGTTTGTTGCAGTTCTATTCACAATAGCAAAAACATGGAACCAACTGTATTGCTCATCAAAACTGCACTGGATTAAAAAATGTGGTACATATACACGATGGAATATTATTCAGTCATAAAGAACTACAAATGTATGGGCTTTGCAGCAAATTGGATGGATTTGGAGTTGATCATACTCAGTGATTTATCACAGAAACAAAGAACTGAGTTCCATATGTTCTCAGTCATAAGGTGACCTTGAACAATTATAATGCTATGAGAAAGCGATTGGCAGTAGTGGAAAACTGTCAGGGGGGGTGGGACTGGCAGTCGAGGGAAACTGCTAGGGGAGGGAGGGGCATACGTCATCAACAAGGGTACCTGCGTGATCAATGTTTGTATACCTAACCCTGAATTGTACCCCACATCTTTATAATAAATAAATAAGTTTTTTAAAAAAGAATGAATAAAGTACTTGGGGTCTGTGGTACCTGAGATTGCATGGGCCAGCTTATTGGTTGAGATGAGACACTCCTATTTGTCAAGATAGCAAGGGGAAGATCAGGAGAGATAAAGGATTCTGGGACATAGAAGAACAGTCAGACTGGGCTATGAAAAGGACGGCTTCTAGAGATCTGATAACATACCCCTTGTCTATAAGGTGGGTGAGGATTGATCGTAAGATGTACCCCCGTTGCTTGAGGTCTTTGAAGTCTTCAAAGGTGTGTGGTCCGGGTTAGGAAAAAGATATAATCAGAGAAAAAGTCCACTGATATCCAAAAGTTTACCTCCTATTGATTGGCAAGTAGAGGGTATCATTCCCTATGACCTTGGATGCACACCAGCAAGGACATTTATACTCCCAACAAAATTTGGAGACTACCTGCCAATTACAATGTAATTGGCAGAGACTACCTGACAATTACAATGAAACAATGTCAAGTAGGCTCACACACTGAACAGTGCAGCAAGTCAAATAACTACTGTTGTCATTTACAGACTAAATAATTATATGTTTTTGAAAGAATGCTTGCTGATTTGGCAAACTTACTGGCAAAGTTCACCCATCTTTCTTCCAGTAAAACAGGCAAACTACAGGGGTTTTTGCTCCACTTGGTTTTGAGAGATTGACTCCATGAGATTTTTAAGCCCTATTCCTAGACTCTGATATGATCACAATGCTCTTTTTGATAATATAGGCAAAATCTTGCAGATCAGATATCCAAGCATGGTACAGGATCCAGTGTGCAGGAGCAGACCTCATTGATAAAGTGTTTGGTGACAAGGGGCAGTCTGTTATGCAGAAATGTACTGAAGCCCATGACTACAGTGAGTGGGAAAGAAGTGATATCAAGGACGGGTTTGGGCAAATGTCCAATGAGACTATATGTGCTTGGCTACTTGGCTAGCAGATGAGAGAACTCTGACAACCGTGCTGGAGGACAAAGAACAGAGACCACGTAGTCCTCTATGACTAATTCTATGTGCCAAGTCAATCTGGCCATGACCACTTTGCTAATGGTCAGTGCAGGGCCAAGAAGCCCTAGAACCTGTTACTGAGGTTTGTGCTGTTTAGAAGGTTGTTAGCGTAATGCATTCAACATCACATTTCTACCCAGACCTTTCTTCTTTTAAGAATAAAGTGACCTAGGGTAGAGTTTGAGGCCTCTTCTTATCTAACTGCAATCTGATGTCTCCTGTGCTAGTCAAACTTAATGGGAACTTGAAGGTACTCATATAACTTTTTCAGCTTTTTTGGACTGTGGAGTGCAATTTACTGTGCTGTTTAGAAGCCCCCATGAGTGCAATCAAAATTTTAATTTGGATTTGGTTGTAACCCTCACATTGGGCAATGGATATATATATATATTTAAGCTCTTCCAGGCAAGATGTAACTGCTGAATATGCTGTGGGAAGTGAGAAGAGTTATGTTAAGTATATATAATTCTCTTGATTGCAAGGGTTGTTCTCAATCTGGAAATGCTGTGATTAGGACAGTGGTAGTAGGATGAGAGGACAACCTGGAGCCTGCTAGGATTCTCTAGCCCAGCCCTGAGGTATTAGTAAAGCAGTGTAGTATACTGCAGCACAGGTGAAAGAAGGTCAATGCATCAATCAGTGCAGAGTAGTTCTTGCACCTGAACTTCCAGATACAGGTTGAGCAGTCCTTATCCAAAATGCTTGGAATCAGAAGTGTTTTGGATCTGTGTTTTTCTTCCTCTTCAGATTTTGGAATATTTGCATGTACATAATGAGATATCTTGGGGATGACACCCAAGTCTAAACACGAATTTTATTATGTTTCATATATACCTTATACACATAGCCTGAAGGTAATTTCATATAGTATTTTATGTAATTTTGTTTATGAAGCAAAGTTTTGACTGTGTTTGCAATCCATCACATAAGATCAGGTGTGGAATTTTCCACTGTGGTGTCATGTTGATGCTCAAAGTTTTGGATTTTGGAGTTTTTAAGATTTTTGATTTTTGGATTAGGAATGCTCAACCTGAATCATAATGACCAGGGGTCAGTTGTGCTGACTGTGAGGCCTAGTTCATGATTATGGATATGCTCATGCTTTCTTCAGATCCCACTGAATCCATGGCATCAGAGTCTATTTCGCTTCATTAGGATCTGATTACAACATATGTTCAATATGTGGCTCCAAGATGATTGAAAATCTTCCTTGTTTGTTCAACATTACATGGGCTGAGAAAAAGAGAAGATCGAAAGGATAGCCAAACTATTTTGGTAACATTACATGAAGGACATTATTCTAATGGGTAGGCTGAGGAGTATATACTGTCTGTTTTAGGTAGGTGGTTCAATATCTGAATAACCAGAAATTGAGGATTAATCATATAAGAAACAGCAGCCAGCCACTCCAGTATAGTTCTTGGTAACCACATGGGTTGATGTTCAAAAACAATCCACAACTCCGTTCAAGAAACCTGATGGTCTAACAACCTCTAGAAAACCAAAATTTTCACCATGTATGATACACTTCTTTAGTATTATATGCATTTCATACCTCACATAGGTATCCTGATCAGTTTATTACATGTTACCTTGAAGTGCATCTAATTTGACCAACAACTGTCTTAAAAATTCTTCAACAATTTGTACAGACCACATTCGTATCATGGCAAGTTCCTGTGCAGTGCATGTGAGGAAAGTGTCAATGACTGACAAATTTGTAGATTGGAATCTGTGGCAAAAAGAGGTGCACACTAGACAATGGCACCCTTTGGGATTTGTTTGTGGACCTTACCTAAATCAAGCACCAGTTATGCCCCATTTGAAAGACTATTGCTGGCTTATTAGTGTTATAAGCCTTGTTATATTTGGCCAACTCTTGAGAAGGTGCCTATGGGTTGATAGTACTATTGGTATTAGATAGTATAACAACTGAATAATAAATTTGTAGTCCTTATGAAAAGAAAAATAACTAGCATATTGCCCAAAATACACACCTCCAGTTTCCGTCAATTGTGTATGTCCATGAATGAGGACTTTTCAAGAATGAAAAGAAACTTATTTGACCTCGGTGTCCAAATTAGGACCATGGTCACCTTGCTAGAGCCTTGAAAGTGTATGACAATCTATCTCCAAGTTGGGACATCAAAAGAGCAATAAAGCAAGTGTGGGAGTTATTATTGAAAGGACAGACCGAGAGCCGAAAGCCATTTTTAATCTTATTCCTAAACCTTAATATAGTGATGAAAAAGTAGAAGTTATGTTTTGGAGAAATGCATACTTTAGGAAAAATTAACCTTGCTGACTTGTCTTTTCGGAAGCACAGGCTTCCTGATGCCAGAGGTATCTCATAGTGGCAATCAAGCTTGCCTAGAGTAAAGGGAATTTACAAGGCCTATGACATCATGCATTGGGCAAAGATTGTAGAAGTCACAAAACTTGTAATTACAAAAGTTACGACCGCTCAGAGGGGGAGCAGGTGGGGATTCAATCTTCTAGTAAATTGGGCACTATCTACAGGGAAGTCAAGGATCCCCAGAAGCTATCCACTGGGAATGCATGGGAGATAGGGGGAGGTGCACCCTCAATTAGCTCTAAGGAATGCCATTCAGGAAGGTGCAGGAGCACTGGAATCCTTGTCACGCCCTTCTCTAGGGGCTATGATAATGTCGGTGGATATTATTGGGTCTCTGTGTCACAGGATCTCCAAGACATCCACAGGTGGTCAATTAGGAAGTCACAGCAGTCACATCTACTTGATTGCAACATCTCCAAGGAAAAGGATTTAAGCGGGGGCTCGAGGGGGCTATGGGGCCACACTCATCTAGAGGGTAGTCCCGCTCCCTGTCTGTGGGGCGTGAACTTATCTTAAATAAATCTTTTCTTCTCTCACCTCGTTGTGTGTTGCAATTCTCTGCATTACTCACATCTCTGGGTTGCCAGTGCACACCTCCGGCATGCCAGCTCTGGCAGCGCTGTGCTCCTCTCCCTCCATCCATTCACCCTCACCCTATCTGTACCCTAACAATTATGACTTTTTCATCTTGAGATGGGATTCAACAAGAACACCAACAAAATGAATATTGTACAAAAATACTCATTTTATGTGAAAGTGGAATATTTACTTATAAGTAACTGAGGCATTAATGCTATCTCAGAGGTACAAGGAAAAGTTCAGTCACTCTCCAGGTGATGCTACATCAGATGTAGGGTCTATGCTGTCACATCAGCCTGCTGGCAGCAGGTGATATATATATGTACATATATGAACTCTTAATTGGACTTTGTGTGCAACTTGGTCTTCTGGCAGCTAAAGTACCGTGAGGGTCCTGAGGATGCTGATGTCTGGTTCATAGATGCATCAGTTAAAAGCAGATAGGTTGTAAATGGGCTATGGAAGATGGACAGCTTAAAAGAAAAGCGCTTGCATCTGTACATGAAAAAGTAATTCTGCCCAGCGGGTGGACATATGGGCTATGGTGCTTGCCCTGGAAAATACCACCCCAAATGTACCTTGTTATATTTGGCTAAGTCTTGGGAAGGTGCCTATGGGTTGATAGTACTATTGGTATTAGATAGTATAACAACTGAATAATAAATTTGTAGTCCTTATGAAAAGAAAAATAACTAGCATATTGTCCAAAATACACACCTCCAGTTTCCGTCCACTGTGTATGTCCATGAATGAGGACTTTTCAAGAATGAAAAGAAACTTATTTGATCTCAGTGTCCAAATTAGGACCATGGTCACCTTGCTAGAGCCTTGAAAGGGTATGACAATCTATCTCCAAGTTGGGATCAGATCCCAAAACAAGATGTACTGATTTCAGCACATAAGGTTATATATTTGGAAAATGTACATGGAGTTCCACCTGCATACTCCAGTAGAGAGGAAATCTTAGTTTCCATAGCCAAAAGTACCAGAACTGTTGCCCTAACCTTCTTTCAAGGGTACCTCTAGCCATGGTGCAGTAGATACCTTTACAAAGAATGGCACTGACATCCCCACCTGCATCACACATGGAGGCAATATGCAAAGACTCTTATCTGTATTGTGTTTTAATTTGTATTCACCTACACTTCCAAGCAGATAGTGGAGTCACTTTCAGATGAGAACATACCCAACCATGGACATCTTTATACTTCATATCATTCCAGCAGGTACTGTTGAAAGATGACCTGAATTTTAGAGAAGAGACACAAGTCTCAATGGAGCACACATTTTTTTTTCTTTTTGAATTGGAATCTCATTCTGTACCCAGGCTGGAGTGCAGTGGCACACTCCCCGTCACCCCAGCGTCAACCTGCTGGGCTTCGGTGATCCTTCCACCTCAGCTTTCCATGTAGCCGGAACTACAGGTACACGCTACCACGCCCAGCTAATTTTTGATTTATTGTAGAGACGAGGTCTCGCCAAGGTGCCCGGGCTGGTCTCAAATCTGCAGACTCAGGCAATCCACTCACCTTGGCCTCCCAAAGTGCTGGGATTACAGGCTTGAGCCACCGCACCTGGCCTGGCCAAATTCTTATATTCCAAAGCATGTTACCTTCCACCTCCTGTTGAAGGCGGGGTTATGTTCTTGTAGGTACTCGGGTACATTAACTTATCCTTTTTACTTATATCAAAAGTGGGGGAAAGCCTTAATCCCTTCATTTTATGGTTCTATGAACTGTAAGGCTGCAGGAAGACCTTGTCACATATGTGGCTGCCTTTGATTCTCTCTGGAGGTAATGCATGCTTTGTGTTCTCAAAGAGAATATTCATGTTGTATTATTTCTACTGCGGTGTTATTGTCCAAGTTTTTTTTTTTTTTTGAGTTGGAGTCTCACTCTGTTGCCCAGGCTGGAGTGCAGTGGCACACTCCCGGCCACCGCAGCCTCGACCTGCTGGGCTCTGGCATTCCTTCCGCCTCAGCCTTCCAAGCAACTGGAACTACAGGCGCATGCTACCACGCCCAGCTAATTTTTGATTTATTGTAGAGACGAGCTCTCACCAAGGTGCCTGGGTGGGTCTTGAACCCATGAGTTCAGGCAATCCATTCACCTTGGCCTCCCAAAGTGCTGGGATTACAGGTTGAGCCACTGAACCTGTCCTATTGTCCAACTTTCAAGCAGGGTTATATAGTGGGGTTTCCTAGGAAGTCCCTTTTAGTTTTTAATGTTTTTCTAAAAAACTGGGCATTTCTTGGCTGTAGACTTTGCTCCAACTTTAGATATCGAATCAATCCAGGTAACCTGTTGGTGCACTTTCATTTTAGCAAAAACTGATGCCCCACCTATGTATTTCTTCTGCCATTTGGATTGCAACACACTGGATCTCCAGACACCAAGGAAGGAAGTGTCAGCTCAACTTTGCATGTGAGGTCATGGCAGAACCTCTGGGGACCCTATCTCCATGTTGATCCCAGCACAAGCTTTCATATGAACTTGAAAGTCAAGGGCCTAGATGCTTTTGACATATTTATTTAGAATTTGTATTCCCTTTTTTCTGGAGCCTGATTATGTCACAGTGCTCTTTTGGAAAAACACAGGTGAGACCTTGCAAGTCAAAATAGGACAAGCTGATTGTGAAAAGGGAAGGAGAAGATTCTGGGTGTGTTCTATGTTTGTTCATGGACATATTTAATTTAGAAAATCATACATATGGAAGATGGGAGTGGATAATAGATTCCTTTAGGAATCCTCTCGCCCAGCTTCCCTTAGGAAGCTATGCTTGAATGATTGGGGAACTGTCTACAGTTAAAGAAACACTGTATTCTATGTAGATATCAGCCAGCATAATTAATGAAAATATGGGCGACATCAGGAAAAGTAGAGAAAAAGAGGAAAGGGAAAAGAAGTGAGAAGGAAAGGTGAAAGGAAAAAATTCAGGATTACAAGGTGGATTATAATGTGCATGTAACTGTAATCCAGTATCCCTTCACCTCATCCTCCTTTGAGTGCCAGGGTGCATGCTGACCCCACCACATATGTGAAAGCTTCAGCTCCATCTGCTTTAGTGCCTCCGTGTTATTTGAAGATCATTCCAGTGTGAACTTCCTCTTACTCTGGAGTCTTTGTATTAATAGGTTTCTCAGTGAGCCTCTTCCCCCCGCTTATTTTCAAACCACCCTTTACCTTTCATATTTCCATCTATGCCCCAGTTGACAAATTCCTTATTCTTATGCCCTTGATACAATCCTCAGATAGAGAAGGTATTAAGGAAAAGAGTAAATCAAAGATCTTTTGTAAGTGATGGAGTTGTCCCTTCTCCAGGGACCTCATGCCCCACCCTCTTGATTTTACTGGTGTGGTTCAGACACTCGTTCCTGTGTCCCTCAACCTTCATAGACATTAGTCAACCTTTCTGAAAATCTTTGTCAATGGTGTTGAACAAGGGGAAAGCAGTCTTTTTACCTCCTCATGAGTATGGACAAAATGGATGATGTGCTGTTGGTGACAGATCCCCTTTGGTCTATTACTTTGCAGGATGGCTAAGCATCTCACATTAGAATATAGGATTATTTGTCATTTTTATTTTTACCTTCGGAATCTCTAATAGTTTCCTGGGGCTGCTGTAAAAAAAAAAGTACCATAAACTGAGTGGTTTAAACAACAAAAATTTATTGTCTCACAGTTCTTGAGGCTAGAAATCAGAAATAAAGGTGTTGGCAGGTTTCGTACTTTCTGAGGAATTTTATGGAAGGATCTTTTCCAGGAATCTCTCCTTAGTTTGTAGGTGGCCATCTTCATGTTCACATGGCATTTTCCCTGAGTCTGTGTTTAAATTTTTCTTCTATGATATACAGATAAAATTGGATTAGTTGCATATTATAATTAATAATAGTTAATTATTAAATACTAATTATAGTTAAGAATGTTAATTGTGACTTCATTTTAAATTGATTTCTTTGTAAAGACCCTATTTCCACAGAAGATCAGATTCTGAAGTACCAGCTATTATTAGAACTTCAACATATACATTCTGAGGGGTCGACACAATGCAACCCATAACAGAGCCTTTGTCAAATACCTTACCTGAGAGGGTAGACTTTCCATTCAATGCAGGCTTTCGGGAATGTGCATTTTCTCTGACTGGCCACCAGATATACCTTAGTTCCTAAAATTTTGTTACTCACATTTTTGCTGTGTTCCCTCTTTTCTTTACATAGACTTTTCTTGAGTCTATTACTTTTTTTTTTTTGAGTTGGAGTCTCACTCTGTCGCCTAGGCCACCACAGCCTCGACCTGCTGGGCTCTGGCAATCCTTCTGCCTCAGCCTTCCAAGTAGCTGGAACTACCGGCACATGCTACCATGCTGAGCTAATTTTTTGATTTATTGTAGAGATGAGATCTCCCCAAGTTACCCAGGCTGGTCTCGAACCCCTGAACTTAGGTAGTCCTCTTGGCTTGGCCTCCCAATGTGCTGGGATTACAGGCTTGAGCCACTGCGCCCGGCTGAGTCTATTACTTTTAATACAATCTTAGGTCATTTATCATGGTGGTGTCTACATATGGACTTTAGAAAACACAAGCATTTCACTTGCCCAAGGAAAATGGAATCTCTGCATCCACCTGATATAAACCTTCTCTGAGGTGGTAGGACCTGGTGTTTGGATCATGGAGGAGGCCTCATCCATATGTAGAAAGTAACTTAGGGACTGTGTTTTCATGAGCCCCAGAAAAATCCATCCACCCATCCACAATGTTTTCTCCAATCAGCTGTCTCACAGTTTGTTCTTGACACATTCATTCTAATGTGTTTTTACCTCTTGAAGCTGTGTCTTCTTCATACTCACAGAATTTCCTGTGCCATACTTATAGAAAATGCAGGTGATAGTACTGTCCATTTTTGAAATTTCTTTACAAGCCTATTGTGTACCAGGCACTGTTATTTGGGTGGCAATACTTATCAAAGAGACATGTTTCTGCCATTAAAGAGCTAAAAATTTAGTGCTATCATTAGAAATTTAGGGGATTCTCTAATAACTATTCACTATGTAAAGATATGTACTTTGTACTTTCTGAAGGAAAAATACAGATTTCTCTGAGGGCTTCTAGCATGACATACAGGACTTTGCCCTGAGCAGTGTCAGAGTGTGTGAGTGAATGTTGAGGGAGGCTTACTGAAGAAGTGATGTTTGAATACCTGGGGTGATTGGTGTAACTAGGGAAAGATATGTCCTGGATAGAGACAAAGACAGTACAAGGAAGGTGGATAAGCATCCAACAAGCCCAGAAAGTTAAAAGATGGAAAATTTGTCACTGAAGGGGTAACTGGAACTGGGAAAAATCCAGGAAGACAAGGTTCCTTTTATTTTATTTTATTATTTCTTGATTAGGTATTCTTCATTTTCTTTAAATTACTTTAGTTTTGAAAATAGACATGAAATTATATATATTTATCATGTACAACATGTTTTAAAGTCTATAAATTTCATAGAATGGTTAAATCTAGGTAACTAACAAATGCATTATCTCATATCGTTATCATTTTGTGGTGAGAGCACTTAACATCCACTCTCAGCATTTTTTAAGAATACAATATATGGCCATCAACTCTAGTCACCATGCTATCTATACACTAGAGATCTTGAACTTATTTATCCTATCTAACTGTAAATATATATCATTTGACCAGCATCTGCCTAAGCCCCTTTCCCTCTAAGCACCCCAGTTTCTGAATCACCCTTCTACTCTTTACTTCTATGAGATCATCTTTTTTAGATTCCACGTATGAGTGAGATCATGTGGTATTTGTCTTTCGGTGCCTGGCTTATTTCACTTAATATCCTCTAGGTTCATCCATGTTGTCACAAATGATAGGATTTCTTTCTTTTTGTGACTGAACAGTATTCCATTGTGTATGTGCACCACATTGTCTTGAATCATTCATCAGTTGGTAGACACTTAGGTTGATTCTTCATCTTGGCTATTGTGAAGAGTGTTGCAATAAGCCTAGGAGTGCAGATATCTCTTCAAAATAGTGATTTTGGAGGGACAAGATGGCCACCAGACAGGTCAGACTGTGAGAGTCTCCCAAAAGCAAGTGTCCATAAAGACTCTCTGCATGAGTGGGTGTGTGCTGGTGGGAGAAGGAGGGTCTGTCTGAGGGAATACTTGGGTTCACGCACCTGGGGCACCCCTCTGACAGTGATTACAAGCTTCTACCACACTGAGATTTGGGCCACAGAGCACAGGATCGTCTGGTGTTAGTGGCACTCAACTGAGAGGAGCCTGCTGAGTCCAGCTGATTCTCATTGCCTAGTACCCGGCCCACACCATCGCCTGTTGTAGCAGATCAGTTGGAGCTCCAAGTCTGATTGGTGGAGAGAGAGGACTGGAGAGAGCCAGGGAGGAACCCCATGCTTGGTGAAGAAACACCAACCGCAGCCATTTTCTCTGTCCCAGGACCAGGCGGAGACTTACATTGCCTGCCCCAGCTCCATTCAGCTCTGCCTAGCCTCCAACTTGGGACTTAAGGTAATTGCATCAAACTGGGAGAGACAGAAGCCCCTAACCCATGCTAGATAGAACACAGACAGGAAAGATCTGAGTGGCAGACTTGACAGGCAGCAAGTCAGATGAGTCCAGATCTGATTCACCCTCCTTCCACAGTAGGGCTGGGGCATCTGACCGAAGCTGTGAGCAATCCTATCAGCCTGTGATGAGAGATAGAGATCAGACATGAAAGGACTTTGGACTTACAGGAATGACCTCAGAGCTAGTTTTGTTCCTTGTTTTTATTTATTTTATTTTTATTCTTTGTTTGTTTTGCTCATTTTTGTTTTAATTTTTTTCTCTCTCCTTTCAGTTTTTGATAATGTTTTTGGACTTGCTTTGTTTCTGATATTTTACTGATTTTTTTTCTTTAGACTTCCCGTTTGTGTATGGGAAGAATACATTAATAGGGAGGTTGGTTGGCTTGTGTGTTTGTATAATTATCTGTATATTTTAGTTTGGTTTTTTACTCTTTTATGTCTTTGTGTCTCTTTTCACTTGTTAGGTGGTATGTTTTCCCTCTTACTCTTCTCTCTCCACCTTCCTCTTGCCCCCTCTTCCTTTTTCTATTATTTTCCTTTTTCTTACCTCATTTTGCTTCCAGAGAGCAAACCTATACCCCCACTGCATGGACATATTGCAAGGCAGTGGGAAGTGGGTTCCAGGCTACCCATACACCTGTTGGTGGATACTGGGATTTGCAGATAGATTTTGAATCACAGCTCCCCCCTCAATTAAATCTCAAAACTGCAAAAAGTACAGCCCCTAACCAACAGTCCAGCTTCAGAATTAAACAAAGCCAGAGGATCCACATAAGGAAGAATAGGAGATTGAGCAAACAGAAGTAAAAGCAACCCCATCATCCCTGAACAACAGAATTAAAGAAAGGAAAAATAAAAGTGTGTGTGTGGGGGAGAAATCTACACAAATGAAGAAAAACCAAAAGAAGACTATGGGTCTCACACAGACTCCTGGGAGGACAGATACTGAGAAAACAGACTTCAGAACGCAAACAATGAAGAGCCCCCAGAATGACTGGTCACACACTACAAACCCAGACATCAAGACATTAATAGAGAGATTAAAAGGATTGAAGAGAGACAAGAGGAAAACAGGAAGGAGCTGATAACTGAGACAACAATAGTAAAGAACACTGTGAATGAAGTAAATAAACTGATAAGCATGGGAAGCAGAATTAGCCAAGCAGAAGAAAGAATCTCAGAGCTTGAGGACCAAAATATAGAACTAACCCAAACTGTCAAAAACATAGAAAAGAAGCTTTAAAAGACAGAACAAAACCTTCAAGAGATGAACGATTACTTCAAGAGACTGAATCTAAGAGTAATTGGACTTCCTGAGGTAGAAAGAGAGACAGAGACCACCTCAGAACAAACATTCCATGAAATTATTCAAGAAAACTTCCCTCATCTCATCAGTGATGAGACTATTTAAACACAAGAGATTCCGAGAACCCCTGCAATACAACAAATGAGAAGCCCAACTCCTAGACACATAGTAATTCACCTAAACAAAGTAGGTATAAAAAAAAAATCCTAAAGGCAGCAAGAGAAAAAGGTCAGACTACCTACTGGGGAAGACCAATTAGAATAGCAGCAGGTTTCTCTACAGAAACACTTCAGGCTAGGAGAGCTTGGAGCTAAAAAATTTCAACCAACAATAACCTACATCACTAAGCTAAGCTTCATCAGTAAGGGAGAATTAAAATCTTTCCCAGACATCCAATCCCTAAGAACTTATGCTGCCTCCAGACCACCTCTACAAGAAATACTTAAGAAAGTATTAAACACAGAAGAAAAGGAAAAAAGTTTGACAACGTCCTTCACAAGGGCGCAGGAAAAAGATTGAATACACATTTCAGGCTGGACTTGGTGGCTCAGCCTGTAATCCCAGCACTTTGGGAGGCTGAGGCGAGTGAATTGCCTGAGCCCACCAGTTCAAGACTCACCCGGGCAACTTGGAGAGATCTCATCTCTACAATAAATCAAAAATTTGCTGGGCATGGTAGGGCATGCCTGTAGTTCCAGCTACATGAATGACTGAGGTGGAAGGATCACTGGAGCCCAGCAGGTCGAGGCTGCAGTGGCTGGAAGTGTGCCACTGCATTCCAGTCTGGGCGACAGAGTGAGACTCCAGCTCAAAAAAAAAAAAAAGAAAAAGAAAAAAAGAAAAGAAAACACACATGAATCAACCCAAAAATCAAAAGAAAGACAACAAATAAATGGGAACAACAACAACTCTACAAGAACCTCAGGACAGGGATAAACTCTCACATTTCAATAATTAGCCTGAATGTGAGTGGACTAAATGCACCACTGAGAAGACATAGAATGGTAAAATGGATAAAATATCATGAGGCAACAATATATTGTCTCCAAGAGACTCATCTCACCAGAAAGGACACTCACAGACTCAAAGTAAGAGGATGGGAAGGAAAATTTCAGGCAAACTGAACACACAAAAAAGCAGGAGTTGTGATCTTAATATCAGACAAAATATACTTTAAGCTATCAAAAATTTAAAATGATACAGAAGGTCACTATATAATGATAAAATGTTCAATCCATCAACAAGAAATATCCATCCGAAACATACACGCAACCAGCATAGGAGCACCAACTTTTATAAAGCAGCTTCTTGG
Source organism: Cephalopachus bancanus (assembly GCA_027257055.1). Classification (NCBI taxonomy): domain Eukaryota; kingdom Metazoa; phylum Chordata; class Mammalia; order Primates; family Tarsiidae; genus Cephalopachus; species Cephalopachus bancanus. The sequence goes on from JAPVLO010000685.1 coordinate 512,694, forward strand.
CAAACTTAAAAAAGATATTGATGCTAGCACTATGATAGCTGGGGACTTTAATATCCCACTCATAACCCTAGACAGATAATCAAAACAAAAAATCAGCAAGGAGATCCAGAACCTCAATGTGACTCTTACCCAAATGGACTTAATTGATACCTACAGAACACTCCACCCAATGACCACAGAATATACATTCTACTCATCATACATGGGATGTACTCTAAGATTTACCACATCCTTGGCCATAAATCAAGCATAAACAAATTTCATAAGATGGAAATTTTGCCACGCACCTTCTCAGACCACAGTGGAATAAAAATAAGTATCAACTCCAACAAAGTTCCCCCAAAACCCACAAAGACATGGACACTAAACAGCATGATGCTAAGCAACTCCTGGGTCAACATGGCAATCAAAACAGAGATTAAAAGATACCTGGAAACAAATGAAAATGAAGAAGCACCTTACCGAAATCTCTGGGATGCCATGAAAACAATAGTAAGAGGGGTATTCATCTCTACAAACACACATGAAGAAAATGGAAATATCGCAAGTTAACAGCCTAACAAGTCACATAAGGAAGCTGGAAAAGCAAGACCATCAAAACCCTAACTTTAGCAGATCACCAAAATAAAAGCCCAAATCTGGGACATAGAAGACAAAAAGATAATACAAAAAAAAAATCAATGAAACAAAAAGCTGGTTCTTTGAAAGGATAAAAAAGATTGGTGGTCCCCTAGCTAGACAGACCAAGAAAAAGAGAGAAAAAACTCAAATAAACACAGTCAGAAACACAAAAGATGAAGTCATATTTGACCCTGAAGAAATACAAAAGATTATCAGAGACTACAAGGTACACTTGTATGGAAATAAACTTGAAAACCTAAAGGAAATGGAGGACTTTCTGACATCACACAACCTCCCCCTGTTGAAACAAGAAGAAATCGAGACACTACATAGACCAATAACAATCCAGGAAATTGACTATGTCATAAGAAAACTACCCATTAAAAAAGCCCTGGACCAGATGACTTTCCAGCAGAATTCTACAAAACATACAAGGAGGAACTCATACCAATCCTATTGAAAGTATTCCAGGCGATTGAGAAAGATAGAACTCTCCCCAAATCATTTTATGAAGCTAACGTCACATTGATACCCAACCCAGGTAAAGATCCAGCAAAGAAAGAGAACTACAGGTACTTGACGGACATAGATACTAAAATTGTCAACAAGATCCTAGCAAACCAGATTCAACAACACATCTCAAAAATCATCCACAATGACCAAGTAGGATCATCCCTGGGATGCAAGGCTGGTTCAACATTTGTAAGACTATAAATGTAATTAAATATATCAACAGATGTCAAAACAAAAACCACATGATTATATCATTAGATGCAGAAAAAGCTTTTGATAAAATCCAGCACCCCTTCTTGATAAAAACCCTTAAACATCTAGGCATAGATGGAACATACCTCAAAATAGTAAAAGCCATCTATGAGAAACCCACAGCCAGCATACTGCTAAACAGACAGAAATTGGAACCATTTTCCCTGAAAACTGGAACAAAACAAGGATACCCACTCTCACCCCTCCTGTTCAACAAAGTTTTGGAAGTCCTAGTTAGAGCAATCAGAGAAGAGAAGGTGATCAGAGGTATCTAAATAGGAAAAGAGGAAGTCAAGTTATCTCTCTTTGCAGGCAACATGATTCTATACCTTGAAAACCCAAGAGAATCTGTCAAAAACCTCCTTACGCCGATAAAGGACTTTAGAAAAATCTCAGGGTATAAAACAAATGTGCAAAAGACAATCACATTTCTATACAACAATAATAAACAAACAGAAATAAAAAGCACAATTCCATTCACAATAGCCACAAAATAAATAAATAAATACCTTGGCATCTTCCTAACCCAAGATGTGAAAGACCTTTACAATGAAAACTACAAAACACTGCTCAAAGAAATCAAAGATGACACAAGCAATTGGAAAAGTATTCCATGCTTATGGACTGGAAGAATCAACATTGTTACAATGTCCACTCTACTTAAGGCAATTTACAGATTTAACGCAATACCCATCAAATTACCAGCAACATTCTTCTCAGACCTAAAAACAATACAGGAATTCATATGGAAACATAGACGACCATGAATAGCCAAAACAATCCTCAACAAAAAGAAAAAAAAGAAAAAAAAGAAAAATCAAAGCAGGAGGTATCACATTCCCAGACTTTAAACTTTATTATAAAGCTACAATAATCAAAACAGCCTGGTATTGGTACACGAACAGGCATATAGACCAATGGAATAGAACTGAGATTCCAGAAGCAAAACCTCAATTTCTCAACCAACTCATCTTTGACAAAGCCTCCGCCACTAACCACTGGGGAGAGGAGAACCTATTCAGCAAATGGTGCTGGGAAAACTGGTTGACCACATGCAGAAGATTGAAACAGGATCCCTACCTATCTCCATACACAAAAATTGACTCTAAATGGATCAGAGACCTAAACGTAAAACCTCAAACCATAAGAACCTTACAAAATGCAGGAGACATCCTTATGGAAATTGGAACTGGCAACCAATTCCTGATCATAAGCCCAAGTACCCATGCCATAAGAGATAAGACAGACAAGTGGGACCTCATCAAACTGACAAGCTTCTGCAAAGCCAGAGAAACCATCAAGAGAGCAGGGAGACAGCCCACAGACTGCTGAAAAGAAAAAAACAAACAGCCCCATTACAAATGGGCAAAAGATAGGAATAGGCAGTTCTCAAAAGAAGACATACAAGCAGCCAATAGATACAACATACAAGCAGCCAACAAAAAATGTTCAGGCTCACTAGTCATCAAAGAAATGCAAATTAAAACTGCACTGAGATACCACCTAACTCCAGTCAGAATGGCCATCATCAATAACTCAAAAAATAACAGATGCTGGAGAGGATATGGCGAAAAGGGAACACTTCTATACTGTTGGTGGGAGTGTAAACTAGTACAGCCTCTGTGGATGTCAGTGTGGTGATTCCTAAAAGTTCTAAAAATCAACCTTCCATATGACCCTGCAATCCCCCTACTGGGAATATACCCAGAAGAACTCAAATCACTCTATAAAAAAGATACCTGCACACGCATGTTTATTGCAGTATTGTTCACAATAGCAAGAACATGGAACCGACCATGCTGCCCATCAAAAGAGGACCGGATAAAAAAAATGTGGTACATATACACAATGGAATATTACACAGCCATAAAGAAGAACAAAATCATGAACTTCGCAGCAACCTGGATGGAATTAGAGTCTATAATACTGAGTGATCTTTCACAGAAACAAAGAACTGAGTATCATATGTTGTCACTCATAAGTGGACATTGAACAGCTATCGTAATAGTATAAGAAAAGGATTGACAGCAGTGGGAAACTGCAGGGGGGTATGAGGCTGGGGAGGTGGGAAACTGCCTGGGAAAGGAGGGGCACACCTCATCAACAAGGATACCTGCACAATGAATATTTGTATACCTAACCCTGAATTGTACTCCACAATTTTAAAATAAAAAATTTAAAAGTTAAAAAAAAATGCTGATTTCATTTCCTTTGGATATGGACTCAGTAATGGATTGATGAATCATATAGCAATTATATTTTTAATTTTTTGAAGTACCTCTGTACTGTTTTCCACAGTGGTTGTATTAATGTACATTCCTATCAACACTGTGCAAGGGTCCTTTTTTCCTCAATATCCTCACCAGTGTGTATCTTTGTTTTTTTTAATAATAGCCATTCTAACTGGAGTGAAATAATATCTTATTGTGGCTTTAATTTGCATTTCACAGATGATTAGTAATGTTGAACATTTTTCCATATACCACTTGGCCACTTGTATATCTTCTTTTTTTTTTTTTTGAGTTGGAGTCTCACTCTGTCGCCCAGACCGGAGTGCAGTGGCCGCTCCCGGCCACCACAGCCTCGACCTGCTGGGCTCTGGCAATCCTTCCGCCTCAGCCTTGTATGTCTTCTTTTGAGAAATGTCTATTCGGGTCTTTTATCTATTTTAAAATTAGGCTATTTTTTGATATTGAGTTGTGTTTCTAATATAATTTGAATATTGGTCCCTTATCAGATATATAGTTTGCAAATATTTTCTCCCATTCTGACAAGACCCCTTTTAAAATTTGGTGTTTGTTGACTGTTGATTTCACTGTCACTTCAGTGACTTAGTTAATCTGGGTCAACCAATGTGAGTGGCCCTTCACCGTGGTAACCATAAGTTCCTAACATTTATACTGCTTCAGCCAGGGCCATCAAGAAATGTATAGGCTCTGGGCACCTGGGCTGCTCCTTAGGCCTGAATGAAAGAGCCCATGACTGTAAGTGCTCATTTGTAGCACCTTATGTAAACTGGTCTTTATGTTGGTCCTTGTGCCAAGTTCCCAAATGGCCAGTATGGACAAGAGCCCAAGCAGCCTTTTTGTCAGCCTGATTTTTATTTATTTATTTATCTTAAAAATAACATAAAATTGACTATTTTAGCAATTTTTAAGTATATAGTTCAGTACTGTTAAAGGGTCTCAGATGCTTTTGACAGATTGATTCCATGAGATGTTTTACTCTCCTCTGGAGGTTGTTAAGGTCACAACGCCTTTTTGGAAAAATACAGACTAGGCACTGCTGGTCAAATTGGGAGACGTTTTTAGGGAAAAGGGAAGGAGGAGAATTTGGATGTGCTCCACCATCATTTGCTAGCAGATCTAATTTAGGAAACCACAGGTATGGAAGATGAATATGTGGAAATGAATCCATTAGGACTCTTCCTGCCCAGGAGATTCTAGGAGAATCTCCTTGAAGTATTGGTATCCTGATTGCAGTCTGAGAATTACTGCATTTCTTGCAGATGTTACCCAGTATGAGGAATGAGAACATAGGAAACACAGAGAAAACGAGAGGGAAAGGGAAAATGGGAAAGAAGGGAGAACAGCTAGAAGTCCTGGAAGACCAGGGTGGGATTGTACAATGTGAGGGAATCCAGTGCTACTTCATACCATCATTCCATGAGATGCCAGGGTGCAAGTAGACCCAGGCACATATGTATCTTTCCCCCACTCCCCACTCTCTCTGGTTCCTAGGCTTGATGTTCTTGGAGGAACTTTCTTTTTTTTTTTTGAGTTGTAGTCTCACTCTGTCGTCCAGACTGGAGTGCCGTGGCCGCTCCCAGCCACCGCAGCCTCGACCTGCTGGGCTCTGGCCATCCTTGCGCCTCAGCCTTCTGAGTAGCCGGAATTACAGGCATGCGCTACCACGCCCGGCTGGTTTTTTGATTTATTGTAGAGATGAGGTCTCACTGCCCAGGCGGGTCTCGAACCCACGGGCTCAGGCAATCCACTCACCTCAGCCTCCTAAAGGCACGGGATTACAGGCTGAGCCACCGAGCCCGGTTTGGAGGAACTTTTAATATTCAGTCATCTCTAGTGTAAAATTCTCCCCTGACCTTCAAGCAGGGATATTTGGAATAGTGAATTTTCTCAGGGAAATGCTTTCCTCTTATATTTTTGAAGACCATGTAAAAAATACTAGAGAATTAGGCTTGTGCCAAGTTGAAAAGTCTCCATGAGTCATAATCTCTTGCCCTGGCCTCTCAATTAGTTCAGATTGCAGTGCTTTCCTGTAGATATCACTATGACTGCTTGGCTCCTCAAATTTCTCTGAGCATAATCAGAAGGAAATGTGTCTACTGTATCAACAATTGTGTTATTGTGGAGTTTTCCCTGATGGTGCAAAAAGAAATAGCTTTCTTCTTCTCCAATTTACCTATGAAAACAGGTTTGGGCATTCGTTTTTCCAGTGACTGGGTAGGATCACAAGAGGTTCCCTGACTTATCTTGTCACTTTTATATAAACCCAAGATTGTGTGGTTACTTTGAAGCAGTTAGGTGCCCATTTAGTATAATAATCACAAAACTAAACTTTTTTTTACAGTCAGGATCTCATTCTGTCATTCAGGCTGGAGTGCAGTGGCAAGAGCATAACTTGCTATAACCTTGAACTCCTGAGCTCAAGTGATCCTCCTGCCTTATCCTCCTGAGTTACTAGGACTATAGGCACGTACCATGGGCCAGCTAAATTTCTCATATATATATAATAAATTTATAAAAATATATAGTATATATAAACATATATATAATAGTATATACATATATAGTAGAGACAGGATATTGCTATGTTGCCCAGGCTGGTCTCAAGCTTCTGACCTCAAGCGATCCTCCTGCCTCAGCCTCCCAAAGCTCTGGGATGACAGGTGTGAACCACCTTGCCTGGCTGATGTCATCACTCTTGAGGAGTCTATTGCACACGCTGGAGGTATCATTTGCAGGGTGGACATATTAATGCTTTCTTCAGATTCTCCTACATATATGGAATCAAACCCCATTTGCCCTCACAGAGCTTGTATTACAATCTATGTTTAGTGTACTCCCCATGAAGACCAAAACCTTCCTTTACTTTTTTCCACTCAATAGGTGAGACATAGAAAATATAGAAACCTTAGCCACACTGTCTTGGTACTACTATGTGTATGACATTATTTTGATTGGAAGGGCTAGAAACTATGGACTGTTTGCATTAGAAAGGCTGTGCAATATCTGAGTATCCCATGCTGAAGTTTCAGTGGAAACCTCATGCTTAAGAAAGCAATTTTTGACTCTAATTGTGACATTTTCCCTGGAACATATATACCTCCCATTTAAACAGAGTGTTTAATTATAAAGTGGAGAAAGGATGGAGGATGCCCAAATAGGGTGGAAATGCCAACCACACTGACAACTCTCTCCACAATTTTTCTCCTCCTTCTTCTACCTCAATGTTTAGTTTATATCCCAGAGGTGTTCGATGGGCTAATGTCTCCATAACCAGTATTGGTGATGGCTTTGGCTAGATAGCTGAGAACCACACTTCAGAATGTGGGATACTCAACCTTTATTGTTTTGGCTTTTATAGCCTCTGACCAAACTCTTGTATTCCAAGATGTGTTGCTTTTAATAACCTGATCACGGAAGGCTTTCAGGGCCTTGTCTGACTCACAGCGTCTTTACTTGCTACGTTATCATAGCACTCAGGTGCATTAACTTCTCTACTTTAATTATTTAAAAAGTGAGGGAAGCCAGTATCCCTTCATCCCATCATTGTATGAGTTGGCCTATTGCATGCAGATCCTGCCTTTTGTTGTCTCTGGGTACAAGGTCTCCTTTGTGCTCTCAGAGAGAATTGTTAGGTGGTGCTATCTCCACTAAAAATTACCCTCCAACTTTCAAGCAGGGGTATTTACATTAGTGGGTGTTCTATGGAGACTTCTTTTCTATTGTTAATGGCCCCTTACAAAGACTTGGCAGTTTTGGGCTGTTGATTTACCTCCAACTTCAGATATTGATTCAATTCAAGTAACTGGTGTATGCAGCCCTTTATTTTAGCAAAACCTAGCTCCTGGCATATGTACCCCTTCTACCATTTAGATTACACATATTGGGGCCCTAAACACCAAGGTACAAAGCATGAGCTCAGATTTCCTGGGTGGTGGTGGTGGCAACTCTAGGGCCCCCATTTCTATGTTGGTCCAAATTTGAGTTCCCTTACAGTCTGGGAGGTCAGAGAATCATATTTTAAAAATAGATTTGCTCTTTGAGTTTTTGACTCTCTTTTTCTGGAGACTAATAATATAATAGTACCTTTAAAAAATTCAAGTGAGATCCTGGAGGTTCAAATAGGACAAGTTGATTGTGAAATGGTAAGGAGAAGATACTCTATGTTCATTCTTCTTGGACAGATATAATTGAGGAAACTATTCATATGAAAGAAGAATATTGGAAATGCGTTCCTTTAGGGATTCCTTGTCCGGCTACTACTAGGAAAGTCTCCTTGAATTATTGGGGAACTGTCTTCGGTTAGTGAATCACTGTTTCTATGTAGCTATTTCTCAGCATAATTAATGGAAACACAGGAATGTGAAGCAGGTTCACTGTGACCTGGCTACCAACTTGTCTGAGTCTGGTGAGACAGAACACCCAACCCACACATTCAACATGTTACGCGAAGCAGTTTTATTACTTACAGATAGGCAGCAAGTGACAGCAGATGCCTAGAATTCACTACAAGCCGGTCCCCCAAGGCTTAGGAAAGCTGTCCAGGGCAGATGGAGTCTTGAGTTTGCATGCCCCCTTTATACTTCAGCTGTGGGGCCCTGGAAAGCAACCTATCCTGGATCTTATACCTCAGGATCACATGACATGTTGGGCTAAAGCAATGAAGAACATTTTGTTTCTGGGGTAGGGAGGACTGGAACAGAGCCTAGGCTGTTTTGGCCAGCTCCTCATTCTCTCAAGATGCTGCATTTCTGGTACATTCTACAGTTATTCTTGAGAACAACAAGCAAGGAAGAAGAGAAAACTGAGTCAGTCTAAGGCCATGAGAACTCTTCTGCAAGGAGAGTTGGGGAAAATGGAGGGAAAGTAGAAGGAAAGGGGGAGATAAAGGAGAGGAATGTGAACCGAGAGAGATTCAGGAATGTAAGGTAGGTTATAATGTGCATATAACCCAGTATCCCTTTATCTCATCCTTTCCTGAGTTGTCAGGGTGTGTGCAGGCCCTACCACACCTAACTTTTTTCAGTTATGTTTTTCTTAGTAGCTTCCCTGTTGTTCTTGGAAGATCAACTCTAGTGTGAACTTCACCTTTCAAGCAGGGGTCTTATACTAAGATGTTTTCTCAGGGACATACTTTTTTCATATTTGTGAACTATGTTTTGCTTTTCTTATCTCCATTTACTCTCCAGTTGACCAACAGATCATTCTCACTCCATTGATTCAAGACTCAGAAAGAGAAGGTCTTAGGGAGAAGAGCTAATCAAAGATCTCTCTTCTGTATAAGGGGACTTGCTAGTGTATTCTCGCTGTTCTCTCTCCATGAAAACTTAAGCCCCACCCTTTTGACTTTACTTGTGTGAGTCAGACACTAGTTCCTGTGTTCCTAAATGGTTATGGGCATCAGTTAACCTTTCTGAAGCTCTTTGTCAATGCTCTGAGGTAAGAGAAAAACATTATTTGTCCTTTCCTTATGAACATGGATAAAATGTCCACCATAACTGACAAATCTCTCAAAATTGTTTTCTTCTTCTTCTGCCTCAGTTCTTTTATATCTTTGTAGTGAGTGATGGGCTAATGCTAAGAGATCTCTTTTGGATACATTACTTTTCAAGCTGGCCAAGGACCTGTCCTCATAATATGGGATTATCTGACATTTATTGTCTTGGTCTTTGAATCTGTAAGTGTTTTTTTTATTTTCTATTTTTTTTTATTTGAGTTGGAGTCTCACTCTGTCGCCCAGACTGGAGTGCAGTGGCCGCTCCTGGCCACCGCAGCCTCGACCTGCTGGGCTCCGGTGATCCTTCCGCCTCAGCCTTCCAAGTAGCCGGAATTACAGGCATGCACTACCACGCCCGGCTGATTTTTTGATTTATTGTAGAGATGAAGTCTCGCTGCCCAGGCGGGTCTCGAACCTGCGGGCTCAGGCAATCCACTCACCTCAGCCTCCCAAAGGCAGGGGATTACAGACTGAGCCACCGAGCCCGGTTTCTGTAAGTGTTTACAAGGATTGTTTTAGCAAAGTGCTACAAACTCGGTGGTTAAACAACTGAAATTTATTGTCTTACAGTTTCAGAGACTAGACATCAGAAATCAAGGTGATTGCAGGGTTTGATCCTTCTGAAGTATTTGAGGGAAGGGTCTTTTTCAGGGCCCTCTTCTTGGTTCATAGGTGGCTATTTTTATCTTCACATGGCATTCTCTTTGTACATGTGTCTGTGTCCAATTTTCCTCTTCTTATAAGTATACCAGTGATATTAGGGCCATGCTACTAACTTTATTTTGGCTGATTATCTTTGTAAAGACCTTATTTCCATAAGAGAGCCTCTACCAGATCTCTCATTGTATATTGTTTCCAACATTCCATTCAATGCAGGCTTTTGAGAATGTAATTTATCTTCTGACTGGCCTAGCTCCTAGGATTTGGTGACCCATACTTTTTGTGCTCCCTCTTTTTCCCCCCAAAGGACTTCTTTTGAGTACTTTCCTTATAATACATTTTCACTGCACTCAATGTGGTAGTATCCACATGTGAATTTTAAAATATACTGTTATTTCTTCTCCATGATGTAGAAGTACAGTTTGCTTTCTAACCAGACCTTTTATTGTATTTTCTGACAGGAGCAGCTTTAGCACCACACTCTAGACTTCATTGTGTGAACCATGCACTAAATCTGTGTTTGCAAACTCCATAAGACATAAGATATAAAACAATCTTTTTGAAGCTCTTTGTCATTTGGTTGAAGCAAGGTAGAATTAATTAGTCTTTCTCCTTCCCTTTTCAAAGTGGAGAGTAAGTTTACCACACTTCCTTTCTCAGGGTCCATGTGTCTACACTGAGAGCATAAAAGTCATTTCTCCAGGTGGTGGTAGTGTGGTTCACTCCCCACCGGCCTGCAAAATGCAGAGGACCAGTACAAAGGCATATTTTTGTAACCAATACTGGTGAGTGTATGTGGGAAGAGTTGTGTTAAGTGTGCTTAAATTTACTCTTGATTGTAAGGGATGCTCCCAATGGGGAAAGGCAACTATTAGAACGGTGGTAGTAGGATGAGTAGAAAATCTATATCTCACCAGGCTATCCCAGGCCGGCATTGATGTACTAGTAAAAAAGTGTGGGATACTGGGTTGTGGAAGGTGGGAGAAAGAAGATCCTTACCTTGGTCATGGAACTAATAGAAGTACGTATTTAAAGAAGTGATATCACCCTTAAATATCCCTAGCTGGCAAGGGAGAAAAGCTAAAGGCTCTTGACATCACTGTGTATTTTAGCTACCTCAGTGTGGCAGCAGTCCTTCTGGTCTTTGCTCTTCCAAATATCATAACAGTCTTGGAGTTCATTGTGCACACTGAAAGGCCTTGTATGCAGTGGTGGGCATGCTAATACTTTATTCAGATCCCATTGAATCCATGTGAAGAGTTTATTTGCCTTCATCAGTCAGAATAAATTATACATTAACATTGTGGAGCAATAAGACCTATAATTTCCCACCAGTGAATAGGCTGAGACCTAGAAGACTAAAACCTTACCAGAGTTGTCCTGGCACCATTATACAGATGACATTATTCTGACTACAAAGACAGCATGCCATCTGCCTTAGAGAGACTGTTCAATTTCTGAGTAATTGGTGCTACAAAATTAACCAACTCAAATGTCAAGGAACAGCCACCCAAATAAAGAAGTGGTGCCTCTGAGGTTTTATTTTTTATCTGTAGTACTTGTTTACTGCATTCACTTATGAAACAATGCCACTGGAAGCACTAGAAATATTCTTGAAATTAAGTCACTAATAAAAACATCCAATATCAGCTGTTCAAACACTGTCCCCATTTGTGGTTTTGGTCAAGGTGCTTCCCTGACACCCCCATTGTTTATACATAATTTCAGAGACTATTACTGGTTTGTTACTGGTGCTGGTGAAAATCAAGAGAGTACACAAAGCAAAAATATGGGTTGATATGTCCTGCCATCCCTTTCAATGAAGGGTCAATGAACTCGTAAATTAGTTATCGCCTTTGAGCATCAGTGTTAAAGTGGAAGTGGTATATCAAGGAAAGAAATATGCCAGGCATTAACAATAGCTCAGTGCTACAGTAAATGTGTCCAGTCACTCCCAGGTATGGTTGTCTTAGATTCAGGGTGGGACATTTACTTGAGTTACTTATTGACTTTGGTATTCCATGTTTCTTGTGAATGCCTGTTTCTGGCTCATGGACTTATTAACTAAGTTAAAGGTGAATATGTGGGCTGGTGTAGCTGTGTGACCTCCAGAAATGTTTTTACAATTGTGCACGGGAAGGGAATTTTGCTCAATAAATATTTTCTGTGCTGTGGTGCTTGCCCTGGAGAACAGCCCCTCCCCATCCCCATGCCCCTACTGATGCCCTAGAGGGCATGCATTGCTTTCTTTTTTATTTTTATAATTTGTTTTTTATTTGAAAGATGTGGGGTACAATTCAGGATTAGGTAGATAAGTGGTCATCGTACAGGTAAACTTTAGGCTTCCCTTTGGTCCCAACTTCGGCATGGCTTTCAATATCCTATGCAATGTAGACTTTTAGTCTCATAGCACCTTCACTCACCACATCCTTAATTTCAGGCACTGTGGGTGTATTTGTTTGTGTATTTACATATTTCAAACACTCCTCTTGCCTAGGACACAGCCTGATAGTTAGTTCCTTCAGGAGATGGTGCCTGTGTACCACTGTGGCCTAAGGGGAAATGTGAAGAGGATGTTAGCCTGACCAGATGAACCTTTTGGTTTTATATGAACTATCTTCTTTTTGCTTAAGAGCACATGTTTTGGTGTGAGGCCTTTAAGGTTCAAATCTGATCTCTATCACTTATTGGCCCTTTGGTCTTGGAAGAGAGGCATCTAATCTCTCTAAGTTTCAGTTTGTTCACCTTTCCATAGCAATATCTTAATGCCTTCCCTGTTTAATGAAACTGAAATAAGGTGATAAATATGAAGCCTTTTTTTGAGTTGAGGTCTCACTCTGCCACCCAAGCTGTAGTGCAGTGGTATGATCATGGCTTACTGTAGTCTCAACCTCCTGGACTCAGGTAATCCTTCCCTCTCAACCTCCTGAGTAGCTGCCATACCTGGCTAATTTTTAAATTTATTTTGTGTGGAATTGGGGTCTTACTATATTGCCTAGGCTGGTCTCGAACTCCTGGGGCTGAGCAATCCTCCCACCTCAGCCTCCCAAAGTGCTGGGATTACAGGCTTGAACCACTGTGCTCGGCCTAGATAAATATGAAGCCCTAATGCACCTTGTGATATTAGTCATTGCAGATCTTCTAATTAATCATATAAATGAAATTTTAGGTTCAGTCAGAAGTGTAGGAGTTTAAGGAATGTGAGCTAATGCTCTTCAAGGTGGGAATTACAAATGTTTGTCCTAGGCTTGTGTGGTAGGACAGCTGAACTTTTAAAGTAGCCTCTAGTAGAATATGGACATATTTTGGTGGCCCATAAATTGTACATGCAGTCAAGCTTGGGTAGGGTGTAGGCTGGGAAAAGGTAATTTTCAAATGTGATATTCATTTACATTTAGGGGAAAGAGCAGGCATGCCCACTGATAAAAATCTTCTCTTTAATATGCCTCACTGGCCTGGCACATATCTTCTTCTTTGATACTCTTTTTTTTTTTTTTTTTTTTAGAAAACAGGATTTATTGAGAGGACAGAAAAGCTCCCACAGTGGGAGGGGACCTGAAGGGGTTGCCCCTTTGGTATTCTTAAAGTATAAAGACTGAGGAGGTTGGTAGATAGTCTTATAGGGGATGTGATGCCTTGAGGCCCTGGAAGTCCACCCATTTCAACACATCTTCCTCTATCACCTGTTCTATTTTGGGCAATATTGCCATTGACTCCTTTATTCTTTGTGTTGAGTCTTCATCTTAAATACTGTGTCAGGTCATACTCAAGCAAATTAATTATTATCAAGCATTAAATATCTCTGTTATTTTTATGTATATGTAAACTTTATGATATGTGGGATATTAGAAGTTCAGTTAAAAGCTATTTGGAGGTGGTATTCATTGCAGAGCACCAAAGGGTTAGGATTCTGGTCAAGATGACCAGTGATATCTCTTGCTATATTTGTTCAGAGTGTTTCTTGGTCATAGGAGGATTGACGTGGAGGAGGACCTAAAAGGAGATTTTGTAGTATTGAAATTTCTTTTTTTGAGTTGGAGTCTCACTCTGTTGCCCAGGCTGGAGTGCAGTGGCACGCTCCCAGCCACCGCAGCCTCGACCTGCTGGGCTCCGGTGATCCTTCCGCCTCAGCCTTCCAAGTAGCCAGAGCTACAGGCATATTACCACACCCAGCTGATTTTTGATTTATTGTAGAGACGAGGTCTTGCCAAATTGCCCGGGCTGGTCTCGAACCTGTGTGTTCAGGCAATCCACTTGCCTCAGTCTCCCAAAGTGCTGGGATTACAGGCTGAGCTACCGAGCCTGGTGTATTGAAATATTTTTAAAGTCCTTGTGAAACTGTCCCTTTCTGGGGTCTATCTTGTCAGTACAAACCTTTGCCTTACTCCCATGTTATGGTGGATGCCACATACTATTCTGTAACCAGGTTGGGTGCGGTAGCTCACGTCTATAATCCCAGCACTTTGGGAGGCCGAGGTGAGAGGATTGCCTGAGCTCATGGGTTCGAGACCAGCCTGGGCAACTTGGTGAGATCTCATCTCTACAATAAATCAAAAAATTAGCTGGGCATGGTGGTGCATGTCTGTAGTTCCAGCTACTTGGAAGGCTGAGGTGAAAGGATTGCCTGAGCCCAGCAGGTCGAGGCTGCGGTGGCCAGGAACGTGCGACTGCCTTCCAGTCTGGGCGACAGAGTGAGACTCCAACTCAAAAAATAATCTGCAACCAGATTTAAGGGGGTGTGAGGATTAGGATATAAATGCTAGTACCAGAAGTATGGCCAAACTCTTATTTCACAGTACACACACACCCCTCCAGCAGAATCTTCTTTTAGAATTCAAACTTGAGAGAGGAATCTTAGCTAAGAAAGTTCTCAGGCAGAGAATTCATATGTGCTTTAGATAGGAGGCCCATCTGTATGACTGTGAATGCTGAGGGCATGAGAACAGGCAAGGACAAAGCCTCACTATACTCTGGAATAGCTGTCATGTAGCTAAAGCAAAATAATCAGTGCTGTGGAACATAGTGTTTGCTTCACATTTGTCTGTCCATCAGTGACCATATGGCACATAGGAAAACTGGTTTCTCAGCCGGGCTTGGTGGCTCAGCCTGTAATCCCATGCCTTGGGAGGCTTGGGAGGCTGAGGTGAGTGGATCGCCTGAGCCTGTGGGATCGAAACCCGCATGGGCAACTTGGCAAGACCTCATCTCTACAATAAATCAAAAATTAGCTGGGCATGGTAGCGCGCGCCTGTAGTTCCAGCTACTTGGAAGGCTGAGGCGGAAGGATCGCCGGGGCCACTGCACTCCAGTCTGGGTGACAGAGTGAGACTCCAACTCAAAAAAAAAGAAAACTGGTTTCTCAGTTCTTATACTCCAGAGGACTCCTTTACCATGCTCATGGATGTAATTAATATGACCAGACACATTTGATATGCTCTACCTGACATAAGCACATTAGAGGAAAAGTTTGACAAAGGAATGACATATTATGTAGAATAGGAGCAAGCTGGGATGCCAATTTCATGAGAACCAAGTCTTCTGAGCATAAATTTAGGCGGTGTAAGATTCGTGACTCTTCCCCCTGAATAGTTGACCATCAAGGGAGTTTTAATTTTATTTTACATGGGAAAAGTGCAGTGATGTGTCCTCAGAAACTGTATCCTCTCTTTCTGTCTTGCCCCGACACTTGATCCTTATATGTTAAGAATTTTGGAACAGATACCCAAAGTTTTACTTTTATAACCACAAATTCACGTAACCAAGAAGAATCAGATGAAGCTAATGAAGTAGTAGAATGACTACTTTAAAGTGAAATTGTTTCAGTGTTGTTCCACTAGATGGTAGCAAACAACTACATTTTGTACTTTGACAGTGTGCCATTTATAAAATGCTTGCTTTAGAAAAACAATCCTGGAAAAGTGAAAATTATAACTGAAATACTGCTTCCTTTGTAGAGGGTCAGTACAACCTGGCTTAAATCTAATAAAGAAAGTGCCAATAACATTTTTTTCATAATAAAATAGTCTCTGTTCAAATGGCAAGAAAACACCTGCTCCTGGTCTGGCTCCTGGTGACTTTTGACCTGTAATAGATAAAATTTTGCAGGAAATGTATACTTTAAAATGACTTCTCCCTGGATTTCTATGGTGGACCATGAAGTTGTTTGTGTTTAAATAAAATTTGATTCATCCAAGTTGCTGTGAACTCATAAGCGGACCCTGAACATATACCATTATACTGTAAGAAAGGGGTTGGCAGTAGCGGGGTACTGCCAGGGGAGGGAGGGTGGGCACACAACATCAATAAGGGACCTGATCTCAAAGCTGGAGAAGTGGGGACCAAAGGGAGGCCCAAACTTCACCTGTACGATGACTACTTGTATACCTAATTCTGAATTGTACCCTACATCTTTTTTGTGTCTTAAAAAAATTTTGGATTTTAAAGATATGGCGTACAATTCAGGGTTAGGTGTACAAATGTTCATTATGCAGTTATCCTTGTTGATGAGGTGTGCTCCCCCCTCCCCTGGCAGTTTCCCACTACTGCCAATGCCGTCTCTCCCTCCCCTGGCAGTTTCCCACTACTGCCAATCCTTTTCTTATAGTATTATGATAATCATAAACACAATTTTCAAAAAGGCATTTCAAAAGAGGGATAGTATTGAAGAAAGTAAATGAATAGAGAGTTGTTTTCCAGAAAAGTCTCACATTGATAAAAGACCACTAGCTATCTATTTATGTATGTTTTAGAAACACCTGCAGAGATACTTTATGAGGATACAAATTACTTGGTAATGACTGACTTCACTGATTAAAATAACTTTCTGTCTGCTCTATTAAGTCTTACTAGATAGATGTTGGGAATTGAGATATGGAAATTAGTCACAAGGGTTTTCTGAAAAGTTCCTGTAGCTCACCTTTTTGGTGTCATGCCCACAATCCTCAGGCTTCACTACTTCAGTGGGCTCAGGGGACTTCTACCTCTCACTAGCTGCATCTCGGGCCTGATAACTTTCCACAAAGCCTCAGAATTCTGTTCTGCCCTTGTCCCTATTCTGGGAGCAGCGTTCAGCCAGTGGTTCTCTTTCCCTTTGATATAATAACTCTGGAGCATGTGTGCCAGAATTTCTCCAGCAAGATGATGACTCAGTAATTTACCATGGTACCTTACAGTGGGAGTGAGTTTAATAATTTCTCCACTTCCCCACTCACCCTCCGTTGATCTCTGGGCTCACATCCCAAATAAGCTCTTTTAAAATAAATTTTTATAGAGATAATTACAAGTTCATATATAGTTGTAAGTAATAATACAAAGAGGTCTTATGTATTCTTTATCCTCTTTCCCCAGTGGTATCATCTTGCAAAATGACAGTATGATATTGCAAACAAGATATTTGACATTGATCAAATTCACCCACCTTATTCAGACTTCTCAAGTTTTACTTGTCATAGTTGTATGTGTTTAGCTTTGCACAATTTCTGTGAACATTATTGATTTAGTGAAATTCATATATACATATTTATTTTTTGTTTTTTAATTGAAGTGCATTCATATAACAAAATTAACCATTAACCGTTTTAAAGCATACAATTCAGTGTCATTAAGTAGATTCACAATCTTGCACAGTCACTAAGACTATCTAGTTCTAAGACATTTTTGGCAACTTAAAAGGAAACCCTGTACCCATTAAGCAATAACTCCCCGTTCCTCCTCCTCCCATCCCCTAGCAACCACTAGGGTGTTTTCCAGCTCTGTGGAGTGCTAGTCTGGGTGTTTCATATAAATGGAATCCTATAATATGTAACCTCTTCCTTCAGATAGCATAGTATTTCTGAGGTTTATTCACATTGTACATGCATCGGTACTTTATTCCTTTTTATAACTGAATAATATTTCACTGTTTGGATATACCACATTTTGTTTATCCATTCATCAGTTTATAGACATCTGGGCTGTTTCCACTTTTTGGCTTTTGTGAATAACGCTGCTTTGAATATCTGTGTATCTGTAGTAGTTTGAATATTTATTTTCCATGTTTTAAGGTACACTTAGGAGTGAAATTGAACTACCAGACTGTTATTGACAGTGGCTGTATCATTTTACATTCCCACTGACATTGTGTGAAGCCTCCTATTTCTCTACAGCTTTACCAACACTTATTACTTTCCACTGCTTTAATTATAGTCATCCTGGCAGGTGTGAAGTAGTATCTCATTGTGATTTTGATGTACATTTCTCTAATGACTAATGATGCTGAGCATCTTTAAGCTCCATAAATTCCGAGGAGAAATTATAAGGACTCAGAGTACAGGGCTTAAGTCTACAAATAGATGACAGGTGATGTGAACTAAACTTACATGAAAAGTTCTGATTATTTCAGACAATATATCCCAAAGGAAAGCCATAATTTTGCTGATGCACATACACACTTATTCAATGCAAAATTCTTTAGTTTGATGATTATGTACAGGCCATTTAAAAAATGTACCTTATGTTGTTAATTGGCGTTACAAGTTGAGAAATTTTGGAACCTGAAAAAAAATGGCAAATGCTTATAATGACATATTAATGCCTAGAGAAAAAACTCAAGTAGTTAAAGTTCATTCTAAAATATTTATATATTTTATTGCATGTTGCATTTCTGCACAAGCATAATATAATATAGGAGCTGAATTAAATATCTTTGCTTCAATGTAAGGTAAATTTAATCAAGTGCTGAATATCAAATTAACATAGAAAATTACAGTGCAAAACATAAATATTTTCAGTCAGTTAATGACTTAGCATTAGCTAAAAGAGGTTTTATTTTACCTATGTTTCAATTAACAATATAACTACATTTGCAGTTCTAAAATTGCTTCTCTCCTGATGTTATAGTTAGCAGTTTGTATAAACACAATTTTCAGTTTTATATTCTTGTAATCACTTTAATTTTCAAGGGTGGCAGAATTTGATTTCATTGGTCTTTAGCAAAAGCTTCTTGAATTTTATGATTGAGTATAATCAATTTCATCACTTGGATATTGAGCAGGGTAAGAATATAGCTATTAATGGGCATATATAAATATGCTTACAAAACTTACAAATATATTTAATTGGTTTTGAAAAACCCTATGGAGAAAAATTCTGTTCAATGTAACTGTTCTAAATTTTATGAACTTGACCTTGTAAAAGATAACAGTAATTAAAAACCTAAGGCAGATTTATGACGAATTCTGTAAAAACAGATTAATCTTATGTATAACTTGACCATTTTTCTTTTGTAAGGCACCTAGAAAGTTGATTAAAATTTTTTCAGAGCCAGGCACAGGGGCAGGTACCTATAGTCCCAGTTGCTTTGGAAGCTGAGACAGGATATTTGCTTCAACTCAGAAGTTCCAGTTCAGCCAGGACAACATAGTGAGATTCCTGTTTCTAAAACAGTAATGACGATGATGATGATAATAATGAAATACAACCAAGTTTAAAAAAAAATTTCAAGATTCTCTGCACATTTTGATGAGGGTACAAGATGTGTAATTCAGAAAACACTTATGCTAGGTGGTGGCAGATTTGGGGTTTTGTTTAGGGAAAATGGGTAAGAAACAAGCAATTAAATAAAAAGATTCACAGGAGCAAATGTGTTCTTAAGGTAATGCTTCTCAAATTTTCTTTTGAGTCACTTGCTAATTTTAACAAAAAATGTAGATTCCATTTCCTTAGGTCTATGATAGAGTCCAATATCTTTTATTTTTAACAAGCTCCCAGATAATGCTGATGCTGCTGATTCAGGAACCGTATTTAGTGCAGTGAGAGAATGTCAAATTGGTGAATTCCATCCAGAATTTTTTGCCATGCAGGGATTCACAGTGGACACTAGTGGCTGTGGTTGTATTTCAGTACTTCATTTGAGCAAGGTTTTCTGTGGAAACCCTTCTGATGACTGTTTGCTGACTTCTATTTCTATTAATCTGTTTTTACAGAATTCATCATAAATCTGCCTTAGGTTTTTAATTACTGTTATCTTTTACAAGATCAAGTTCATAAAATTTAGAACAGTTACATTGAACAGAATTTTTCTCCATAGGGTTTTTCAAAACCAATTAAATATATTTATAAGTTTTGTAAGCATATTTATATATGCCCATTAATAGCTGTATTCTTACCCTGCTCAATATCCAAGTGATGAAATTGATCATAATCATAAAATCAAAGAAGCTTTTACTAAAGACCAATGAAATCAAATTCTGCCACCCTTGAAAATTAAAGTGATCAAGAAGAACAGGATCAAGAAGAACAGCCTGTGCCTATTGTACATTTGTATAATTTCCCAGAGCAGAGGCTGGGTGTGACTGTAAGCTGTCGACCATCACCATCCTTAAGCTATGACAATTAGGAATTGAGCCCAGTGTGAAACACATATCCTCTTTTCCATGATACTACCAGTAAATGTTTGTCTAAATTGTGTTCAGGGAGACAGGGCACTGAGACTAGAAACATAGATTCTTAAACTTTAGCATACATACAAATCTCCTAGGGAATTTATTAAAGATGTGGATTCCTGGACTGCATTTCTGAAGATTCTGAGTGAGCTGGTCTGGGTTTTGACCTGAAATCTATAACAGGCTGCCCGGGAAGTTCAGGCCCAAGTGGTTAAAGGAGTACGCTTTGACAAACACTAAATTAGATCTTTATAGGGCTTTTTAAAAAAAGATGTAATATCCAAGTGACCATTCAGTCTTCTCTACCTGGGCAGCAGGAATTAAACCCCAGCTTAACTCCATACTGTCTCTGAATTCTCAATTTGTGATGGCTGAATAACCTATATCTTACCACAAAACAGGAGCTTTTGCCTCATTCAGAAGTAAATGCAGTGATCTGGTAGGTATTCTTTAGGAATGGCATATGGCTTTAGGTACAGCTTAGTAATGGGTTTACTGCTGTGCCAGAGCCATTTTGCACCAGCTTGCAAAGGGTGCTTGTAAAATTTTGTGAGCCAGTCATTAAACGGTTGGTATTTTGAATCTACTATGGTGAGGCTATTTATAACTACAAGTCAGGATCCAGGATCCCTTTATCCACCCGCCTTCTAAGCAGGTTGTTAAATGTTTATCAGCTTACCAATGAAATACAGGCCTTCTAAGAGCATGAATTCTCTCTGTGTTTGCATGTTTTTTTTTTTTCCTGGTTCAAAAAATGTTGCTTCCAAGA
Organism: Cephalopachus bancanus; assembly: GCA_027257055.1. NCBI lineage: Eukaryota > Metazoa > Chordata > Mammalia > Primates > Tarsiidae > Cephalopachus > Cephalopachus bancanus. Next base: position 533,673 of record JAPVLO010000685.1, read on the forward strand.
CACTGAGAGAGATTTCTCAAATGTCCGAGGGTATGACACTTTTTGTTTCCTGGGGGTTTTGGGGATTGTTCTGCTTGGATGCAAAAGTGATTTAGGTCTGGAAAAGATTGAGAGTGACACAGTGCTTCTCATTTAAACTCAGTCTCACAGTCTATGTCTATTTTTGATAAACATGTAAGACATTTTATTATCAGTAACACCACCCAACTCAAAGTTGGAAAAGCACACGTTTATAGTCTGCCCTTGGCCTTTCATGTATCTTGATTCTAGTAGGTAACTAAGTTAGCTTTGCTCATTGTATTGTATGGCACATTCAGAAGACAACTGAATGGAGTTAAATGAAGAGTTTACTTACAAATAGGGTTGCAAAGCTGAAGGAACCAATAAGGAATTGTGAATGGCCTTGGGGCTAGCAACAGCTGGAACTCATTTCCATCCAAAGGCCTAAAAGAGAGGGAACTATTACCAGAGCCTGGTGAGAGTTGTAGCTCATTGTCACTTATAGAGTGGTTCTCATAGCAGCAGCAGCAGCAGCAGCAGCATCACTTGAGATATCAGGCCCCATCCTAGACCTATTGAACTAGTAACTGCATTTTAGCAAGTCCCTGATTTATTTGTATAAATATTATAGTTTGAGAATTTCTGCTGTAGCTGTAGAAGAAGACAACCTGCAGAAACTGTGGCCTTCAACAGAGGAAAACAGGCATTGCTAAACTGTGGTCAGGCAGGGAAGAAGCTGGGGTAATAATGATCTCAACCTCTCTTTTGTTCTACCCTCCAACCCTCTGTCCATACCTCTGATTGGGGCCAAGCTCAACCAGAAGTCATGGGATAAGGAAGTCATTTGATGCAGTCCATGAAGAACAAGGCACAGAGAAGAGAGAAAGACAGTGGGAGATCAAGCAGAGAATGTTCAGCATACCATAATACAGTAAGAAAAAGATTGGCAGTAGTGGGACACTACCAGGGGAGGGAGGGGAGCACATAACATCAATTAGGGTACCTGATCTCAAACCAGGTGAAGTGAGGACCAAAGGGAGGCCCAAACTTTACCTGTATGATGACCACTTAGATACTTAATCCTGAATTGGACCTTATATCTTTAAAATAAAAAAAAAACTAAAAAAGAAAAGCTTGAGCAAGAAAAATAAAATACCTCAAATGGAGTTCTGTCATAGTATAGTATATAGTGTTAGGGTCCGGATAGGGTGAGGGAGGATGGATGAGATAGAGAGGGGAGGGGAGGAGTGCAGCACAAGTAACCCAGAGATCCGAGTAATGCAAAGAATTGCAACACACAAAGAGGTTAAAAAAAGAGAAGTTTATTTAAAAGTAAATTAGAGAGAGAAAGAGAAGGAAGAGAGATTCACCTCCCCACAGTGGGGGAGAGGGCCAAAGCCAGGAAGTATGGTGACAGCCATAGCTCAAAGAGCACATGGCCACACCAGAGGCAAGGCAATGGCCGTTGGTTGCTTGTGGTTGAGTCCTTTTAACCATTCCGCTAGATGGGGGAAGATTATTAAGGTGATTGGATGGTGGTCTGTTCCACGTCATCATGAAGGGGCAGGCAAGCACAGGTACGACATCAGGTGATGGACAGCAGACAGATGGGTGGGTTAGTCACATGATTGTTGCCTTGGTGGGGTTTATTTGTGTCATGTAGGTCACAATGTGCTGATTAGGTTAACCCTGGGGGGGGGGTGTTCCTGAAAGAGACTTGTTAGACATTTGCAATTCACAAATTCCTTAACCAGAGGTGGTCGTATTATCACTTTTATAACTTTGGCCAGCCAAAGGGTGATATTTGATCTTCAGCCTTGGCAAGGAACCTAAAAGCTTACAGAAGATTATTATGTTAAACCATGAATTGAAAAGTTGGGCTGTCCTGGTCTTGCATCTGAAGGAGATTTGCTGAGGGGGGATGGGATGGGAGAGGCTGTTTGTTCTGTAGTAGAATGTCTGAATGCTTTCTAATGGTTATGCTGAGGCAAAAAGACTAAACTCTTTCATATAGTACGTTCAGCCAAAAAGCTTGGTTAAAGCAACATTTTGTAAAGAGTGTATGAATCAAATTGAAGGACGGAGTTGTGGCTTGAGTACAGGTGTGAGGAAGCTCCTTATTTGATTTCGCTCGGTCTTAGACCCAAAATATTTCCTGCTATTGACAAGTAGGGTCCAAGTAGGACATCCATTTATAACAATGTCTAGAGTGTTTCTGTAACTTTAATATTTAGGAAGAATACAAAAGAATGATGGAATACATTTTACTTAGTGGGAAACATAAACATTTTAATATACAACTTATGTTGCATAATTGTACACAATTATTATAAATTAAATGATGTGGGTTCTGATAATACTTTTCAATTCCCAGCTCAAGGAACAGATGAAAACCCTTTCCTAGGAGTGACTAAAAAGTGATCTCTGGTCTGCTAAGGTCTGGATTTCTCTTCATGTACGACCCACACCAACTAGTTAGGGTGTACCTTCCACTGCTATAACAGAAGTGAAAGTTAACAATGGCTTTAACAAGATAGAAAGAAATATATTTCTCTTTTTGTTAATGGTCCTTTTTAGGTAATAGCAGTATGACAACACTGCTATAGAGACATGGTTGTATAGGGATCCATTCCTCTTCTGTCTTATTCTGTCCCTTCTCTGACCTATCTATGTAGTTTAGAATGATTGGTCACAAAATTCATGTACCAGACAGCAGGATAGAAGAAGTGGTAGGAAGGAGGAAAGGAAAATATGCCCCTCCTTTTAAGGGCAAGACCTACAGGTTGCACACTTATCTTCACATTCTATTGGCTGGGAATTTATCACATGGCCATGCATAGTAGCAAAGGAAGTTTGGAAATTCAGCCTGTAGTTCGGCAGCTGTAGTTTGCATAAAAATTGATTACATAGAAGGAGAGAGTGGACATTGGGAGACAACCAGCAGCTCTCCTCCACCTGGTTTCCTGTGGTCTTCCTCTGGGTCTTTTGCCATTCTTGTCACATATTCGACAGCCCTGGAAAGCCACTTACTTCTATCAGGGTCCTTGATATTTGTGGAAAATGCTCAATCTTTGCCACAAATTTAAATTTTAAATGTTGTTATCTTCATATTGCTAAGGAAATGTAAACTTTTGCTTCTTGCCAATATATTGTGTCTGCTGCTGTAATTTTTTGACATGCTTTCTCTTTCTGTTTGTAGGGCCTGCAGCCTTTTCCCATTATTCATCTGAGCTCTTTATTTTCTAGTTTCTCTGGTCAGAAGCTGCTGTGTTTATGTGTGACCAGCGATTTAGCTCCTTTGTATGAGGTTGTTTTGATTATTTCTTTATTTATTCCTTCAGGAATATTTATTAAGTGCCTCTTATGCCCTGTGTACTATATGAACCATTGGATATATAGCAGCAAACCAGACAAGCACAATTATTGCCCTCATGGAATAATTCATGATCCAGTAAGAGAGACAAAAATGAACATCACACACACACATATGCACATACATACACATTTATACATATATACATGAATATATACATATATATTAGAAATGTTGACAATTGTTTTAAAGAAAAACAAATGGTGGAGTCAAAGGAAATTATGAGAAGAAATAATATAATTTAGTTTGAGTTGGAGAGTCGAGGAAGGTTTCTCTGAAGTCATAACACAAGCTAAGACCTAAGATATGAATATGTTGAACTGGAGAAGAGATGGGAGAAGAGTAGGCTAGGTGACAGATTAAGGATCTGAAGAGGAAGTGAACTTAATAAAAGTTAGGAAAGTTGGAAGAAGGTGTATGTTTTGTTTTGTTTTGTTTTTTGAGTTGGAGTCTCTGTCACCCAGGCTGGAGTGCAGTGACATACTCATGGCTACCATAACCCCAACATACTGGGCTCAGGTGATCCTTCTGCCTCAGTCTTCCAAATAGCTGGAACTACAGATGCACACCGCCATGCTTGGCTAATTTTTTGATTTACTGTAGAGACAAGGACTTGAATCCCTGGGCTCAGGCAATCCTCTCAGCTCTGCCTCCCAAAGTGCTGGGATTACAGGTGTAAGCCACTGCACCCGGCACAGAAGATGTGTTTTAATGGAACAGAATGGAGAGTGGTGCCAGATGAAGTCAAAGAAGTTACCAGAGGTTTGAAGTTTACGGAAAGCTATGGATGTCATTTTTGATTGTACTGTCAAAATGTAGAAAAATACATCTTAGATTTGAGTGGCAGCTGGGTGCAGTGACTCAAGTCTGTAATCTCAGCACTTTGGGAGGCTGAGGTGAGAGGATTGCCTGAGCCCACGGGTTCAAGAACAGCCTGGGCAGCTTGGTGAGACCCCCATCTCTACAATAAAAAACAAAAAAGAAAATTAGCTGGGCGTGGTAGCATGCCTGTAGTTCCGACTAGTTGGAAGTCTGAGGTGGAAGGATCTCCTGAGTCCAGCAGGTCAATGCTGGGGTGGCCTTAAGCGTGCCACTGCACTCCAGCCTGGGTGAAGGAGTGACACTCCAACTCAAAAAAAAAAGTTAAGTGGCTTATCCAAAGTGATACAACTATTAAGTTGTAGAGCTATGATTTGAACTCAGTTCTTTTTAAATCCAAAGCCCTTGCTTTTTTCCTATAGCACCAACCTATATCTCTCAAATATTTTGGATTTATATTATGAAGGATATAGCATAAATCTATATATCCTAAGATGCTTCTAAATAGCTTTTACTTGTCTGCAAAACAGAGCAAAACAAAACTCTCCAAAACTGGTATGTCACATTATACATTTTGTATAGTTAAGAGATTCTTAGCTAGAATAGTACTTAATACATTTCATTTTCAAAGAACTGGATTTATAATCTGCTTTTTATTAAGCTAATATATATTTTACATGTTCTTATATAAATAAACTCCTGTGTAGTGCATTATAAATACTTGAGATGATTACACTTTCATTAGGGAAGAGTCCCTTCATTTTGTCACTAAAACTTGTTAGTCTCTTACACCTCAATTTTATATTTATGCTCAGCCCTTTGTGGGCTAATAGTGCATTTCTTTTCCCAAGTTCTTTTGTTCTTTGTACAATATCAATTACTACAAAGAATGAAGTAGATTCTGTGGGGGTGCTTGCCTGAATATAAGTTGGGAACTTAAACACATTTAAAAAATATAGTTAATACAAACTTTAATTTTTGAAGTAATTCTTGAAGGAATTTAATTACAAGGGCAAAGCATATGCCTGACTATATATTCCAATACAATATTTTTCATTTTTATTAAATATTATATAAATATGCTTAATTACACATGTAGAGAGTATAAATTTCCACCATTAGCTTGTGTCCCCATTTAGTACAAAAAATTAGCTGTAATTCTAAAATATGCTTGTATTTAAAAAGAAAATTAGCTTCCTACTAGGGAGGTAAGTCATCAAATGCAAAACTTTTAGCATTTAATGGGCAAACTATAGTCCTAGGTTTGAAGTAATGACAAATGTTTCCTGTTAGGATTTAAATGTAGGACTGCATGTGAGATTGCTATTGAATATCAATAGATAACATCTGCTGCTTCTTATGAATTTTCTCTTATTTTTAAACATAAACATATTTAAACCTCTGTACATGATGTAAGTTAATGCTTTGTGCTCAGGGCTCAGATCCTCAAATCTTAGAGTATTCTTTATGTTCAATAGTATGCTAACTTTTGTGCAAATTAAACAGAAAAACTAATGGAAAAAAAAGAGAGAAGGTATAAATTTCCAGTGATCACAAACTTGGGAGTGGGTGGGTACTGAAATAAGTCTTTATCTGGAACTTGCTTTATAGCAGATAATGTAATCTAATCAGTTCCAGATAAACTCAGTACCTTTCAGTTTCTATTTTCCATCTAATTTCAAATTAAAACTCTAACCATGAGTTTCTTCATTCACTTTTCTTCATGAGCTCCCAGTTAAGTTCTACTTCTCTCACAGAATTTTATCATAATGTAATTTTTTAATGTTAATTTTTTTTTGTCTGGATGCAGTGGCTCACACCTGTAATCCCAGCACTTTGGAAGGCCAAGGTAGGAGGAGTGCTTGAGTCCAGGAGTTTGAGACCAGCCAAGGTAACATAGCAAGACCTCGTCTCTGTAAAAACATAAAAAAAGTTAGCTAGGCATGGTGCTGCTCACCTGTAGTCCCAGCTCCTCAGAAGTCTGAGGCAGGAGGATTGCCTGAGTCTAGGAGGTTGAAGTTGCAGTGAGCCATGATTGTGCCACTGAACTGCAGCCTGGGCAACATAGTGAGACACCAACTAAAAAAGAAAATTTATAATGTTTAGAACATATGTGTTTATGTGTTTACATAAGTCATGTGTTCCTGTAAGAGCTAGTTCCATAAGTGAAACTGTAAGGTTAAAGAAATGATGTCTTTGAAATTTTTAAACATGGTTCAAAACTATCCTTCAAAAAGGATTTACCAATTTCATTTATCAGAAGTGTATGAGAATGGTGTTTCCCTTTCATTTGCCAAAAGTAGTGACTACATTTTTAAATAAAATAAGAGTATAATTGGAAAAAAAAGAAAATGTAATTGACAGATAATAATTGTATATATTTATGGGGTACAATGTGATGTTTGGATACATGCATATGTTGTGGAATGAGCAACTCAGGCTAATTAACATATCCATTGCCTCATATAATTCTTATTTCTTTGTGTTGGGAACATTTAAAATTTACTTTTCAGCAATTTTGAAATAAACAATATTATTCCAGCAAAGGCTGATGAGGGTGAGGTGGGAGGGAAAAGGGGAAATGTCAGTCAAAGGGTTCAAAGTATCTTAATATATTTTATTTTATGTTTAGAAGTCTGTTACTTCTCTGCAGAAATGTACATAAATGAAACATTTTAAACATTCCTGTGTCCTTTATGAGGTTGTAAATGTTAAAATGCGTTCTTATGGATTAAATAAAAATTTTCTCACAGGCATTTCCCTTAATAGGTTCTTGCACATTTAATCTCATCTTGGCATCTGCTTCTGAGAGGGCCTGGGCTAGCATAGTTTCACTTATAGAGTCATAGGAATCTTTTCTGTAGTCTGGACAAGAGCCCTTTGTTATATGTATTACAAATATATTTACCTAGTCTGAGGTTTGCCTTTTCATGTTTTTCTCTTATTTTCTATTTTAAAGATGTAGGGTACAATTCAGGGTTAAGTACATATGTGGTCATCATTCAGGTAAAGTGTGGATACCCTTTTTGATGTTATATGCCCTCTCCCTTCCCTGGCAGTGTCCCACTACAGCCAATCCCCAATCACTCTATAAAAAAGATACTTGCGCATGCATGTTTGTTGCAGCATTATTCACAATAGCAAAAGCATGAAACCAACTGTGCTGCCTATAGAAAGTGAACTGCATAAAAAAATGTGGTACATTTACACAATGGAATATTATGTAGCCATAAAGAAGGACAAAATTATGAACTTTACAGCAACTTGGATGGAATTAGAGTCTATAATACTCATTTTTGCTCCCGCCCGGCGCTCCCGCCGCCCCTCCCGCCGGCGCTCTGGGACGGGTAGCTCATCACAACCCGGCCCGAGGAGATCCACACCAAACCGCTTCAAGGAAGATCTGCTGGGATTGCTGCCACATCTCCTGTGTCTGAGATTGTCCTGCCCGCCTGCGTGGGGCTTCTGTTGCCTGCTCTGAGGCAGGCAGCCATCTTGTTCCTGTCCAGCCCCACCCCCTCTGGGGCGAGCAGATGAGATAGCACCACCTGCTGGCGATTCAAGGTAACAACACCGAAACAGGAGAAATAAGCTTGATAAAGACATAGACCAAACTGCTGAAGGAAGGTTGAACTGAACTGTCCTTCACAGCAGATCAGGCAACTGACTCTAACTGCAAACTAATTTACCAGCTTGAAAAGAAAACTAGAATCAGACCTGAAAGGACATTGGACTTAAACGAAAGGTCTCAGAGTGTGCCTCATTGATTCTATCAGTTTAATGACTTAATTCTATTCCTACTGTATTGTTCCCTTTTTTCTTTTTTCCTTTTCCTTTTCTTCTCTTTTCTTCTGTCTGTAAACCATGTCTTTGTATAGAGGAACAGCACACCAATAAGGTGGTTGGATAGCTGGTATGTTAGCATCACTATATGTTTTATTTTTGTTTGTATGAGAGTTGGTTCGACTGTAGCTGTGATCCATCATTTTTATCTGTTTCAGTATAGGCCTCTCTCTCTATTTGTTGGCACACTCGTTAGTTTCCTCCCTTACTCCTCTAGCTCTCCACTCCCCTCTTCAACCCACTATCTGCTCCATTCTCTCCCCTCTGCTAACCACATTTTATTTCAGGGAGTAAACCTACAGCCCCACTGCATGGACAGATTCCAGGGGAGTGGGAAGTGGGTTCCACATTATCCACACGCTTGTCAGCGAATACCAGGACCTGCAGACAGATTTTGAATCACAGCTCTCCCCTTAAATATATCTCAAAACTGAAAAAAGGACCACCTCCAACCTACAGTGCAACTTCAGAATTGAACAAAGTAAGAGGACATACATAAAGAATGGGAGATTGAACAAACAGAAGTAAAATCAATCCCTTTACCCCTGAATAACAAAATTAAAGAAGACGGTGACGTGAGGAAGGAAGAAGTAGGGAGGTGGAAAAACCGCACAAATGAAGAAAAACCAAAAGAAGAATATAGGTCTTACACAGACCCCTGGGAGATCAGACAATGAGAAAACAGATTCTGGAACACAGACAATGAAGAGTCCCCAGAATGACTGGCTACATGCAACAAACCCAGACATCAAGACATTAATGGAGAGAATTAAAAAAATTGAGGAGAGACAAGAGGAAAATAGGAAGGAGCTGTTGTCAGAAATGACAGCAGTAAAGAATACTGTGATGGAAATGAACAACAGACTAATAAGCATGGAAAGCAGAATCAGCCAAGCAGAAGAAAGAATCTCAGAGCTCGAAGACCAAAACACAGAACTAACCCAAACTGTCAAAAGCATAGAAAAAAAGCTCAAAAAGACAGAACAAAACCTGCAAGAGATGAATGATCACTTCAAGAGACCAAACCTAAGAATAATTGGGCTTCCTGAGGCAGAAAGAGAAACAGAAGCCACACTGGATCAAACATTTCATGAAATCATTCAAGAAAACTTCCCTCATCTCAGTAAAGATGAAAAAATTCAAACACAAGAAGAGATTCAGAGAACCCCTGCAAGACAACAAACGAGAAGACCAACTCCCAGACACATAATAATTCGCCGAAACAAAGTAGCTATGAAAGGAAAAATCCTAAAGGCAGCAAGAGAAAAAGGCCAGACTACCTACCAGGGAAAACCAATTCGAATAGCAGCAGATTTATCCACAGAAACCCTTCAGGCCATCTTCAAAGTTCTAAAAGATAAACAATTTCAACCAAGAATAACCTACCCAGCCAAACTAAGCTTCATTAGTGAGGGAGAATTGAAATCTTTTCCAGACATTCAATCCCTAAGAACCTACGCTGCCACCAGACCACCGCTACAAGAAACACTTAAGAAAGTACTGAACACAGAAGAAAAAGAAAAAAGAACATCAGCATTCTTCACAAGAGTACAGGCAAAAGATTAAAACACACCTGAACCAACTCCAAAACCCAAAGAAAGACAACAAATAAACAGGACAACTCTGTAAGAACCTTATGACAGGGATCAACTCTTGCATTTCAATTATTAGCCTAAATGTGAACGGACTAAATGCACCACTGAAAAGACATAGATTGGCAAAATGGATAAAATATCATCAGGCAACAATCTATTGCCTTCAAGAGACTCACCTCACTAGAAAGGACACCCACAGACTCAAAGTAAGAGGATGGGAAACAAACTTCCAGGCGAACGGAATACAAAAGAAAGGAGGAGTAGCCATCTTAATTTCAGACAAAATATCCTTCAAACTATTAAAAATCAAAAAAGATACAGAAGGCCACTACATAATGATAAAAGGTTCAATCCATCAACAAGAAATATCTATCCTAAACATATATGCACCCAACATAGGTGCGCCAACTTTCATAAAGCAACTTCTTGGAAAACTAAAGAAAGATATTGACTCTAACACTATCATAACTAGGGACTTTAATACCCCACTCACAACTCTAGACAGATCAACAGGACAAAAAATCAGCAAGGAGATCCGGAACCTCAATGTGACTTTGGACCAAACGGACTTAATTGATACATACAGAACACTCCATCCAAAGACCAGAGAATACACATTCTACTCATCACCACATGGAACATATTCTAAGATCGACCACATACTCGGCCATAAATCAAGTATAAGCAAATTTAAAAGGACCAAAATTCTACCAAACACCTTCTCGGACCACAGTGGAATAAAAATAAACATTGACACCAACAAAGTCCCTCCAAAACCCACAAAGACATGGGCACTAAACAGCATGATGCTCAACAACTCCGGGGTCAACGACGAAATCAAAACAGGGATCAAAAGATACCAGGAAACAAATGAAAATGAAGAAACACCTTACAAAAATCTCTGGGATGCCCTGAAAGCTATAGTAAGAGGGGAATTTATATCCCTACAAGCACACATGAAGAAAATGGAAGGAACAGAGATTCACAACCTAACAAGCCACCTAAAGAAGCTGGAAAAGCAAGACCACAAAAACCCTAATTTCAGCAGAAGAATCCAGATCACCAAAATAAAAGCCCAAATCCAGGACATAGAAGACAAAAATAATTGAAAAAATCAATGAAACAAAAAGCTGGTTCTTCGAAAGAATAAACAAGATCGATGGTCCCCTAACTAGACTGACCAAGAAAAAATGAGAAAAAAAACAAATAAGCATAATCAGAAACACAAAAGATGAAGTCACATCTGACCCTGAAGAAATACAAAAGATCATAGAGACTACTACTACGTACACTGTATGGAAACAAACTTGAAAACCACAAGGAAATGGAGGACTTTCTGACATCACACAACCTACCTAGGTTGGAACAAGAAGAAATTGAAACCCTAAATAGACCAATAACAATCAAGGAAATCGACTACGTAATAAGAAAACTTCCTACAAAAAAAAAGCCTGGTCCAGATGGTTTTCCAGCAGAATTCTACAAGACATTCAAGAGGAGCTGATACCAATCCTACTGAAGGTATTCCAGGCGATTGAAAAAGATGGCACTCTCCCCAAATCATTTTATGAAGCCAACATCACATTGATACCCAAGCCAGGTAAAGATCCAACAAAGAAAGAGAACTACAGGCCAATATCTTTGATGAACATAGATGCTAAAATTCTCAACAAAATCCTAGCAAATAGGATTCAGCAATACATCTCAAAAATCATTCACCATGACCAAGTAGGCTTCATTCCTGGCATGCAAGGCTGGTTCAACATTCATAAAACCATAAATGTAATGAAATACATCAACAGATGTCAAAACAAAAACCACATGATCATATCATTAGATGCAGAAAAAGCTTTTGATAAAATCCAGCACCCCTTCTTGATAAAAACCCTTGAACATCTAGGCATACGGGGAACATACCTCAAAATAATAAAAGCCATCTACGAGAAACCTATAGCCAGCATACTCCTAAATGGACAAAAATTGGAACCAATTCCCCTGAAAACTGGAACTAGACAAGGATGCCCACTCTCTCCCCTCCTGTTCAACATAGTATTGGAAGTCCTGGCTAGAGCAATCAGAGAAGAGGAGGCAATCAGAGGTATTCAAATAGGAAAAGAAGAAGTCAAGTTATCTCTCTATGCAGATGATATGATGGTGTACCTTGAAAACCCAAGAGAATCCCTCAAAGGCCTCCTTACATTGATAAAGGCCTTTGGCAAAGTCTCAGGATACAAAACAAATGTACAAAAGACAATCGCATTTCTCTACACCAATAATAAACAAACAGAAACCCAAATAAAAAACACAATTCCATTCACAATAGCCACAAAAAAAAATGTAATACCTTGGCATCTTCCTAACCAGAGATGTGAAAAACCCTTACAATGAAAATTACAAAACACTGCTCAAAGAAATCAAAGCTGACACGAACAAGTGGAAAAATATCCCATGCTCATGGATCGGAAGAATCAACATTGTGAAGATGTCCATCTTACCTAAGGCAATCTACAAATTCAATGCAATACCCATTAAATTACCAATAACATTCTTCTCAGACCTAGAAAAAACAACACAGGAATTCATATGGAAACACAAATGTCCAAAATAGCCAGAACAATCCTCAGCAAAAAAAACAAAGCAGGTGGTATCACAATACCAGACTTCAAACTTTACTATAAAGCTACAATCATCAAAACAGCTTGGTATTGGTACAAGAACAGGCATATAGACCAATGAAAGAGAATTGAGATTCCAGAAGCAAAACCTCAATTCCTCAACCAACTCATCTTCGACAAAGCCCCCACCACCTACCAATGGGGAGAGGAGAACCTATTCAGTAAATGGTGCTGGGAAAACTGGCTGACCACATGTAGAAGATTGAAACAGGACCCCTATCTATCCCATGCACAAAGGTTAACTCCAAATGGATCAGAGACCTAAATGTAAAACCTCAAACCATAAGAACCTTAGAAAAGGAAGGAAATAATCTCATGGAAATCGGAACTGGCATCCAATTCCTGTACAAAACCCGAAACCCATAGGACTTAAGAGAGAAGATAGACAAATGGGACCTTATTAAACTGACAAGCTTCTGCAAAGCCATAGAAACCATCAAGAGAGCAGGGAGACAGCCTACAGACTGGGAAAAAGTATTTGCCGACTCTAGGTCTGACAAAGGCTTAACATCCTGGATCTACAAGGAACTGAAACGTACTGAAAAGAAGAAAACAAACAACCCATTATAAAATGGGCAAAAGATATGAACAGACACTTCACAAAAGAAGACATTCGAGCAGCCAACAAACACATGAAGAAATGCTCAACCTCACTAATCATCAGGGAGATGCAAATCACAACCACACTGAGATACCACCTAACTCCAGTCAGAATGGCAATTATCAACAACTCAAAAAAAAACAGCTGCTGGAGAGGCTGTGGTGAAAAGGGAACACTTCTACACTGTTGGTGGGAGTGTAAGCTAGTGCAACTTCTGTGGAAAGCAGTGTGGTGATTCCTGAAAGCTCTAAAAATTGACCTTCCATATGACTCTGCAATCCCCCTACTGGGAATATACCCTGAAGAACACAAATCACTCTATAAAAAAGATACCTGCACACGTATGTTTATCGCAGCATTGTTCACAATAGCAAGAACCTGGAAACAACCATGCTGCCCAACAAAAGAGGACTGGATTAAAAAAATGTGGTACATATACACGATGGAATACTACGCAGCCATGAAAAAGAACAAAATCATGAATTTCGCAGCAACCTGGATGGAACTAGAGTCTATAATACTGAGTGACCTCTCACAGAAACAAAGATCAGAATATCACATGTTCTCACTCATATAATGGACCTTGAATATCCAATGTAATACTATAAGAAAATGACTGATGGTACTGAAAATTATGGGGGGGGATGGATTAACAGTAGCTAATATCTATCTGGGACTGGGAAAACACCTCCTATCAATAGGGTGCCTGAATGAAACGTAATTGTATACCTAACCTTTAACTGTACCCCACAAAACGATAATAAAAAATATTGATTAATTATAAAAAAAAGCATTACTGCTGCCTCAGAGGAAGAAACGTTCAACCTCACTAGTCATCAAGGAGATGCAAATTAAAACTACACTGAGATACCACCTAACTCCAGTCAGAATGACCATTATCAAAACTCAAAAAATAACAGTTGCTGGAGAGGATGTGGCAAAAAGGGAACACTTCTACACTGTTGGTGGGAGTGTAAACTAGTACAGCCTCTGTGGAAATCAGTGTGGTGATTCTAAAAGCTCTAAAAATTGATCTTCTTCCATGAGACCCTGCAATCCCCCTAGTGGGAATATACCCTGAAGAACTCAAATCACTCTATAAAAAAGATACCTGCACATGTATCACAGCACTGTTCACAATAGCAAGATCATGGAACCAACCATGCTGTCCATCAAAAGAGGACTGGATAAAAAAATGTGGTACATATACACAATAGACTATTATGAAGCCATAAAAAAAGAACAAAATCATGAACTTTGCAGCAACCTGAATGGAATTAGAGTTTCTAATACTGAGTGATCTCTCACAGAAACAAAGATCTGTGCATCACATATTCTCACTCATAAGCGGACCTTGAACAACTACCATAATACTATAAGAAAAAGATTGATAGTGGTGGGAAACGATGTGGGGGGGACAAGGAGGGGAAAAGAGATGAGATTAATGGTAGTCAACATCTGTCTAGGGAAAGGGGGGCACACCTCATCAACAAGGGTACCGGCACAATGTATATTTGTATACCTAACCCTTAACTGTATCCCACAACTTTAAAATAAAAAAAATATTAAAAAAAAAAATACTCATTTTTTTTACTGGTGTCTTTTGATGAAAAGTTGTTCATTATAATGCAACGTAACTTAATGGTTTTTTTTGTCCACTTAAACATATTTGTTGCCTACTTAAGTCATGAAGATAATTTCCTAAATTATTTTCTAGAAGAGTTAATATTTTAATTTCATATTTAGATCTACTAGACTCCTAAATTTATTTTTATACATGGTGTGAGGTAGGAGACACGTTTCCATATTTTCCATGTAAATATTAATTTGACCCATCACTATTTGTTGAAAATGCCACACTTTTTCCTCTTCTCAGCAGTATCATCTTTATAATAAATTAAGTGTCTCTGTACATACGAAAGCTTGTTTTCTGGACTATTTTTTATTTTTTAATTTTTATTTTAATCTCTCTTTTTGGTTTATTTTAATTGTAGTAAAACATATACATTATAAAATTTAACACATCAACCATCTTAAGGGTACATACACTTCAGGGACATTTACATTGGTGTGCAACTGTTTCTGGACTATTAATTCTGTTCCATTGGTCTACTTGTCTGCCTTTGTGCCAAAATCATAACGTCTTAATTTCTGTAGCTTTAGAGTAAGTTGATGTCTAATAGAATGAGTTCTCCAAACTTGTTTTTCAAGAGTGTGTTGGTTGTTTGCTTTTTATATTACTGATTTCTACCTTTTACCTTTTCTCTTAACTCTACTTTTTTGTCTTAATTTGATATTCTTTTTCTAACTTCTTGAGATAGAGGTTTAGATCATTGTTTTTCAGCCTTGCTTTGTAGTATGTGCATTTAATTTTATAAATTTCCCTTTAAGCATAGCTTTAGTTGCATCTATAAGTGTTGATGTATTTTTTTAAAGTTATCATTCAGTTGAAAGTACTTTCTGATTTTTGTTATGATTACTTCTTTGATCCACAGATCATTTAACTAAGTATTGCTTGATTTTAAAATATATCAGGGTTTTTCTAGTTATCTTTTAGTTAGTTATTCACTTCATTCTTTTTATTTTATTTTATTTTTTGAGTCAGAATTTCACTCTGTCCCCCAGGCTGGAGTGCAGTGGCAAGCTCACGACCACTGCAGCCTTGACCTGCTGGGCTCAGGCAATCCTTCCACCTCAGCCTTCCAAGTAGCTGGAACTACAGGCATGCGCCACCATGCCTGGCTAATTTTTTGATTTATTTTAGATATGAGGTCTCGCCAAGTTGCCCAGGCTATTCTTGAACCCTTGGACTCAGGCAATTCTCTTGCCTCCTCTTCCCAAAGTGCTAGGATTACAGGCATGAGCAACTGTGCCCTGCTTAGTTATTCATTTCTACCTTACTTCTATTGTGGTCTGAAAGCATACACTGTTATATGATTAACTTTTTAAATGTCCCAAGTGCACTTGAGAATAATGTGTACTCTGAAGTTTTGGGATTTAGTGCTCCACATGTATAAATTAGGTCAAGTTTGTTAGTCATGCTATTCAAAATTTATCCTTATTGATTTTTGGTCTGCTTTTTCTGTTAGTTAATGAGAAAGTGTGTTAAAATATTTTACTAAGGTTATGGATTTGTCTGTTGATCCTTTTAGTTAGGTACATGGTACATGGCAATGTATTTGTGTATTCTTGAAAATTGCTAAGCATGTAGATTGTAAGTGTTGTCACCACAAAAAATGATAAGTATGTGAGGTAATTCATGTGAATTTGCTTGATTTAGCCATTCTACAATGTATGCATATTTAAAACATCATGCTTTACAGGATGAATATGTGTAATTTTTATTTTCCAATTTTAAAATGAATAAATTAATGAAAACAAACACAAATAATTGTTGTATCATCTTTACTAACTAAATCATTTTCATTAGAAAATATCTTTCCTTAACCATGCTAATGCTTTTAGCAGTAGTCTATTTTGTCTGTCATTAATACAGATGTAGAAGCTTCTTTTGATTAGTATACCTTTTTAATTCTTTTACTTTTAACCTTTCTGTGACTTTATATTTAAAATATGTTGCTTAAAAGCAGCACATAGTTATTGCTTTTGTCTTTTAATTGCCTATTTTTTATTTTTTTTGAGTTGGAGTCTCACTCTGTCGCCCAGACTGGAGTGCAGTGGCCGCTCCCGGCCACCGCAGCCTCCACCTGCTGGGCTCCGGCGATCCTTCCGCCTTAGCCTTCTGAGTGACCGGAATTACAGGCGCGCGCTACCCCGCCCGGCTAATTTTTTGATTTATTGTAGAGATGAGGTCTCGCCTGCCCAGGCGGGTCTCGAACCCGTGGGCTCAGGCAATCCACTCACCTCAGCCTCCCAAAGGCGTGGGATTACAGGCTGAGCCACCGAGCCCAGTTTAATTGCCTATTTATATTTGACATACTATCTCATATATAGTCAAGCTCTGCATAGTGATATCTGAGCCCAAAATAGGCTATATATACAACAGTAGTCCCATAAGATGATAATGGAGATGAAAATTTTCTATTTCCTAGTGATGTTGTAGCACAATGCATTCCTTATGTGTTTGTGATGATGCTGTATAAGCAAACCTACTGCGCTGCCAGTGAAGCCAGTGTCACCTTGATACCAAAGTCAGGTGAGGACACAATAACAAATAAAGAAAACTACAGGCTAATATCCCTGATGAACATAGGTGCAAAAATTATCAAGATATTAATAAACCAAATCCAACAGCATATCAAAAAGATAATACACCATGATCAATTGGATTTTATTACAGGGAAGCATTGATGGTTCAACATACACAAACCAATAAATGCGATTCACCACATAAACAGAAGTAAAAACAAAAACCATATGATCATCTCAATAGATGCAAAAAAAGCACTCAATAAAATTCAGCATTCCTTTTTGATAAAAATCCTCAACAAGCTAGGCATCAAAGGAACATATCTCAAAGTAATGAAAGCCATATATAACAAACCCATAGCCAACATCATACTGAATAGGAAAAAGTTGAAAGCATTCTCCTTAAGAACTGGAACAAGACAAGGATGTCCATTTCCACAACTCCTATTCAGCATAGTACTGGAAATCAAAGCTAGAGCAATCAGGCAAGAGAAAGAAATAAAAGGCATCAAAATTGGAAAAGAGAAAGTCAAATTATCTTTGCTCACTGATGATTTGATCTTACACCTAGAAAAATCTAAAGATGCCTCCAAAAGACTCCTAGATTTGATAAATGACTTTCAGTAAAGTTTCAAGATAATTAATGTCTACAAATCAGTAGAATTTCCATACACCAATAATGATTAAGCTGAGAACCAAGCCAATAACTCAGTTGCATTTACAATAGCTACAAAAAAAGATACATAAGAATACATTTAACCAAGGTGAAATATCTCAGGGAGAACTACTAAACACCGATGAAAGAAATTGTATATGACATAAACAAATGGAAAAAACACTCCATGCTCATGGATTGAAAAAAATAATATGGTTAATGTGACCATACTGCCCAAAGTAATCTGCATACAGAATCAACGCCAATTTATATCAAATTGCCAACATCATTTTTCACAGAATTGGACAAAGAAATCTTAAAATTCAGATGGAACCAAAAAAGAGTCGAATAGCCAAAACAATCCTAAGCAAAAAGAACAAAGCTGGAGGAACGACTTCAAATTATACTACAAGGCTATAGTAACCAAAACAGCATGATACTGATATAAAAATGGACACAGAGTTGCAACAGAATAGAGAATCCAGAAATAAATCTACACACCTACGACCAACCTATCTTTGACAAAGTAAAAAAAAAATACACTGAGGAAAGACCGCCCTATTCAATACATAGTGTGGGGAAAATTGGATAGCCATATGCAGAAGAATGAAATTGGACCCCTCTCTCTTTCTGTATACAAAAAATTAACTCAAGATGAATTAAAAACTTAAGTGCAAGATCTGAAGGTATAAAAATCTCGAAGAAAACCTAGGAAAAACTCTTCTGGACATTGGTCTAGGCCAAGAATTTATCACCAAATCCTCAAAAGCAAATGCAACAACAACAAAAAACAGACATATGGGACTATATTAAGCAAAAAAGTTTCTGCACAGCAAAAGAAATAATCAACAGAGTAAAGGGATAACCTACACAATGGGAGGAAATATTTGCAAACTATGCATCCAACAAAGGGCTAATATCCTAAGTTAAATAACTCAGCAACAGAAAGTCATATACTACATGTTCTCACTTGTAAGTGAGAGCTAAATGATGGGTACACATGAGCATACAGAGTGGAAAAATAGACATTGGAGTGTCCAAAAGGTGGAAGATTGGGAGAGAGGTGAGGGTTGAAAACTTACCTGTTGGGCTAATTGTTCACTATTTGGGTGGTGGGTACACTAAAAGCCCAGACTTCATCACTGTGCAATATATCCATGTAACAAAACTGCACTTGTGTCTCCTAAGCCTAAAAAAAAAACTTATAGCATATGCAGTTATGTACAGTACATAATACTTGATAATAATAATAAATGACTATGTTATTGACATATATTTACTATACTATACTTTTCATTGTTATTTTAGAGTGGGTTCCTTCTACTTATAAAAAAATATTTAACTGTGAAACAGCCTCAGGTAGGTCCTTCAGGAGATATTCCAGAAGAAGGCATTGTTATAGATGACAGCTCCATGTGTGTTATTGCCTCTGAAGACTTTCCACTGTGGCAAGATGTGATATTGCTGATCCTGTGTAGGCCTAGGCTAATATATGTGCTTGTGTCCCAGTTTTTAACAAAAAGTTTTAAAAAGTAAAAAAAACAAATAAGAAAAAGCTATATAAGGCTATAAAGAAAAAAGTATTTTTGTACAGCTTTACAATGTGTCTGTGTTTTAAGCTAAGAGTTATTACAAAAGAGTGAAATGGTTAAAAATTTAAAAGTTTATAAAGTAGAAAAGTTACAGTAAGTTTCATTTATTATTGAAGAAAAAACATTTGTGTGAATTTAGTGTAGCCTAAGTATAGTGTTTATAGAGTCTATAGAAGTGTACAGTAATGTCTTAGGACTTCATATTCACTCACAACTCACTCATTGACTCACCCAAAGCCACTTCCAGTTCTGCAAGCTCCATTCATGGTAAATGCCCTATACAGCTGTACCATTTAAAAATCTTTTATATCACATTTTTACTATACCTTTTATATGTTTCAATACACAAATGCTTACCATTGTGTTACAATTGCCTACACTCTTCAATACAATAACATGCTATATAGATTGGTAGCCTAGGAGCAATAGGCTGTATCATACAGCCTAGGTGTTTAGTATACCATCTAGGTTTGTATAAGTACACTCTTTGATGTTCATACAATAATGAAATCATCTAATGATACATTTCTTTCCTTTTCTTTCTTTTCTTTTTTTTTTTTTTTTTGAGTCAGGGCCTCACTGTGTTGCCCAGGCTGGAGTGCAGTGGCATGATCACAGCCTCAACCTCTTGGGCTCAGGTGATTCTTCTGCCTTGACTTTCTGAGTAGCTGGGACTACAGGTGCACACCACCATGCCTGGCTAATTTTTTTTTTTTTTTTTTTGTAGAGATGCAATCTTTCTATGTTGCCTAGGCTGGTTTTAAACTCTTGGGCTCAAACAGTCCTCTCACCTTGGCCTCCCAAAGTGCACAGATGTGAGCTACTGCTCCCAGCATAATTCATCTAATGATACATTTCTCAAAAGATATCCCCATTGTTAATTGATGCATGAATGTATTTGGAATTAAATATATCATCTTTTTACTTTCTAATTTCTCCATATTTTTCTCTACTTTCTTGATTTCTTTTGAATTGGTTTAGTAGTTTTTAATCATTCCATGCTCATTACTTGCTAGTTATGCATTATTTAAAGCTATTCTTTCAGTAGTTAGTAGAAACAATAAAATGCATTGCTGGCTTATTAAAGTCAATGTAACTTAGGACTTTTTTTCTCTTTCTGTATAATACAGTAACCTTGGGATTTTTTTTTTAAGTTGGAATCTCACTCTGTAGCCCAGACTGGAGTGCAGTGGCCGCTCCCGGCCACCGCAGCCTCGACCTGCTGAGCTCTGGCGATCCTTCTGCCTCAGCCTTCCAAGGAGCCAGAACTATAGGCATGTGCTACCATGCCCGGCTAATTTTTTTGATTTATTGTAGAGACAAGATCTCACCAAGTTGCCTGAGTGGATCTCGAACCCGCGGGCTCAGGCAATCCGCTCGCCTCAGCCTCCCAAAATGCTGGGATTACAGGCTGAGCCACCGAGCCCGGCCAACCTTGGAATTTTTAAACTCAATTTATTCTTCTCCAAAGTTATTTACTATTGTAGCCAGATATTTAATCTTATATGAATTTTAAGCCACGTAAAACATTTTAATGGTTTATATATAACCAATATTCTTTTCTATCTGATCATCTATCTATCTAATCATCTATCTATCTCTAGCTATTATCTATCTATCATCTTTATTTATTTTTAGAGACAGGGTCTCACTGTATCACCCAGGCAGTGGCACGATCATAGTTCACTACAACCTTGAACTCCTGGGCTCAAGTGATTTTCCTGTCTCAACTTACCAAGTAGTAGGGATTACAGGTGCACTGTCCCTGGCTAATTTTTTAGTTTTTTGTAGAGATGGGGATCTTGCTTTGCTGTCCAGGCTGGTCTCAAACTCCTAGGCTCAAGTGATCCTTCCTCCTCAGGCTCCAAAGTGCTGGAATTACAGGTGTAAGCCACTGTGCCTGGTCAATATAACCAACAGTATTTTATATGTAACTACATATTTATCCATTTCTTTGCTTTTCATTTCTTCTTATATCCTCTTCACCTAAGAGCATACTTCTTGTGCTTGAAGGACATACTAATGCAGGTCTGCTAGTTATTAACTGATTCTTCTAGTGTATGACTGAAAATGTTTTCATTTTACCTTCATTTTTAAATGGGGATATAAAGTTCCAACTTATAGGTTATTTTTTTCAGTACATTCAAATTTCAATTATGTTGATTTCTGACTTTCATTGTTTTGTTGAGAAGTCCACTGCTAGTCTTATTGTTGCTTCTGTGAAGTGAACTTGTTTATTATATCCTACTGTACTTAGGATTTTCCTTTTTATCTATGGCTTTCAGAAAATTTCCTATGATGTGTTTAGGTTGGTTTATTTGGATTCACCAGTTAAGCAGAACTAATAGGATACACACACACACACACACACACACACACACACACACACACACAGAGAGAGAGAGAGAGAGAGAGAGAAGAAGAGAGAGAGAGAGAGAGAAATTAACTCACATGATTGTGAGAGATGTCAAGTCTGAAATCTGCAGTGCAGACCAGCAAGCAGGCTGGAGACCCAGGGGAAAGTTGATATTGTAGCTTGAGTCTGAACACAGGCTGGAGGCAGAAATTTTCCTTCCTCAGGGGACCTCTGTCTTTATGGAGGGTAATCTACTTTACTCAAAATCTACTGATTTAAATGTTAATCAAATCTAAAAAAGTACCTTCACAGGGCAACCCCCTCGGGTCCCCTCCCACTGTGGGAGCTTTTCTGTCCTCTCAATAAATCCTGCTTTCTAAAAAATAAAAATTAAAAAAAAAAAATCTTCACAGCTACATTTAGACTGGTGTTTGACCCAAAACTGAGTTTCATGGCCTAGCCAAGTTGACACATAAAATTAACCATCTCAGGATATTATGCAGCCATAAAGAAGAACAAAATCATGGTCTTCACAGCAACATGGATACAGCTGGAGACCATCATACTAAGTGAACTGTCACAAAAACAAAGAACTAAATACCACATGTACTCACTTGTAAACAGGTCCTAATCATTGGTCATACGAACACAAGGATGGGATTGACAGATGTTGGACACTGCTAGGGGAAGGAGGGAGGGAGAAGTGGGGGGGACATGGAAACACACTGGGTACCTGGTCCACTATCAGAGGGAGATAAAGCCAGCTAGAAACCCAAACCTCACCTGCATGCAACTTACTTATATAATAAATCCTCACTTGTACCCAGAATTCTAAAATTAAAAAAAATAACCATCAAAGGTGTGTTTTTTTGTATATGTATGTCTGCTCAGGGTTAATAGTGTTTTTAGAATCTGTGGCTTGATGTATTTTCTCACTTTTGGAAAATTCTTAGTCATCATCTCTTCAAATATTTCTATTAACCTATTCTTTCATCTCCTTTGTTCACCATCCTGGATTATTTATTTTCTTGACTTTTTCTTCCCCATTCTCCCTGCCTCCCCCAGTTTTTCACTGACTTCGTACATCTCCATTGCCTTTAGAAAACAAAATAAAACATATTTTTGCAACTTTTCTAGTTGTTTTTGGTCAGTTAGGTTGAATTACTTGATTCATTATTGCTAATTCTTTCTTCACCTGTGTCTAATATGCTGTTTATCCTATTTAATCTATAAAACTATTATACAGTAGGTCCTCACTTAATGTCATCAGTAGGCTCTTGAAAACTGAAACTTTAAGTGAGATGACTTATCATAAAATGTATTTTTGTCCCTCATCAATGTTATGACAGAACGACGTTGAATGAAACAACATCAGTCCAGGACTTGCTGTATGTCATTACATGTAAAGTTGCAGTTTCCAAGACCCTATCCATGACTTTAAGTGAGCATTTACTATATTATTTGTGGTTCCAGAAGTTCTTTTTCAATACATTTTCGATAGTCTCTTGTTTCTTATACATTTCACCCTCACTCCTTATTTCTTTATATATACCGTATTTCGTGTTCTCGTGCTTATTCTGTATCTGATAAGGCCAGTATTTATAGTCTTTATAAACCCATTTTTCTGTTTCTTGTTTCTGCCAATTCTTACCCATAGTGGCTTGTTTTCTTTTTAGTTTGTTATTTATTATTTCAAGTTTATGTTCCATGAAATTTTATTTTGGAGAATAAATTGAGACATATTTGAAGTTTATTTCTTTAGAGAGTTTTAGTGATGGTTTTTGGGGGAAATGCCCCTGATATTTAAAAGTAACTTATGGTTTGGATTGTTTATGCTAAAATATCAACTTATCAGAGAGATTCTTTTTGACTTCCCTTTCAGGTGCTTTGACTTTTACCTTGCACGAAAGGTTTTACTAGAACAGACATAGCAGTACCCCCACTGCAGGATTTACCTCTGGTTGCATCAGCCAATGAAAAATCCTCTAAACGGATATCTAGACCCAGAACTGTTTAGAGATCAAGTTTTAGGGGCCATCTTTAAGTGTAAAGGCAATGAGGCCTTGCTGGTTCCTAATACTCTGTTCATGTAAGTGTGGACTGTGACTCCAAAATACAGCACATTTCAAACATTCATTATGTTAATTAGCAGGTTACTTATTACACCAGAATCCCTCCTTTTGACTTTCAGTATGCTAATTAGCAAAGCGTGGGGTGTAAATCTATCTTGATAGGATAAGAGAAGAATTCGTAGCATCCTTTGGAGTGTGGTCTTTGTGATACACCATGCCAGAAATATACGCTCAATTATGGCAAATAATTGTTTTTTATTTTTATTTTTATTTTTTTTGAGTTGGAGTCTCACTCTGTCGCCCAGACTGGAGTGCAGTGGCTGCTCCCGGCCACCGCAGCCTCGACCTGCTGTACTCCGGCAATCCTTCCGCCTCAGCCTTCCAAGTAGCCGGAATTACAGGCATGCGCTACCGCGCCCGGCTGAATTTTTGATTTATTGTAGAGATGAGGTCTTGCTACCCAGGTGGGTCTTGAACCCGCGGGTTCAGGCAATCCACTCACCTCATTGAATTTTAACAAATTGAACTTTAGCAAAACAGCACACATTTATTATCACACTGTGTGTTTTAAAATATTTTAAAGTAACATACAATCATTGTAGCATCGCTCCCACCAGAATGGAAACTCCAGAGAGTGAGAATACCTGTCCTTCTCACTGTATTCCCAGTACCTTATAAAAGTAGCTACAAAATAGATGCTCAATAAGTATTTACTAACTGAATGAATCTATGATAAGTTATAATGAAAATAAAACTCACAAAGTGATTATCCTAAAAATAGCAAAAATTTATCTGTATCTATGATGAAAATAAAACAGGAATAATTTTAAGTGCAATTTGTCTTAAGTAAAGTATAATAATACAAAATGAATAGTTTCATTTTGGCAGGCGCTTAAGGTACTTGAATATAAACCAACTTAACAAAATAATAGAAAAATTGTACCTAATTAGTGAGTAGTTTTGCCATGACTGCCACCACCACAACAAAACTCACAAGAAGAAAACCACTAAAACTGTAAACATACAGTCATAATAATAATTTTTGATAGCCTGGAGGTTCATTTTTGTTGTTGTTATTAAACTGTCATTGCATTTCAGCAACAAGTTGAAATTCTCCACATTTTCTCTAATTTTGCCAGAAACAGATTCTCATTCTCTGGTTAAAAGAATCACTTAAGCCGGGCAAGGTGGCTCACGCCTGTAATCCCAGCACTTTGGGAGGCAGAGGCAAGAGGATTGCCTGAGTCCAGGGGTTCACAACCAACCTGGGCAACTTGGCGAGACCTCGTTGCTACAAGAAATAAAAAAATTAGCCGGGTGTGGTAGCACATGTCTGTGGTTCCAATTACTTGGAAGGCTGAGGTGGAAGGATCGAGGCTGCTGTGACGGTGAGCATGCCACTGTACTCCAGCCTGGGCAAGAGTGAGACTCCTACTCAAAAAAAAAAGAATCACTTAAAAAAAAAATCATTATCTATGACTCTAGAGCTACACCGTCCAATGTGGTAGCCACTAGCCAAAAATGGCTATTGAGTGCTTATAATGTGTCTACTCTAAATCTAAATTTAGATGTGCTGTTAGTGTAAAATACACACTGATTTCAAAGACTTGGCAAAAACATGTAAAATATCTTATTAATAATGCTAAATATTGGATTTCATATTAAAATGAAACTGTTTTGGATATATTTGCTTTGATAAAATATATTGTTAAAATTATGTTACCTGTGTCTTTTTGCTTTTTAAAATGTGGCTACTAGAAATTTAAAATTACATTTGTGGCTCACATTATATTCCTATTGGATGGCACTGGTCTAGATGTTATTAGAGTGACATACAGGTGCTATTAATTTTAAAGAGGCTAAAAGGGTGGGCCTGGTCCCTGGTTATCACCAGAGGAGAAGATTTCATACTTACTTCTGATACTCATTCTTACTTATAGACAATTTGAGTCTAGAAAAAGGTGTCAGCTACCAGACGGTTAGAAATGGCAGCCCCTGGTTCCTTGATTTGCACTGGACACTAATGAGAACTTGGCCTCCTATTTTGCATGCAGGGCCTAGGATGAGGCAGACTTCTGAGCAGGTGTGCTTTCAGTGTTTCTTCCATTGGCAGACTCTACTTTTTGAGCTCCTTAGAAATTGGTAAATTCTTGTTATTTAAAGGTCTCAAACCTTTCCAGTTGCTCTCTGTCTTTTCCCACTCTTAACCGCCCCCCCCAAAAAAAAACTATAGAGAAAATTTTACAGAAATGAAAAGAGCAGGAATCATTCACAGTTCTAGCATCCTGGCTCATCTATTTTTATTTTTGCATATTACTTTATACTTGTAGTTTTTAATGTACAAACATCCTCTTACTTTGTATTTTGTTATTGGCACTGAATGTTAAGTAATAAAATTTACCACTTTCCGACTGTTCATTGTAATTATTATTTTAGCAATTGTGTGATATTCTAGTGTATTGCTAAATCTTTATTAAAATCCCTATTTGGTAATTTTCTCGCCCAAGAAGTTTGGTGTTGCCTCTTCCTCTTACTATTGAGTACAGAAGGGTACAGATACATAATCAAGAATCATAGTCTCTGGTTGAACATGAATAGTGACCACGAGGTCATTAGCACTCCTCATGATTTATAGGATCAATAACTTTTTGGTGCTTACTTTTACTTGGGAAAATCTTCATACAGCCTGCAACTCAGATAATGAAAACTTACTAAGCATTTTAAACATATTAACCTAGTTAATAAATAATCATGCAACATGCAATATATTTGTGCAGACATGTTCAAAGAAGTGTTTTTCTTTGTACTTCAGTTCTTCTCCAAATCTGTGTGACCAGATGTGCCTCCATTTATCTCATTTTTCTTTTAATTGCTTTCTTTTACTTTGTCCAGTCTGTGTTGCCCACTTGGCTTACTTTATGGTGAAACTAGCTCTGATCTCTCAGAGTGCCACTTTTTGTGTTGTTCCTTTTTTTGTTGTTTGCTCTTTATTCTCTACTCGCAAGCTGCCAATTTTTTTTTGTCCTGCTCATGACCGTGCCTTTGGCAGAGTACCACATTCACTGCAATAGCTCATATATTCCTTCTTTTATTCTTAGTGAGATAAAAAAAAATGGTTTTCTTTCAGGAAACCCATTTATTTGGAGCGAAAAGGCAGGTTTCCTGGTAATATTAACTGGAAGACTTCTCTCCCTCCTTTCCAACTCTTACTTCCAAATAAATCCTTTATTTAAGCTTTCTACTGACTACAGCTCCGTGACTGAAATCATGGAATATACCAATGGCCATGACCATTTCAACTAATTGGTTGTCCCTGAAGCCAAAATGTTGGTGCACAACTTTTAAGGCTTTACTGTGCACTATTCATGGGTTATGCTAACTCTGAGGGAGAAAAGGGAAAAATGGAAGACATTTAATGGTATTGTTAATTATCCTTGAGGAAAAGGGAATTCTTTATTCTTAGAAACAGTTGGGTCATCTAATTTAAAGAAAAAAAATGATACAGTGAGTATTGATTGTCTATGAACTCTTTGAGGGAGGAGGAAACTTATGATAGACATTTTGATTCCTCTTCCCTCCTTTTTGCATATTGGGCTCTAAAATATTTGTGATGGATGAGTGAATGATAATGCTATTATCTTTCCCTGTAGGATATATTTTCTTTCTTCTTTTTTTGAGTTTGCATCTTACTCCATCACCCAGCTGGAGTGCAGGGGCACGCTCATGGCCACCCCAGCGTCGACCTGCTGGGCTCTGTGGATCCTTCTGCCTCAGTTTTCCAAGCAGCTGGAACTACAGGCACATGCTACCATGCCCGGCTAATTTTTAATTTATTGTAGAGACGAGGTCTCCCCAAGTTGCCCAGGCTGGCCTCGAACCCACGGGCTTAGGTAACCCATTCACCTCGGTCTCCCAAAGTTCTGGAATTACAGGCTTCAGTCATCGTGCCCGGCCAGATTTGGGCTCCTTTTTTTTTTTTCAGAATACTTCATAGATAGTGGCGTGAAATTCTGTCAAGAGACACATAAAATCATGTCTCTCTCCTTTTGTGATTTTTAGTTGATGTCAATCGTTATTGTGTAGCTCCATAATTTAGTAGGGGCTGGATAATGGTTATATCTGATTTTATTATTCCTTTTTTCATCTACTTACTGACTACTTTCATAAGGAGAAATTTTCCATTATCGAATAGTTGGCTAAATGCAAATATAGTTTTTACAGAACAGGCAAAATAAATGCTTCATTATTTAACTGTACCATTTTTCAAAATATTTAATTGGTCCCTAGCATTCTCCAAAGGTGATCAATATGTTTTTAAAGGACTATTATGAACTAACAGATTAAATATATTTTCTGTGTTTTATTTGCTCCTATTGCTTTTATTGATGCTAAAATTATCTCATCTTTTTCTATTAGAGAACTCTTGAAGTTGATTCCCGGTTCATTTTGACATGACCCCAATTGTCTTTGATAGCTTCCTTTGTTTCTGGTTTTACAGCATGATCCAGCTCATCTTGTACATTGTTTTTGCCTCTGACCTAGAATCAGTCATTTTCCAAAGAGCTTTGTTTCTTTTATTAGGAAATGGTATTTAGAGATCACAATCAGGGAAATAGAGGAGCTCATTATTACTAGGATGGTCATGGTATCTAGTATTTTTTTCAGCGGACAGAGCTAGAAATATATGTGTGTGTGTGTGTGTGTGTGTGTGTGTGTGTGTGTACTATACAGTATATGTGTGTGTGTGTGTGTGTGTGTGTGTGTGTATGCACACAGATAAAATGCATGTGAGTTTAAATTAATACTTAAATTCAAGTTTAGGAATACACAATTTTTACTTATTCTTCCTTCCTCTATTCCAAAAATTCTGGTTCCAACGTAATCACTTTTTCCACAAGATAGCTACAGAATAATAATACCAACACTACTACCACCAGCAGAAATATGATTACTGAAAATATTATTTTACCTCTTTTTGACTACATATACCACCTGGGATATATAATTAAATTTAAATGATTTATATTTACCTGAGATAATTCTTTCTCTCTTTGTGGTCATGCTGCAAAATCAATACACTGTTTGGTTAGTTTCCATTTTGTTCCCGATTTTTAGGGATTGCTTTCTTACTGCAATTTTCTTATTTTAATTTTTTCCTATTCTAATTATGTATGTTACATGGTTCCGGTATAAAATCTATAAAATTGTATGTGGTCAGATAAGCCTAACTTTTATCTCTGTCCCCTCCACTTTAATCCCTTATTTTCCATAGAGGTATCTATTTTTTTTTTTAAAAAAAAGCATTGTTTGTGTTTTTACTGAAAAACCCAATACAGTTATACCTATCCTCTTTAACCTTTAAGTTTCTGTTTATCTCTGTCAGCAAGGTGATTAAGATTAGACTCCTTTTCACATAAAACAAACTGCAAATCAACACCTTATCTTCACTCAGAGCAGTCTGAGTCTTCAAGGTGTTTAATTATATAATTGTTATTGAAACTTATTATTTTAATTGTCTTTTCATTTGATACTTATAGTATCTGCTAGCTGGATGATGATCTGGGCTATATACCTCAGCATACTCTTGAAGAGGAATTAAAGACTAGTAATAACACTTGTCAACTTTCATGCTCTTATTTCCAGTCTACCTTATTCAAGGATATAGATGGCATTATGATGGTTGCATGTGACACAATTGTGATTGAATCTTGGGATTTTCCCAGGACTTCCTAACCTTGTTTATTTAACATTGTTTTCGGGTGAAGCGCTCAGCAATAAAGACTTGTAGAATTGGAAACGTATGTGTTCCTTGTCCTTCACTGCTATCCAGTGCAATGCTTATCATCAATAGTTTATTTTTCCAAGGGACATCTTTTATCGTGCCATTAATTTGAAGAGATAAAATATAGGGTCAAAAGAATAGGTATTTTTGTTTGTTTGTAACAATAGTGCATTGAGAACAATTACCCTAGCTGTTAAAATGTAATGACGATAGGGCAAAGTCACAATTAGTATATATTTTTCCATTAAAAATGTGTACATTTGTAAAAATAGCAAAGTGTCATGTATTAAAAATGTTCATATCCTTTGACCCAGTAATTCTACCTCAAAAATTAATAAAGTATTTATGTATAGGAATGTCCATCACAACTTTATTTAAAATAGGTAATACTGGAAACAACCCAATTTTCCAACAACTGGGGAATACACTTAAATGATTTATAGTTCATCCACATAATGTTCTCCACAAATTTATTTTTTTCAAGTAATATTTAATGCATGAGAAAATGCTTATGATAGAATTCTTAGTAAAAAGAGAGGGAAAACGAAACCACACTTTATGTATGTGTGTACATGTATACATATGTGTGTGTGTGTTTGTATATATACTGATTGCAATTTTTGAAAATAGACTTAAAAGTAGTATTATACTAAATATGTAATATAAACTTAACAGAACTAAAAATATACATTAGTGTGATGGTTTCTGAAAGAACTAGAAATTGACCTTCCATATCCATATGACCCAGTAATTTCCCTATTGGGAATATACCTGGAGGGACTCAAATCATTATACAAAAAAGATACCTGCACAAATATGTTTGTTGCAACTCTATTCACAATAGTAAACATGGAACCAACCATGTTTCCCATCGAAGCTGGACTGGATAAAAAAAAAAATGTGGTACATATACACAATGGAATATTATGCAGCCATAAAGAAAGACAAACATATGGACTTTGCAGTAACATGAATGGATTTGGAGTCGATCATACTCAGTGATCTATCACAGAAACAAAGAACAGAGTACCATATGTTCTCACTCATAAATGAACCTTGAACAATTATAATGCTATAAGAAAGCAATTGGCAATAGTGGGAAACTGCCAGGGGAGAGGGAGTGGGATTGGCAGTTGAGGGAAACTGCTAGGGGAAGGAGGGCATACCTCGTCAACAAGGGTATTTGCATAATCAATGTTTGTATACCTAACGCTGAATTGTACCCCACATCTTTATAATAAAAAAGAAAAAATATATATTAAAGTGGATGATATAAAAGTAAACATTAAAAAATCCTAATAGTTTACATTTACTCTTAAATGGGTTGATAGGTTGTCACATGTGCTCTCTGGGGTACAATAATCCTACTTTGAAGACTAAAGTTAGTGAACTCTGAGGCCCCAGATCAGTCAGGAAAAATTTCTTTTATGTTTTGAGGATTAAGCAAGCATTTAAAAATTGTTTTTCTTTCTTGAATCTATTTCAGAGATAATTAAATTCTCTGTTCTTCTTCTCTCATGGTATGGAATTTTTCATGGTCATATAACTCATGAAAAACAATATTTGCCAAATGTGTATCTGACAAAAGCCTAACATCTACAAGGAACTCAAACATGCCAAAAGGAAAAAAACAAACAGCCCCGTGCAAAAGTGGGCAAAAGATATGAATAGACACTTCTCAAAGAAGATATACGGGCAGCCAACAGACAAATGAAAAAGTGCTCAGCCTCACTAATCATCAGAGAATGCAAATCAAAACCATATTGAGATACCACCTAACCCCAGTAGGAACGGCCATCATTAATAAAACAAATAAGAGATGCTGGCGAGGATGTGGAGAAAAAGGAACGCTTTTACACTGTTGGTGGGAATGCAAACTAGTGCAACCTCTTTGGAAGATAGTGTGGCGATTTCTGAAAGAACTAGAAATTGACCTTCCATATAACCCAGCAATCCCCCTATTGGGAATATACCCAGAGGAACTCAAGTCATTCTGCCATAAAGATACCTGCACACGCATGTTTGCTGCAGCTGTATTCACAATAGCAAAAACATGGCACCAAACCTGCTGCCCATTGAAGCTGGACTGGATTAAAAAAGGTGGCACATATACATGATGGAATATTATGCAGTCATAAAGAAGAAAGAAATTATGAACTTTTCAGCAACTTAGATGGAGGGATGGGATTGGCAGTTGAGGGAAACAGTTTCCCACTACTCACTACCGCCAATCTTGGCCCCTCCTCTTCTTCCCCCTCTGCAGTGTCCCACTACTGCCAATCCCTTTCTTTCTTTTTTTTTTTTTTTTGAGTTGGAGTCTCACTCTGTCGCCCAGACTGGAGTGCAGTGGCTGCTCCCGGCCACCGCAGCCTCGAGCTGCTGGGCTCCGGCGATCCTTTCGCCTCAGCCTTCCCAGTAGCTGGAATTACAGGCATGCGCTACCACGCCCGGCTGATTTTTTGATTTATTATAGAGATAAGGTCTCGCTGCCCAGGCGGGTCTCGAACCCACGGACTCAGGCAATCCACTCACCTCAGCCTCCCAAAGGTGTGGGATTACAGGCTGAGCCACTGACCCTCCAATCCCTTTCTTATAGTATTATGATAATTATCAAGGTCTGCTTATGAGTGAGAACATGAGGTACTCAGTTCTTTGTTTCTGTGATAGACCACTCAGTATTATAGACTCTAAGTCCATCCAAGTTGCTGCAAAGTTCATAATTTTGTCCTTTATATTGGCCCACTTTTTTTTTTTTTTTTGAGTTGAGTCTCATTCAGTCGCCCAGGCTGGAGTGCAGCGGCTGCTCCCGGCCACCGCAGCCTCAACCTGCTGGGCTCTGGCGATTCTTCTGCTCAGCCTTCCAAGTAGCCGGAATTACAGGCACGCGCTACCACGCCTGGCTAATTTTTTGATTTATTGTAGAGATGAGGTCTCGCCAAGTTGCCCAGGCAGGTCTGGAACCTGCAGGCCAGGCGATCCACTCACCTCGGCCTCCCAAAGCACGGGATTACAGGCTGAGCCCAGAGCCCGGCCTATTTGCCCACTTTTTAATAGGATTTTTTTTTTTCTTTTCACGTCAGTTGACTTCTGTGTAGATCCTGGTTATTAGGCTTTTGTCAGATGCATAATTTGCAATTATTTATTCTCATTCTGTGGGTTGTCTCTTTACTCTCTTTATGGTTTCTTTTGCTGTTTCAGTTTAATGAGGTCCCACCTGCCTATCTTAGCTTTTGCTTCATTCACCTTTTGGAGACTTGGTCATGAATTCATTGCCTACTCTAATGTTTAGAAGGGTGTTTCCTACATTTTCTTGTAGGATTCTTATAGTTTGAGGTTTTACATTTAGGTCCTTGATCCATTTTGAGTTGATTTTTGTATATGGTGATACATAGGGGTCTAGTTTCATTCTTCTGCACGTGGTTAGCCAATTTTCCCAGCACCATTGCTTAATATAGTCTTCTTTCCCCAATGATTGCTACTGGTGACTTTGTCAAAGATGAGTTCATTGAGAGACTCTGTTTTTGCTTCCAGAATCTCTGTCCAGTTCCATTGGTCTATGTTTTTATTCCTGTATCAATACCATGCTGTCTTGGTTATGGTAGCCTTGAAATAAAGTTTAAAGTCTGAACGTGTGATACCTCCCACCTTGTTCCTTTTGTTGAGGATTGTTTTGACTATTCGTGCTGTTTTTTTGTTTCCATGTGAATTTCTGTATTGTTTCCAGGTCTGTGCAAAATGATGTATTAATAATACAGAGGCTTAATATTAAAACACACTAGGGATTTAATCGTTCCTTTTCTTTAACAGATATTCATTGAGCACCTATTGTGTGTCACACATTCTTCTAAGCTCACTGGGGATACAGCAGTGAACAAAAATCACAAAGTTTCTGCCCTCACAGAGTTTACATTCTAGCAGGGAGACATTATGTTATAACCAGATAGTGAGAAAGGAGCCACCAATACGCAGAGGGTCAAATTGTGAGTCCTTTATTGATGCCAGTGACTGAGAGTGGACTAGTGTCCAAGGAACTCTTGGCTCCGAACAGAGTGAGTAGTGGGTTTTTACAGGTAAACATTACATAAGCCATACAGTTTGATTGATATTTCTTGGCAATACATTTGATCAGTAAGGGGTAAGGATGGTTACAGAATTAATGCAACTAGGGAGTTTCCAACCACCAAAAGGTACAGGAATGTGGGTGTGTGGGATGATTACGGGAAGGTTACATAAGGGGGGTTATTCCTAGGTTAATATGGAAGATCTGTTACAAAATGGAGTTACTTATGTCAAGCAAGCTATTACAGGTTATTATATGTTTTTCAGATTAGATACTTCATTCCTTCCTTTTTAGTTATTTATGAGTCAATGCACTGAATCATCTGTCATAAGTATATTATTATGCTGAGGTCTTATATACATAAGTTTCACAGAACTGATTCGTTGTTTGACAAAATGGATAATTCAATTTATTCTGTAGGACCTGATAAGGAGACCAAGGAGAAGTATGAGGGGTCCAACTAGGTTAGTAACAAGAGTAGTTAACCATGAGTTCTAATTAAACAGGGTCTGGAACCAGGATTTATTAGTTTCTTTTTCTTTTTGTTGTTTGTTTACATTTCCATTGACCTTTTGAAGAGTATTTTTAATAACCTCTGATTTGTTGGTATAATAGCAACAAGCCTCTCCACAGCTACACAGAGTTCTCCTTGGGATAGGAAAAGTAAGTCTAGGCCTTTACGATTTTGAAGGACAACTTTAGCCAGGGATTTTACCTCATTGTGGAGTTGGTCTATGGTAAATTGTAGATTTCCCAGGTCAGCATTAATTTCTTGGGCAAGGTTAGATAGACCCAGTTTTCCATGAACAAGAGCAGTGGTGCCGAGTACAGCCGTTCCCGGTATACTTAGTCCAATTAAGGCAAGTACTACCAAGGGAACAGCACGGTTTGAACGAGTAATTGGAAGACCAGGGGGATTGAGTAGAAGAGCTTTTTTGGGACCGCTATAAACATAAACTTGAGGAAGCACATGAACAGTGATATATAAGGTAGGCTGATTAAACCTTTTGATAGCTCACTTGGTAAGGCCTGTGGGCCTGGCCAATCAGGTGTTGTCAGGAGCCATGTAGGCCATGGATTTAGTCATAGTTGCGATGAGAGACAAATTACAAATATCAAAGAAAGGAGAAGTTGTTAGATTGTAACCTGGAGTTATGAAACAGGAGGCTTTACCAGTTTCATCTTCTAGAGTAATGTGAATCATTTCTGGAGTACAGTTAGTTTTTCAGATGATAGGAGTTTCAACTCCTATGCCCACATAGTAAGGGGGTTACGGCTTTAAGCAAAGCCAACAATCTGAGGCCAACTGGGACATTGTGACATTAAGCAGATGGTGTATATTAGTTAACATAGGAAAAAGACTAGGGTGTTGGTGGGCCAGTTTTGGAAGCAGTAAAGATGAACTCTGGAGCTGTTGGAGTGAATCTGGGGTAGTGGCTTGGCTGGCAGAAGGCAGAGGCAGAGGCAGAGGTTGGTGGTAACCAAATAAGGATTTTTCAGCTTTGCCAAGGGCCCTATTGCTTTGGCCACGGCTTTTTAGGCAAATGTGTTATTAGGCCCCCCACTATAAGTTGCAATGGTGACACATATCCAGTCTGGGCAAAAGAAGTTGTTTTCCCAATTACAACTGTGGTCAGTGGGGTTACTGAGGCAGAGGTAAAAGTTTACGTTCCTTACATAATTGGGAGTTGCCCACTATGTACATGATTCAGTGTAGTAAGGGTCTTGTCTATCATACAGGTTTCCAGATAGGCATTCTTTTTCCTATTTGTAGCAGGTCAGGAAGGTTTACCTTAAACTGAACCAGAGGTGAACCATGGGTCCAGTTATGGATAGCTAGGACCTTTCCTGTTGTGAAAGATGTTAGGGAGAAAGAGCACAGGGTGTCTTTAGATAAACTAAGTTAAACTTGTGAGCATAGCATTAACATTAAATGTGGGACTTTTTGCCACATTTTCAATCTGCAGGAGCTACAGTAAGCAGTTCTATGCCAAAACCCAAAACAAGTGGGATTTCAAAAACAAGAGGTAAAGGATGCATTTAAAATGAAATTAGCAACCAATCTGTTTGATTTTCACAGTTTAGATGTATGTCGAAAGTTGACCTTGAGAGGGTTCCTGGAGTCCTTCATTGCAGTTCAGTTGGCTGAATGGTGACTGTTTTCCCTTGTTGAATGAGGGAGTGGATATTTGGGGTCCCTTGCCACTGCAGCACAGTTGATGACATGAACTGGTGGAGTTAGGTCAGTTTCCCTGGCCCTTTTGACTTGGATGTGGTGAATCCAGGCAGGCATTCTGTTGACCTTGATTGCTGTTGGAGTGGTGAGGAGGATGATGTCCCTTTCGGGCATGAGTTAGTCCTTCTTTCTGGAAATTTTTGATGAAAACCAGCATGTCAGGCTGGAATGGATGACAAGGCACGGAGGACAGAGTGGGCAAGATAGCATGAACACTGGAGTGTACAGTTGCCCGGACCTGTTGTAGAGACTGGAGTTACTTTAACAGAGACTAATTGGTAATTTTTTTAAGGAAGGGATACATTGGAATGGGTTAATATGGATTATACTTGAGAAGTCTGAGTTTCTAAAAAGACAAAGTTGACAAAGGTTTTTTTAAATATTGTGGTAAGGTTTAGGAGCGAAATAAAAATGGCTTCTCACTTTTGGTCTGTCCTTTTATTTCCCATTTTTGCTCTTAGAAATATTTTTATGATTTTGGGAACCGGGGCAAAGATTAATCTTCTGTAACTTCTTCCTGTTGAGGTGGGTCATAGAGATGTCCCCTACCTATTTATTTCCAAGGGCACACCTAGGAAACAGTGGGACTTTAACTGAAAATCATTTGGATTTAGTAAAATACCAAGCGAGAGCACAGGCAAAAATTATTAGGCAAACAATGATGAAAAAGGCCATTGTTCCAAAAACAATGCTGGAAAAGTGAAAGCAATTCTGTCTGAAGTCTTTGATTTATTAATGTAAGTTGAAATATTTTTTGTAAATTATCTATAGTAGTACTTTAATAAGAAAATACAGTCTATTTTTTCTTTAAATAACAAGTTATTTTATTATAGAAAAAATGTATTATATAAACATGTTAATATGCTGTCTATAAGTAATTTTATTAGTTTTTTTAAAGTTAGTATGGCAGTGACTGCTAGGTTCTGAAGGAAAGATGGCCACCTTTTTTTTGCATTGTCCAATTGTTTGGATGAGTATGTTGCTGTCTTTATATCAGTACTGTATTTTTGTTCTTGGGCTTTTGTACTTTTGTCCTAGCAGCCCCAAGCCTATTTTTTTCCCCTCTGATGTGCAGAGGATAAAATTCTTTTGGATAAAGCTATATGACTTCAACATGGGTGGCCAGGACCAAAAGGCTGGCACCTGTGTTAAATTAAAAATTAATTTGGGTTCCAGCACCCTGGTTTACCTGGGGAGTTGTTGGGGCGATGATGAACCAGTGCCAAGCAGTTTAGCAGGTTTGCAGGTCTCCATAGGTGGCCATTATTTGTGAGCCAAGTGTTCTCTCCTCTCTTCAGAAGCCACTGCTTCCCAATGGCTTATTGACCTGTACAGTGGACAAGGTCTAGGAGGTTAGGCCTTTTTGGGGCAACTATGTTTCTAGTGCCCCCACAGCCTGTATCCATGAGCAATGGACACCATTCCCTTAGCAGGTTTGTTTTTACCAGGTCTTTGATGGGCACTTGGAGGTTTGTTTTTTTTTTTGAGTTGGAGTCTCATTCTGTCACCCAGACTGGAGTGCAGTGGCCGCTCCTGGCCACCGCAGCCTCGACCTGCTGGGCTCTGGTGATCTTTCCGCCTCAGCCTTCCAGTTAGCTAGAACTACAGGCGCGCTACTATGCCCGGCTAATTTTTTGATTTATTGTAGAAATGAGGTCTCGCCAAGTTGCCCAGGCGGGTCTCGAACCTGCGGGCTCAGACAATCCACTCACCTTGGCCTCCCAAGGCGCAGGATTACAGGCTGAGCCACCAAGCCTGGCCGCACTTGGAGTTTTGGTTGCTAATTGTGACTGCCAATTGGAGGGCCTCTTTGGCCCTCTGGTTCTGCTGCCCTCTGTGCTGACATTGTTTTGTTTTGGTTAAAAAAACTTAAAAGCTTATATTTTTTAATAGGTTATACAATATGAAACTTTTTAACCATTTCTCTGCTTGTGACAGTCTGATGCAAGGCCCTTTAGAGTAAACAGACCACATTGATGTGTAATGATCTGTCCCTACTTATAATTATGAACAGGCAAAGTTGTTAAGAACCTTTAAAAATTACT
This sequence comes from Cephalopachus bancanus, assembly GCA_027257055.1. Taxonomy (NCBI): domain Eukaryota; kingdom Metazoa; phylum Chordata; class Mammalia; order Primates; family Tarsiidae; genus Cephalopachus; species Cephalopachus bancanus. The sequence continues at coordinate 571,526 of JAPVLO010000685.1, forward strand.
AAATTGTAGTTTCAGTTGCAAGGCACAAATTGTCCACACCTTATAACTAGAACTACAATGCAATACAGCAACTAGGTGAGAGTGATCTGTTCTCATTTTTCTGTGCTCACATAGAGTACTCAGTACCTTATTTATCTGGCAGATGTACTAGGCGTAGGCCAGTTTTTTAAACCTTATCATGTTATGGAAGGTGTTTAGTATTTAAAACTTTACCTGTTTTATAAGAGGGTGCTAATTAGGCACAACAGGTGATTTATTCTTTTGTTTATAAAATACAACTTTAGCAAGCCTGATATAACAAATAGTGGTGTTATTTAACATTATTGTGTTAACACACGGTAAAGTTGGAAATAAATTTGTTAGAGCACTTGCAAGTTTGGGTAGAAAAGCAAATTAAAATTACAATTAACTGTTAGTGATTACAAATGGCTGTTAGCAAATTTGCAATGTCTTTTAAGTCATAACAGTAGTTAGAACAGGAGGAAAAAATTATAGCTAATTTGATTATATACCAAGATTTTTTCTTATAAATCTCCTTTTGTAATTCTTATTTTGATTTTTATATACCATTGACCATGACATGCTTGGACGCTGTTGTTCCTGTATTTTTTTCATATTATAGCTCCTTTTTTTAATTGGAAGTAACTCAGACACTTAATGGATCTTTAAAATAATTTTGAGATCTTTAAAATCACATGAAGAATTTTCCCATAAGCATTGTTTTATTCATTTTTAAAATTTATTTATAGCAGCTTACTTAATTACTTAGGAAAACTATTTCCTGGCCAATCAGTTTTTAACATTTTACTGATAATTCAATTAGTCATACTTAAAGCACTTACATAAATAGAAATTATTCTGGTCTTGGCGAGGCTTGCAATTTTATAACGTTTGACGAAATGTATGTTGACAGTTTTAAAGAAATATTTTTATTTTATTTACTAAAGATTATTAAAGTCACATGAACTTGGAAAAATATTTTATGATTACTCATTTACTTAAAAGCCAATTTGGTAGCATGCTGGACAAAACATATAACATGTATACATGCAAACATAATTAAATCTAGATTTAATAACTTAAAAAAAATTTCAGCCACGAAACAGCAGCAAGTTTATTATTATTATTATTAAGATATTCAAATTTAAATTATATTTCTGACAAAATTGGAACCAGCTTGCATGGCTAAATTTTGTCCCAATAGGTAGTTCAATAAAAGCTGTGCAGTTTTAAATGATGTTTACATTTTTAGTTAGAACTGGATGAACTGTATAAGCAATGCCAATGGAAAAGGGAGAAAAAAGACAAAAACAAACTTAGAGAAAACTAAAAAAATTAAAATCAGGGCTCTGAAACCAGAAAACAGAATTATGGCCATAAACAGAACAAACAAAACAAATTTAACCCGAGTAACATGAACATCCAGAGACCCTGTAAAGGGCCATCCGATATTACCAATTGATTTCGCAGAGGATCCAGTTTGCCCTTTGAGAGATGTACAATTTTTTAAAAGACAAGTAAAAGGGACAGAGGTCAACAGGAGCTGCTGTTTCAGATATGGCAGTTCTCAAAGAAGCATTTGTGGAGGTTCCATTTTTTTCATTGTTCATATGTTCTTTATTTCAATGCATATATAAACATTATGCAAGTTTCATTTTTAAACATTAAATTGTGATCATTTTTAGTGGATTTAATTAAAAATTTTGAACTGAACACAAATCAATATATTATAAATTTCTTCACACCTTTGCTTTAATTCTTTCATCATCTCATCCCTTAAATCTTCCAGAAGACTGCTGAGTGCTCTCTCTGTTTCTCATCTTCCTCCTGCAAGCCACCTTGTGCTTTAGGAGGTTACATCTGAGTGTGGAGCCCTGGCTGAAGGGAAGAAGGGAACCATATGGGCATCCAGACTGAGTATTATCTTGATGGCAGTTGGATTTGACTTCTGATTGTGTTACTGCTTTCAGTAACCCTTAAAATTTCTCAAATTTAAGGGGGCCTAAGAATTAATTTATGGGTGGTACACAATTTATTATTTGTTATGGGCAATAAACTACTTGTTATGAGCAATTTAATAGATTTTTCAAAAGCGATTTTTATTATATGCAATTTTTGCTTTATATGCTGAGTTTTAGTGACTAAATCCCAAGTAATACTCCTCTGTAGGCCTAGAAGTATTATTATGGCATGAAGTGCTGAAGATGGTAAGGTGGGGGGAAAAGAAATGCTTAAGAGACTTGAATTTGATTTCTTTTTTCTTTTTGTTTATTTGTTTCTTTATTTACTAATGTTCCCACCTAACCCTGGCTTCTTTTGGCAGAAAATTTAGTAAACACAGAGAAAAACAAAGTAGAAAAACAATCAACATTGACTTTGCTACCCCAGACACGATTACTATTAATATTTTAATGCATATTCTTTCAGACTTATTTAATTAATAAAATAGGATAATAATGTACATATTCTATAACCTGCTTGATAAGCTGTATTGGTTTACAAATCTTGTGTGCCATCTCAGGTTTCTTTGACTGCTTCCTTATTTTTACCCACTTGGTTGGTGTCCCTTCTGCACTGGGCTACTCCTCCACATTCAGACTCAGAGGAAACACTGTGGGGGTGTGTGAACTGTCTTTCTGAGCAACTGCCGAGGGGCCAGTTGATATTATTTGGAAAAGTGTGAGAAAACTTTGGCCAGTGGGAAATAAGAGATAAGTAGGAGCTAGTCAGATAGATTTTTTTTCTCCTTTCTCTGTCCCTTGGAGTGCTATGAAGTACAAGTACTCTGAGCAAAGCTTCTGGAGAAATTCTGTGTGCTGAATGAACATAACTGCCAAGTGGTCTTCTGTGTCTCTTAATGGCTTCTTGTGAAGCAGTAATCATGACATATAATGTATAACATGGCATACTTTGCATCTCTCTTTACCTTATTTCTCCTTTCATTTCTCACATCACTGCCATAAGTTTGTGCCACTCAAATAAATTTTAGCATCTTAAGCTTTGTCTTAGGTTCTGCTTTCTATATGACCTGGGACAAAATGACATAAACTTAACTATATGTTGTGTAGATTTTCTTATTATCATAAAATAATTTTTAGCATTTCACAGATTATCTTTATTAAGTATTATTATTTTAATAACAAAATAGATGATAAGTTATGGTGAAATGTGCAGACCTTAAATGTACAGTTCAGTGACTATATAGTGAGATGTATACACATGTATGACCAACATCTAAACCAGTTATAGAATATCTCTATCACTCCCCATCATGGAGTATTATTCATGAATAGACTGGCATTCTTCCTTGCTAAGAATTCAGTGCTGAAACTGAGGTTTTAGAGTTGTAGCAGAAAGTACAATGAACTATGAATACTGAGACATGGGTTCAAATCCGATTTTCATAAAAAATTAGCTAGGTGACTTTGGGAGAGTCATCAAAATGCTTTGACTCTCTTTCATTAATGTCAAATGAAAGGGTCTGGTTGAATATCTCTTACTGTTCCTTTATGTTAACATTCCAAACTTCAACTGTTCTTTGGGAAGCCTCTTTTCTCCGTTCCTCATGAGCAAAGTAATTGGGGTCTTCTTTAAGCAACACTTTTGCTCCAGGGGTCACTATCAAGAGCCAGTTCAGTTACCTTATATGGGAACAGCAACTCTATGTTTTGTGTTCTATCCAAAGCTTAGGTGACATGTGGTGTGGCCTTCCTCAGGATGTTTGGGGGATTTCCTTCACACTTCTATCTTCCTATTATCTCAGTTAAATGAGAGCAGCATGTCATAATAATCAACAGAAGTCATCCTTGGGCCACAGCAAGGTCAAGTGCCACTTTGGCCCTTCTCAAACTTCCCACTCAGGTTGTGACCATTATAGTAAGAGTCCACTTGGGAATGAAGTATTGAATCATTGTGTTTTTCTTTGATGAATAAGACAGAGCTCACCCAAGGTGATAAGAATAGTTTTTGTGCAGGTCCATCACATAGGGATGTGTGCTTACACACTGCACAAAGGTGTTCAGAGCAAGAGGGCTTACCATGTGACCTAGTGGTGACCCTGGTTTGTTGGAACTCCCTTTCCCAAGTACATTCAGAGTTTTTGATGAGATCACACACACTTTTCATTTTATTTATAGCTAAGTTATAAAAAAACTGTGTAGTTTTCCATTCAATAATTTTTTTGTAAGATTGCTAGGTGGAACACTTGGGACTTGGCAGCAGTTTTATATTTGCTTGGCCTGTCTCATGAAAATTGATTAGAGTCTTATTCATGTTCTCTCAAAGAATAAATGATTAGTTAGCCATTTAAGTGCATAGTTTAGTATTTAATATGGGTAGGACATTTCTACTATAATTTGGTTTGGAATGATTCATACTAGCTGAAAAATTTTTAATAATATTCACTTATGAATACCTAATTTGTCATTTTTTAAGTGTTCCCAGGGAATCATAGGCATTCATGGGATTTATTATTAGCTGCTTCTTATCTTCATGTCTTGGTTTCTGAACTATTTTTGATTAAGGTAGAAACACTGGAATGCATAATCTCCAATAATTTGATCTTGAGGAAGTGATAATAACATTTACTTAAGTAAACTTCTATGGGAGAACAAAACAGATAATGAGTACTTTCAACATATACCTTAAAAATCCACTTTCTCTTTAAGTTTTATTAATGCTATCTGTACTTGGTTTATAAAAATTCATTGATGCCCTTAGGAAGAAGACCTATGTTAACCCCTTTTTGGATAACTATTTTTATTTTGTGCACTTTACTTGATTTCTTGGTGATTATTATTGTCTTCTTTATATGTTCTAAGTAATTTTTTCAGTACATGGAAAACTTTGCTCTGTTCTAGTTAAGCTTTAAAGACCTCAGTCAATTAACAAGATAATGGCATAAGCTAAGTGGAAAGTCTTTGACCAGAACCCAAAGGAAGCTAACCAGGCTGCAACTTATATAAGCTACAAATGTGGCCTCTTTCTTGTCTGGGCAACAAGACATATTCTCTTTTTCTTTGTCAAACATGGAGATTAGAAAGGGAAGGAAGTGCATTGTTCTGATTGATTGTATTCTTGTTCTCAAATATTAGATTCTTTCCTGATGAGATGTTTATACATCCTTGCCTGTTACCATGTGAGTTGCTATGTCTCTTTGAAGGCATAGCAAATACTAGATTGACTCTGGGCTTGATGTGTAATATAATTTAGCCAATGGAATGTGAGTGGATGTGATGTATGCCACCCCTGAGCATCACAGCCTTCCACCATCACTCTTGCTTTTCCTATCTGCCATGAAAATGGCATGTTCCAAATAGAGACTTCTTCCTCAATCAGAATCTCAGAATTAAAACACATGGAATTGCAACAACAGACCTGCAGGTGCCAACACATGATATTAACACGAAATAAACGTTATAATCCACTGAGTTTTTTGTTTTTTGTTTTTGCAGCAAAGCTGACTAATTTCACTTGCCTTCTCAAAGTGTGAAGATGGGCTTTGTGGTATTCTAGGATAGGAAGTAGTACTCTTATTTACACATTTTGCAATGTGAATTCAAAACCTCTTTCTGTGCCAGGCAAACCATGGCTCACTGTCTCAAGAAGCATTCGAAATGGGTAGCAGCTCCAAAACATCGGATGCTGGATAAATTGATCAGTGTGTTTGCTCTTTGTTCATCTACTGGTCCCCACAAACTGAGAGAGTATCTCACTCTCGTCATTTTCCTAAGAAACAGACTTAAGCATGCTCTGACGGTAGATGAAGTAAAGATCTGCATATAGTGATTCATTAAGATCCATGGGAAAATCCAGACTGATATAACCTACCCTACTGGTTTTATGGTGTCATCAACATTGACAAGACTGGAAAGAATTTCTGCCTGATCTATAAAACCAAGGATCATGTTGCTGTTCATCATATGACACCTGAAAAGGCTAAGTACAAGTTGTGCAATATGAGAAAAATCTTTGTGGACACAAAAGGAATCCCTCATCTGGTGACTCATGATGCTTGCACCATCCACTACCCTGATTCCCTCATCAAGGTGAATGACACCATTCAGAGACTGGCAAGATTACCGATTTCATCAAGTTCGACACTGATAATCTGTGTATGGTGACTGGAGGTGGTAACCTGGGAAGAATCGGTATGACCACCAACAGAGAAAGAACCCTGGATCTTTTGATATGGTTTATGTAAAACATGCCAACAGCAACAACTTTGTCACCTGGCTCTCCAACATTTTTTTTTTTTATTGGCAAAGGCAACAGATCATGAATTTCTCTTCCTAGAGGAAAAGGTATCTGCCTCACCACTGCTGAAGAGAGAGATAAAAAACTGGCAGCCAAACAGAGCAGGGGATGAAATGGTTTCTAGGTGACATGCTAGAAAGATCTTTGTACAAACTCATCACAGTTTGAAAAAAAACTATAAGGAATTTGATATGTTTATACTTGTGGCTTTTTAACTTTTTGACCACAACCCACAGTAAGAAATGAATTTTACATTATAACTCAGTATACTCAAACATGTATGCTCATATATGTGTGTATAGACATAGTATATATGGAAACAAATATACATATTACATATATAAATAGTTGTTTATATGGAAACAAGCTTCAGGAAACAATTCTTACTCATATGCATTATAATATCTTTAAATTTTTCTGTTTTCATTTATTTCCTTAAAATGCTGCTTTTGACATGCTAAATCAATTTTACAATTCACTAGTGGGTCTTAATCAGCAGCTCCAAAAACACTGATTAAGAGAAAACATTTCCTTATAAAATGATGAGGAAACAGAGAGAGAGAGTATACTTAAAGTGACACTGCTATTATTTGGAACTTGGCACAATTTAGATTCACTTGTACTATTCGCGAACTCAAAATACTATCTGTTTAAAAGGGAAGAATGGAGGCCACTCAGATACGATGTAAGAGAATTAGAGCTTGTCACTGCTTTGCACATGGCAGTTGATACACGAGCATTAAAATTAGCAGCTGACAAAATCAATGTCAAAAGATATGTGTGTAAAAAACACCTGTAGCTTCTTCTGTATAGCCAAACTGGTCATGAGTTTAATCACACACTTGGTGAACTGATTCCATTTTCTATTACTGAACACAAAACTTGACTTTGTTCTTAATGTTTGCCTTAGCTCTGGCTATTAGAGCAAAATACCATTGCCTGGTGGATTAAACAGCAAACATTTATTTCTCACAGTTCTGGAAGCTGAGAAGTTCAAGATCAAGGCCAGCAGATTTGATGTTTGGTGAGTACCCTCTTCCTGGTTTGCAATCCACAAACTTCTTACTATATCCTCACATGATAATGAGAACATCTTTCGCTTGTCTTTTTATTAGGTCACTAATCTCATCATGAGGGCTCTACCCTCATGACGGCTCTACCCTCATGACTTAATTACCTCCCCAAGACCCTCGCTTCCAAATACTATCACATTGGGCATTAGGGCTTCAACGTGTAATTTGTTGGGTGGGGGAAACACATTCAGTCCATAGCAATGTAGATGGAAAATATAATTATGTTTCAACACAAAGCTTGCTTTCTCATTCTGAGATTATTTTCATATATTTTCCTGTCTCCCTTTCTCTTACTCTCTCAACTGATAGCTTTGTTTCAAACCACATTGAGAAAATAAAAGAAATCATACAGGAATTCTACCAGCCCCACCATCAAATCTGTAAACTGCCAACCTCTGCTCCTGTTTTCTCTTCCTTGTTTCCTGTTATAATGGATGAAATGTCCTCTCCCCATCAAAAAGTGGTTCCATCACTAATACTCTGCATCCTATTACCCTCATCTTCTTAACCTCCTGCTCCTTTAATTCTTCTTTTCTCCTGAAATATCTATCTCTCTGAATCTCTTGTTTGGATAATTCCCATCAACATACATGCTTTAGTCTCTCCCATCATAAGAAAACTCACCCTTGATCCTATATCGTCCTCAAGGTACTAATATTCCTTTGTTTTACTTCATAGCTAAGTACTTTAAAGGATGTTTAAATATTGTTTCGCTTCTCATTTATTTAAAACTTGGTTTTATTTTTGTCAAAAGGATAAATACACATTGTTCTGAAAAATAGCTTATTCTTCCTATTCTCAATAGTTTCTTCCCTCAAGAAGTAAACACTTAACTCTTAGTTAATTCTGTTGGTATTTATGTCCGTATTACTAAATAACATGTTAATGTTGCTACTTTATAAATTTTTAGTTTTTGGTCATATTCATTGGCATCTGAATATGAAAGAAGAGAGTTTAGTTTCTTTTACAACCACCTCATTCCCACTATATGTACATGCTTGTGCACACACGAAGACAATTCCTATCCTCTATCATCCCAGTATAATTTTGGTTAGATCACTATTCAATATTTATGTGGGTATTTATACCTGTTTAAATGTCCTTCACATTGGTTTTCCCCCTAATTTTGATTAAGCACAGCTACGAATAGAGCATATTCTCCAATGACTTTCAGGGAAAGGATGCATAGAAAATACAGTAAACAGTTTTTAGAAATTTCATGTTTGAAATTGTCTTTATTGTACCATCTCACTGAATTGATAGTTCACTGCTACTTTTTTTTCTTTTCTTTTTTTTTTTTTTTGAGTCAGAGTCTCACTCTGTTGCCCAGGCTGGAGTGCAGTGGCTTGCTCATGGCCACCCTAGCATTGACCTGTTGGGCTCAGGCCATCCTTCCACCCCAGCCTTCTAAGTAGCCAGAACTACAGGTGCCCGCTACCACGCTTGGCTAATTTTTAAAATTTATTGTAGAGACGAGGTCTCGCCAAGTTGCCCAGGCTGTTCTCAAACCTGTGGGCTTAGGCAAACCCCTCACCTAGGCCTCCCAAAGTGCTGGCATTACAGGCTTGAGCCACTGTGCCTGGCCCACGATACTTTTAAGAAGATTTTTTGGAGTGATATTTATCCATCTTTTTTAGTTGTCCTCAGTAAGAGTGTTGATCTAAATTAACTAGCCTACTGTTACTGAAAGTGAAAGACTCATGTATTTATTTTTGATTTTATTAATTTTATATTTTGTATTTTCTTCTACTTCCTTGGAATTACCTCTTTTTCTAATTACTTGAGATGGCCACTTTAACTCTTTATTTTTAGTTTGTCTTCTTTTCTGACGTGCATTTACGGCTTTTTTTTTCTCTAAATATTGTTTTAGTTGTATCCTATAAATTTTAATATATGGTGTTTATTCTCGAGTTAAAATATTTTGTAATTTTAATTTTTATCTCTGACTAATTGGTTATTTAGAAATGTGTCTCTTAATTTCCAAATATGTATTTTCTAGTTTTTTTGTAATTTATTTCTGTCTTAATTGCATTGTTGTCAGAAAGTATACTCTGTATGATTTTGCTCTTTTGAAATTAGCTAAGGCCAGATTTATGGTAAACATTTGTTGTGTAAATAGTTCATATTCTGAAAATATGTCTATATTCTATAATTTTTTATTGTAGTGTTTTATATATGCCCATGAGAACTTGTTTATGTTAATTATGTTGTTCAAATCTTCCATATACATTCTAATTTTAAAAATCTACTTGTTATATTAATTACTGAGACCTGTGTCAAAATATCCCACTATATTTATGGTTTTGCATACTTCTCCTTGTTGTTCATTCAGTTTTTACTTTATTTTGATGCTATATTATTAGGAATAGATTTAGAATGATTTATCTTCTTGTTAAACTATACCTTTGATTTCTATAAAGTGATTCTATCTCTGGTAATACTTATTGACTTACATTATGTTTTGATTTACATTTTATTTGCTAATACTATAGCTATTCTAGCTTTCTTTTGATTAGTGTTTTCATTTTATATTTTTTCCATCCTTATACTTTTTTAAAAAAATTTAATCGATATTTTTTATTTTGATATTGTGGGGTACAGTTAAGGGTTAGGTATACAAATATGCTTCATTCAGGCCCCTTTGTTGATAACTGGAGTCTCCCCATCTCCAGACAGATGTTTACTACCATTAGTCCCATCTCCCCCCATAGTTTCCCAACACTGTCAGTCATTTTCTTATAGTGCATTGGATGATCAAGGTCCACTATATGAGTGAGAATACGTGGTACTCAGATCTTTGTTTCTGTGAGAGGTCACTTAGTATTATAGACTCTAGCTCCATCCAGGTTGCTGCAAAATTCATGATTTTGTTCTTTTTCATGGCTGCATAGTATTCCATCATGTATATGTACCACATTTTTTATCCAGTCCTCTTTTGATGGACAGCGTGGTTGGTTCCAGGTTCTAGCTATTGTGAACAATGCTGCAATGAACATTCGTGTGCAAGTATCTTTTTTATAGAGTGATTTGAGTTCTTCAGGGTATATTCGCAGTAGGGGGGTT